>PVIR01000062.1:98759-281284 GCA_004026965.1 Petromus typicus | reverse complement strand
CATAGAAGAACCACAGCTTTTTTATCCAGTCTCCAGTAGATGGACACTTGGGTTGTTTCCAAGGTGTAGCAATCACAAATTGGGCTGCTATAAACATGGGTGCACATATGTCACTGTGATATGAGTCTTTTAATTCTTGTGTGTATATACCTAGCAGGGCAATGGCCGGGTCAAATGGGACCTCCAATCCTAGCTTTTTGAGGATTCACCAAACTGATCTCCACAGGGGTTGTACGAGTCTATAGTCCCACCAACAGTGCAGAAGGGTTCCTTCTTCTCCACAGCCTCGCCAACATTTGCTGTTGGCTGAAGAAGTACGGATTTTAACAAACACCCAGTTACTGGTTCACCAGACTGTGAGGCTTGAGTATCTTTGTCCCCAGGGCCAAAACCAACCCTCAGTGGCTAGTGGTGATGAATAAGTTCCCAAAAGTTTTCAAGTGGATGAAAAGAGTGATCCTTCTGCCTCTCCCTTCCTCTCCTGAGAAAAGTGATTTCCTGCTGATCGTAAGTAGGATTATCCGAAGTCAAAGGTTCAAAGCCTTCCCACTGGGCTCCATCTCTTCTCGGGCTGGCAGGCTCAGAGCCTCCTCTGTCTGAACTGGTGTCAGGAACCCTGTGCAAATGCTCCTGTTCCTGGAAGGTTAAGACAGCTCAGCTTCTTTATGATCCTGTCTCTTTGGGGTTCAAAAGGGGATAAAAACTATTCCCAAGACTGAGCTTTTATGAGGATTAAATGACCTAACAAATGGGAAATTGGCTGGCTGACAGATGACTTCCAATGCATGTCAGCAAATTGGGACTGAAAGGCATCAGCAAGGTGCATTTGAGCTGGGGAAAAAGCATGCACAGGACTGGGTGAGCGGGGCAGAAAGCAGCAGGCATTCAAGTGGACAGAAAAGTGATGGGCTGCTGGCCTCCTGTGCCTCTTCACCTCAGCTTGGGAGCTGGAGGGCTTTGATTTTTTTGGTGTTGGGTCTTTGCATTTTCAAGTCAGTCATGTGTTGCTTGTAGTGACAGCATTATTTGAGTTGCTTCCAAAATGAAGTGCTTATATAGAAAAGATAGTTGAAGAGCTCCCATAATGTTAAATTGCTCTGCACTGTGCATGCCCAAATCCTCCATCCTTTCCAAATTTAGTACTTCACAGTTTTAAGAGCCCTTCATTGTAGAAGTGAATGGGGTATTCTGGGCACACACACCACGGGCCAATTTAGACTCCCTCGATTGTGCTGGTGAAGTGAAGAGTGCTCCAGCGATGTGGAGCACAGCCCAGGCGGGTGCCTCTGGCTCACGGCTGGCTCTCAGTGCCCTGCAGAGAGGGCATGGACTGGCCTTGGGAACGTCATGCCCCAACAGCACCCCAGGGCTCCACTACTCTAGCCTTGCCACCCTCAACATAAACTTTCAGCTTCATTTCTGAACAGAGATCCTGGTCCCAGCAGGATTTGCACAATCAGGTAAGTGAGTGTGGAAACATCTTCACTGGGCCACTGAGATGAAATCCTGCAGGAGTTTGTTTGTCTACCGGTAAAAACAATGGCCAATGCTCACTAAGGTGCTGCTCTGGATCAGTTACTGGCTCACGGACTCTCTTGAGTAGTCTATTTTATTAGGCAAATAACATGTGGTGATCACTGGATCATGTGGACAATCAGAGTCAGAGAAATTAGGAAGTATTCCTACATGGTTAGGCCCACCTTTGGGCCTAGAGGTCTAGTCAGCCTCATATCTCTGCTGTCTTTCTCTATGGAAGAGAGAAAATGCAGAATTGGGTATTAGAAATGACTCCCTGCCTTGAACTGTGTGTCATGGATTAGAAGTCCAAAGTTCCTTGTATGCCCAAGAAATTGGAACTATTAATGGAGTTATTTGCCTTGTATAGTTCCCATGTCAAAGTTCTGTCACTGCTTTCATTCACAAACAATTCCCTGTATTCTAAATGAGACCATTGACTAACTCTCTTAAGAAGTCTGATTTTCTTTCTCTTTACTTCTTCCTTTTTGAGTTTCAAATCTTACCCATGTACCCTGCATGTTCATTTCAAAAGTATTGCTCTATGCCTGTGCATCCTTCTTTTCCCTACAAGGGAGGGCCTGTTGTATGTTTGGTTTGAGAGTAAACTCAGCCACTAGGATAGAACCTGGGACATAAGAGACACTTGAGGAATGAAGAAGTTAGAGTTAAATCTCTTCTTCCACTTAACAGGTGCAGTGGAGAGAACTTGCTTTTTTTTCTTCATGAGCTTTCTCTAGTCTCTTAATTTCTTTTGGCCTGGATTTCCTCATATGGGAACCGCAGACAGTAAGGCTGCTTTTCCAAGGTGCTGTGAAGATCAAAAGAGAGAATATTTATGGAGAGTCTTGCATAAGTCTCTGGATATGGCTGCTAACTGGTAGATTGCTGGCTCTGCCCAGGCTCTCTCTTAGGCCTCACTGGTTTCTTAACTCTAGTCCTTGGGAAGAAAAGGGTGAAGCCAAGGGGGAGTATTTTCTTTTTGGTGGTTGGTGATTAAAACACCTTTAGTGGCCTTTGGTGGGATGAGCACAGTGACTTGAGAGATTGGGTAAGAGTTCTTCATATAAAGTGGGCTCACAAGAGCAAAGGCAAGAGTGTCCACAGTGGCTGTCTATGAGCTGGAGAGATAGGATCCAGGAAATGCTCCCAGAAGCTGTGGAATAGGAGAGATCAAGGATGCACAGCCTGTCTGAGATTGAAGCCTGGAAGCTCCCTGGACAGCCTTCGCCCAAGTCTACACTGAGAAGGTGAGGAAGCTAGAGTCTGTTTTTCATAGGAGATGGCAGGAGCAAAATATAATTCAGCTCAGGCAGAATGGTGCTTTCCAAGATGCAAGCCAGCTTCTTTTCTTCCTTCCCTTTCTGTTTCACCAGGCTGCAAGCCTCCTGGGATGCTGCCACCCACATTGGGGAGGTGACTACCCAGTTTGCTGGCCTACATGCAAATCAGCTCTGGGCACACCCACAAATGTGCCCACTAGTATTCTTTCCTAAACTACTGGTGTTTCCTAAGTTATGTTGAAAATCATGATTAAGGTCTTGCTGGGTTTACTTAGGTGATGTTCTAACATGTTCCCTAGCAAATCGACCTGGAAAGCCATGCTGAGTCCAGCCATCTGGGAAGCTGGGTTAGCCACACAAGCTTCACCATAAAGACTGAACCAAAGTGAGCTGAAATTGGTCAAGGTCAGCCATGATCTCAGCGGCAAGAGTGGCGTATGGTGTTTCCACTTTCCAGGGCAACTCAAGTTGTGAGATTATGAGGAAGTGTTTATCATCATGAAACATGAACCTAAGCTGTCTTGTACCCAAACCTTCCTCTACTTTAAAATCAAGATAAACTAAAGAATGGCTAGTTTATCTCACCCTTAGTTCAAAAACTGTGTTCTGTTATATTGTTTGGTCCTAATTCTCCAGTTCTTTAGTGGTTCCTGATGTTCTCAGATTCCAACAAACTCAAGAAATGTTCTCTACTGTATTTTTCTCCTCTTACAGTTTGTGCTCAGCAAATTTGTTCTTGCTTTTCTTTTTGGCTGGCCTTTCCTCATGTTGACTACATTTGAAAACCACACATTTCCTTTCTATTTCTGCTGCCCTGATAATAAAATTATCTTGAAAGGCTGGCTGCCTCCCACAAGTGGAACAGTAGAGAGGCCAAACAAATCAGCAATGAGTGAATAGACCTGAACAAGCCCTAGAGACATTACAGGGAACTCTGGGGAGACTGAGGTAGTCGTGACTTAGTGTGAACCAGAGGGTGATGGTGAAATGTTTTTAGAGGAGTGAATATAAGACAAGAGATTGTATATTTTAGATTTTCTTTTCTCTACATCACCATCTGAATATCTCTGCCAAGGCTTTGACTTCTTTGTGGCAGAGCAATGGCAAAATCAACTCGGTGGAGTTAGGGGGGCAGTAATTGAGAAAATTCCACCCTGGAGCAAGTTTGTGCTTAAGAAGTCAACAGCACAATGATAGCTGGGACAAAGTGTCCCCATTTTTGCTTTCTCCCTTACACTCAAGGAACTGAGTCAGTGAGACAACTGCCTGGGAGAAGCTATTCCCAGCTACATGGGCAGAAAGTCACCCAGGAGCTCCGTGGGGGCAAAGCCAAAGGGTGCCCAACCCTGGTACGTGTGTCCCATTCCTCACATCTTTGGGAGCAAAAAAGGTCATATTTAGGCAACAGACAGATAGTTCCCAACTTACTATGATCTCACAGGAAATTTCAATCTCACTATGGTAGAAAAGTAATACTCATTGAGTAGATACCATGCTGTGAAGTTTGATCTTTTCCACACAGTTCAGTACTGTCCTGGATGTAGGGCAGCAGTAATGAAGCACAGCTTCCATCAGCCCTGCAGTTGTGAGGGCAGACAACCAGTACACTGAGGGTGCTGTGTGCCCTAGAGACATTTCAGGAAACTCTGGGGAGACTGAGGCAGTTGTGACTTAGTGTGAACCAGAGGGTGATGGTGAAATGTTTTTAGAGGAGTGAATATAAGAAAGGGGCTTGTATATTTTAGATTTTCAGCAGTTTAGTATAAGAAATGCATCTTTGGCCTATGACATTTTCGATGTTCAGTAGGTTTGTCAGGCCATCACCCTATCAGAACTTGAGAGCATCCATAATTGTGTCAGAGAGTATCAAAGAAAGAACCAAAAAAGCAACAAGTTGAGAAAAAAAGAGAAAGAGATAAGAAGACAGACAGATAGACAGAGAGACAGAGAAATAGAGAGAGAGAGAGACAGAGAGAGAGAGAGAGAGAGAAGGAGAGAGAGAAAAGGAGAGGGAGAGATCATCCATATATAAATAGCATATTCAGATTAAATTATATTTCTCAGTAGTCATTCTAAATTAAAAAGAGTATAGGATCATTTTCAAAATGTTTTAATCTGTCATTTTATATCCAGCTAAACTATCTTTAGTACCAGGATGATGTAAAGATATTCTCAAATCAGGAAAGCTTTAGGAGGCTATTTGCCCCTGAATGCTTCCTTTGAAAACACTTTTGGAGAAAGGATATTAGGAGGAGTATGCTTTGAGAAATAGATCCATTAAGTATGAATGTGTAAATCAGTACCCTGCAGTGTGTGTGTGTGTGTGCGTGTGTGCACACATATGTGAATGTGTATTTAAATGAACAAAGTAAAAACATATAATCATAGTAAACACAATTAAATAATAATCACATATAATATAATTAAAATAATATAATACAATAAACACAGATAGAACTCTACATAATATTGTATAAAATGACCAAGTTTGCTGAGGCAGGAGGTTGGAAGGGAGTTAGGAAAATTGTTCAGATAACCAGAAAAATGTGAAAATAGCCCAAATACTATTTATTCTGGGAAAAGATATTGATTTTGTCGATTCTCATAAGCTCAGTCTGGTTTAAAACTGGCTCCTTTAGTTTATATCAATGTGACTTCTGGAAAGATCTCACTCTGATCCTGAAGGTCCCATTTTATGAGTCTGGGTGATGATGAAACATGCCTTGGTAGTTTCTCATGGAGTTCTATACAGAGGGTGGACCTGACAGATGCACAGACATTGGCCCTTGATGCCAGCAGGCAGGAATCTATCATTGCTGCAGGTAGAAATGTACATGTTGCTTCATCCTCTTTTTCTCCCAGAACTTCACACAAGGTAGGTCACAGTAGAATTCTCCTCCTGTCTTGAGAACCTCTGGTGGCTTAGAGCAGGGAACTAATAAGTTACATCTAAAGTTTTTTTCCCATTTAATTTTTAAAATATAATTTTCCAGACTTTGCAAACTCTTACTTTTTCACCCAGGGCTCACATAGGGTTTAAGAGATCAGGGCTCCTGCAGGGCCATTAATTGCCCAGTGTGTTTCCTGGGAGTAAAACTCCTGCACTAACACATGTTCATTAGGCCATCTTAATTGGAAACAAAAAATCACCATGGAGATGGCAAACATAATTTAAAAACAGTAAAACATGCTGGTCAACTTTCATTTAGATTTTGGTTTATTTTATTTTATTTCCAATTCTCTCAAAGCCCAGAAACAGCCGTTCATGATAAAAAATAATGGCCCGAGAAACATCCTTCTGAAACACCCCTGCAGCTGTGTGAGTTTGCATAACTCAAATGTGTCTTGAGGGACCCGTTTTATTCTCCAGCCCTATGAGCATGAGTTAGGGTGCCTTCCATGTGAGTGACTTGGACCCCCAAATTGCTACCCTGGGATACCCCAGAAGATGTTCTTATGGGGACAATGTCTTCCTTTTCCTGTCGCTTCTACTGCACTTGTTCAAGTGACGTTCCGAAGTTCTCCTCCCTTGGTCCGGACACCCTGAAAGAGAACCCTTGGGAGAGACTACTTTTCCAGAGGGATTAGAGTGACCTGTGGCTGCCACCTGTGAACCTACACTACCTGGACTTTTGCTCTGGATTTCAAAAGGGCACAGAGCTGGAAACACCACGAAGGACTGAGGTTGGATTGGGCATGCAGAGGTATGTGCCAGCCCTCCTTCCTCTTGGCATTTTTCTCTTTATTCTTTGATTAAAGTCTTTCTCTTCACTTACATCCCCCATTAAGATGTCTCAGTGTCATTTAGGGTGTTAATTGAGAGGAGGTTTAAGCTCATCAAAGCGATTATAAGTGATAGTTAAAAATTTCTATATATGGCCTGCACTGGAATCGGCCCGGTGGGGTGCCATTTTTTCTTTTATCCAACTGACATTGGTAATAATAGATGAAATTATTACTAAATCGCAGCTGCAGAGATGATATCATGATTTTTTTTGTGTGTAATCTTTGATGAAAAATTAATTTTTGAGAGGGATAATTTAAAATGATTTAAATAGTATTATACTGAAGTCCTTGCTGGTAATTAACACCAATCTTGTCAAAAGTGAAACCACTTTTGCAGCTGTTTCTAAAGATACCTACAGTATTTGTAACTTTTGTGTGAACAAAATTATAGTGTTTGGACTTTATTTTTACTGCACAAGGACCATTAGGAGAAAAAGACATCTGATAAAAACCTTTGTTCTCTGAGGCCCAGAGCCTATTTTGTGTTCAGAGACCCTCCCTCAGGCTTGTTTAATTATCTCTCGATTGTGGGCCAGGGAAGGGGTGGGCTTCTATTTTTATTTTGTAAGTACATAAAAGTACTGATTGTAGAGACTGTACCTACCTCTCCAGTCCTCAGATATTGGTCCCGCAGGAACATATAACTTGGTATCAGTCTAATTGACAGGACAGATGGCCTGTTGTAATGTTCTCTCATCTTCCTCAGGGACTCGACTTTCTTCGAATTCACTTTTTTCATTACAGTGGCAAAAAGCATTCTAACCAGAAACAGTGGAAAATAGATCTTACCTTGGCTAGTTTCTTTAGACTTTAGTATTATTATTTTTTTATAAGTTGAGTTTATTGGTACATTTTAGGAATACATTATGATCACAATCTTCATTGAGAATTTGTACCTATACACAACATATCTTGATTCTTACTTTTTTTTAGTTCTCCTGTCCTCCCTACAACCCTCCTCTCCCCCTACAGTAGTGAGGAAATGTGTGTGTGTGTGTGTGTGTGTGTGTGTGTGTGTGTGTGTGTGTGTGTGTTTCATCCTATACTGAAAAAACTGCTGGAGAGGTTATAAAAGGAAATATAGTGAAATTTAAATTAAAAAGCAAAAAAAAAAGATTGAATGAGAATATGGGAGAGCCACATCCTCTTCTGATTCTTGAGTGCAGCCTCCTTCTTTTTAAAACATGAGCTATTTTCGGACAAGATATGTGGAACCAGACATCCTCAACAAGGGGAGTATCTGCCACTTGGTAAGTTTTTTCTCCCTCAATTTTTGTGCTAAGAACAGGGGAAGGAGGGAAGTTGGGAAAAAGGTGTAAGGAGAAAATGAAGGGAGGAAAGACAGGGAGGGAGAAAGAACAAGGACAGGGAGATTTTGCAAATCGTTGTGTTGGCTGTCTGTCCTCCAGAGAGGAGTGACAGCCCTGGTTTCTATGATGGTGCAATTCAGATCTGCAGGTATGCGATATCCACTGGGAGAGAAAGGACAGAGAAAAGGTTAAAAAACCCCACAACAACATTTAGAAGGAAGGAGGGTGTAGGGGTAACTAATGAGGGAAAAAAAGAATGTGATAGAAATAAAAAAATAAGGAAACAAAACTTATGTATATAGGGGGTGGGGAGATTGCAGGGTGGGTGGAGGAAGGGGGAGAAAAGGAGAACCAAATTGTGTCATATTCTGGTACAAACTCTCAATGTTGAATGCAATGATGATGTATATTTATAATACACCAATAAAGATTGGAATAAAAAAAGTTGAAAGAGACAAAATAAAAGATTAATAATAATAAAAAAATAACAAAAAACCTGAAATATCTTTCTGCAAGTAAAAAAGCCAGTTTATGAGTGGAGGTGTGGCCCATGGTGTGGATGCTTGTGAAGGCTTTGGGGTGATGTTTCCAGACAAAGTCTTCTCACACTGGCACACAGGCCTGGTGCCTTCCTGCCTGAGTTGGCGGGCAGTCAAGCATGTAGAACAGTTATCACCCACAGCGACTTGGGTGACCATGTCTACACCTCACAGGCCAACAGGAGGCGCTGCTGGGAATGAAAAAGACTGCCCATGTAAGATGTTGGAAATATCCAAATATCCAAATATCCACCTGCCATTTTTCAGCCATGAATATTAAATAATGTGTCTGAGCTCTTGCTTCTGCATGCCAAGGGCAGCACTGGCATCAGAGAGCCAACAAGGCCTCTGTGAAGCTCTGGGGTGGGAGCCATAACCATCCTCCTGTGCACTAGTAAGCAGAGGTATGCTGAGGCTGGCACCTGCCCCAAGTTCCAGGTCACACAAGGAGGCCTCTTGGGTCCTTTCCCACAGTGCCCCCTGGCCCAGGACACTGGCATATGGTAGGCGGGGAAAGGATGAGAGTCTATTCCAAGACTATGAGCCTTTTGGTCAGGGGAAATGACCCAGGTGACCTGGGCACCTTCACCACAGTTGCCTATGTGCTGCATGACCCCGGCATCTGAGGTTCAAGGTGATGCTTGCACTGTGAAGTCTCTGGTCTCTGAGGCTCAAAGTCTGGACCATAGCATGTGGATCATAAATGTTGGTGGGAGCAGTGGGTGAATTCGCTTCATTTCTGGGGACTCTGTGAAGACCCAGGGTTCTCTTGGTTTCACACCTCTGACTGTGGAACCCACGGGTCTCAGAACTCAAAACGCAGCCTGAATGTCCTTTACAATCTTGTTACTCGGCCAGCACAGCCCATGCGGGAGCCCTGTGCCCGGGAAGTGTCCTCACACAGGAGCCCTTCTGAGGAACCATGTAGCCGCTCTCATACCAGACAGAGATCCCTGATGGGGGGCCCCCACCATGGGCTCTGTTATCAGGTACTGTGTTTATTTATTTATTCTTTCAACAAACATTTCCTAACGATTTCTCAGGCACTGGGTTTGGCCCTGAGGGTACACAGGTAGATATGACTGTCTCTGTTCTCAAACTGCTCGTTGTCTGGTGGGAAGCCTACTGTAGGGGATATAACTGAATGGATGAGTTCCCCCGACAACGAACATAAGGAATAAACACAATACAGCTCAGGAGAAAGATTGGCCACTTTCTCGTTAAAGGACAAATACTAAATATTTTTGGCTGTGTAGGCCAGATGCAGAAGCAAAGACTCTGTAATGCCCGTGTGCAAAGACAATACCTAGAAGGATGGGAGTGACCCTGTTTCAATAACACTTCATGTATAAAAAGTAGGTGAAGGGCCATGCTCAAGGTCACTGCCCTTGCACACAGATCTCATCCACTCTAGAGCCAGAAAGTATTTCTGGGAATGCTATTTCCAAGTCTATTTGAGTTGGCTGCACGAAGGGACTGAATGGGGTGAGATTCTCTGAGCTCTTTCCATTTCTAAGAGCAGGAAGGCCTATTGCTCCTTGGGTATTTGAAAGGGAAGATGGTACAGATTTCCGACCTGTTTATGGGACTCCATTGTCTGAGGTTCCCTGGGGTACCACAGGCTTGAGAAATTTGCAGCAAGGCCTGTCCGTTTGGCAGGGCTGGAGGGCGAGGCAGGTGTGGGCAGAAAGCGGAGCACAGAGCCAGGCCAGCTGCCGGCCACGTCCCTGTGCGAGCATGCGCCAGGCTGCAGTAAGGATCTGGGAATGTACCGTTCCTGTCTACTCCTGACACACCCTGCCTTCTGCTGGCATGTGGCCAGTGGAAGATCCAGTGTTGCAGAGACCTCACGGAGCTCGGGCTATCTTGGCTGGGCAGCGTAGTCGTCAACACGGGGGCCTGGTCTGCCTCTGCACTGGGTCACCACTATCACACCTTGGGCCTTCAAGGTGGGCAGAGGCACCTTGTGGGCTTCAGTGTAGAGTTGTATGGGCCTGGGAAGAGGTTGACCTCTTGTAGGAACACAGGGACTCCAGATGTAGAGGCAGACACCCCGACTTCTCGTAGCTGTAGGGGCTCATAGTCGAAGACTTCTCGGCACCTTCCAGATGTGAATTGTCCTGTGTTCTGAGTACTTGTGTGTGAGTCATTGCTCAGCAAGACTATGGGTGCCGGAGGACCAGGGCCCTGACTGTCTACTCTGTCACCCATGGCAGTGCTGCAATTGGTAAGAAATAGTGCTCATTGATCATGTGTAGGACACATGGAAAGAAGAAAATGTGATTAGATGGACAGGGGTGTACTGGTGACTAGGAATGGGTTAGAAGATCAGGGAGATAGTGTTCTCTTAGTTCCCAGGGACACTTCTCTGCTGAAGAGGAAAAAAAAAAAAGAAGGAAAACAAAGTAATGTCACTTGGAGAAAAAAGGGAAGACATTCAGAACAGAACAGACCAGCCAGGGAAATGGCTCTGAAGGAAGCAACGACAAACCTAAGGCAAGTCCCAGCCCTGCCACTGACCAGCCCCGTCTGCTTACGTCACTAGTCTGTCCTGTCCATGCAGTAATGACCCCGTTGTGGGGAGATGCTGTAATGATGACACTGAGTGATGGAAAACTGCAGGCCGAGTAACTAATCAATGATTCACAGCACTGAGCCTTTTTGTCTGGGTGTCTCATGGATCCTGGACCGTGAACCCTGTGGCAGTAGGTAATGCATCTGTGTTTATTTACCTCCATGTCTGAGCTCCCAGCACAAAGCAGGGCTCAAGAAGCTTTGCATGTGAGTAGAAGAGTTCTTGAGCTTCGTGAGTTACTTTCTGAAATCACCACCTGGCAGGGGGAGGGCCCAAGGAGCATTTACTGCACCCAGGATCCCAGGTGGGCAGGCGGCACAGCCTGTTGTTGCCAGCCTGGCACACAGCGTGGCAGGGTCATAAAGGAGCTCTGGGAGAGGGGTGGGCTGAGCCTGGGTGCCTCTCCTCCTCCCCCTGGGGGCCTCCCAAACTGTGGGAACGCTGCTGAGGACCCTGGGGAAGGCAGTCTGCCATGATTGCTGTCTTAGGCTGGCTCCCCGAGGGCAAGGGCTCTGCCAGCTCTCAGGGCAGACTTGCCCACGCAGGTTGGCACCGTCCAGAGCCATGGCAGAGCCCGTCTTCCCCAGGGCCCCTGTCTGCTTCTTATTTGGCTGGGCGTTGTCCCTCTGAGTGGGCCGGATGGAGAGCATGTTCTGAACTGAGCCCATCCCGCCCACTGTGCACATGGGCCTGAGCTGGTCGAGGCTTCCATGTGATTGGACCAGGGTGGGACCCAGATGGGAATGGGGCCCAAGGAGATTAGGTCACATCTGTGTGGATTAATCATTCACCAAGAGGGGTATGACTCATGCTGAGCCACCAGTGTTGCCCATGGCAAAGTGGCAGACACTTGTCACCGAAGGTCCAAGTCTTCCTATTCTTATACCCAAGATATATGTGGTGTCTGGCCTCGGAATCTGTCATCTACTTCCCTGCTGGCCCAATGGCTGCTTCATGGATGTTTGTTGAGTGACTCTGCACCTGTAGTTTGGGTTTAAGATTACACACTCCTGTTGACTATGTCAGGCTAAACATTGAACCTAATGACAATTTTTCAATCCTTATTTGAAATGATAAAATATCTAAACATCCCTAATGGGTCCAGTAGGACTGAGTTTCTGGACTTCAGCAGTGGTGACATTTGAGGTGTGTCTTAGTCTGTTTGAGATGCTGTAACAAACATACCCTGGACTGGGCAGCTTACCCAATAAAGACTGTGCCTGGTTTTGCAGGCTGGAAGGTCGAAGATATGGGAGGATTTGGTGTTTGACAAGAGCCTGCTTCCTGGATTGCAGGTGGCTGCCTTCTTGTCCTCGGGATGTGACGGGCAGAGAGAGAGAGGAAGTTGCAGTGCCTTCTTGTGAGGGCACCAATCTCATGCATGAGGCTCTACCCTTGCCTGATTACCTTCCAAGGGACCCTCTTCTTTATCCCATCGCACCGAGGAGTGGAGTTTAACATGTGAGTTTTCAGAGAGATGAGCACTCAGTTTCTCATTTGGCTGGACCCCTCTACTTTTGGGGTTCTATGTGCTTAAGACAATGCAGCATCGGGCCGAGTAGTTAGCTCAGTGGTTCTGGCACCTGTCTTGCAAGCACAAGGACTTGGGTTCGATTCCCTGGTAACCACATACAATAGTGGGTGTGGAGACTCACACCCAGCAGCAATCAGTACCACATACCACAGTGCCAGGCGTGGTGGCTCATTCCTGTAATCCCAGCACTGGGGAGGCAGAGGCAGGAGGATTGCTGTGATGTGAGTTTGAGGCTGAGCTCGGAGCCAGCCTGAACTACAAAGTAAGACCCTGTCTCAAAAAAAAAAAAAAAAAAAAAAGACAATGCAGCATCTTGCTTCTTACCCTGTGGTTGTCAGTAGCATCAGCTTCTTAGCTGTAACAACCAGCAACATGGGCCAGTGCTGTCAGGGCCAAGGGGGCCTGAACTCTGTAGGAGGGGCACTCAGCACCCTTCAATCCTTGGCATGGTGTACATTCTGCTAGGTCTCCACTCACCCTCAGGAGGGCACCAGGATAGTCAAGGGGTTCAAGCAATCTTGTCCTTAGTATGGGACAGGACACAAAGACCCCAGAGACACATGTACCACCTGACACCAACCCTCCAGCCAGTTTCTGCACCCACATCACTGTGAGAGCAGGCTGATGGTGTCTGCTTGGGTAAGAAATACCCAAAAGCACCAAGTGGTTTGCCCAGCTCAGGATGTGTCTGAGGGGATCCAGTAAAGATAGAAGACTCAGCCTGAGTGTGAACAGAACCAACCAATTGGCATGTCCCCTGGACAGCATAAAGGGAAATGAAACAGGAAGGCTGCTTCTGTTCCCTGGAGGAGCTCCAGTCCTTGCCTCTACCTGTGTCCTGGGTTCAGTGAGGATCCTTTGGCCTCCTGATCAGGACTTATGGGAAAACTACCCTAAGCTCAAGCCCTTCCCAGACCCTTGAGGTCTCTGGAGCACCGACACCTTTTGTGCTCTTCCCCATCTGACTTCGCAAGCTGCCACTGCAGCCAATTTATAAATCTTTATAAATTTGTATATCTTGCATTAAATGCATTTCTCTAGCCAGAACTGACTGATACACTCACTCTTCCATGCCCTCCTGGTCTTCTGTCCACATCTTTGCCTTTGGAACAGCCCTGTGGATTGATCAAGGTCCAGCCTCATCTCCATTGGTGCTCTCCAAGCTTGCTGGGTATTTTATGCTAGAGTTGGGAGGCTTATGTGTTCCCAGATTTCAAATGTTGAAATCTTCACCTTCAGAGCAGTGCAGTTAGGGGGCAGAGTCTCAGAGGGTGCGGACCTCAGGACCGCAGAGCCGTCATCAGTGGCATTAGTGTCCTTTTAAGAGACTTGAGAGAGCTGCCTTCCCTCTTCCACGTAAGGACATACGCGTGAGCCAAGAGACAGCCATCAGTAGACACTGGGTCTATCAGCACTTTGCTTTGGACTTGGCAGTTACCAGAGTGGAAGGTATGAGATTCTACTATTTATAAGCTGTATAGTTGATGGCACTTCCTACAGCAGCCCAGATGGATGAGATAGAATCCTTTATTCCTGTTTGTCTTTAAAATTGTCCATTACTCCATTGATTTCAGTCTCTTTGGCTGTATTTCTTCCTTAGTGTGAGGCAAGAATTTCTGGATTGAGATTCTCTTGAGGTAGTCATTAAAGTTAGGATCACAGAGTGGACTTCGTCTTGGAGTTAATAAACTGTGATGCTGACCTGGGTGGGTCTGACCTGCTTGGGTGAGCCTGTCCAAGAGATGAGAGGCAGCAGGAGACATGTTACAGGCCCCGAAGAAAACAGAGGCTCCCCAAAACCTGACCATGGGACTGGCTGTGGAGGCACATACCTATATCCCCTGCACTTTGGGAAGCTGAGACAGGACTATAAGTTCAAGTCCCACCAGCGCAACATAGCAAGACCCTGTCTCAGAACAAACAAGCAGGCAAACAAGCTGGTCTGAGGATATAGCTTAGTGTGAAGGCCCAGGGCTCCATCCTCAGCATTGGAAAAACTGGGCTGCAGTGGGGCCATGTGACTGGGATCTGAGAGTAGTTTCTGTGACAAGAGACAAAGAAACCAACAAGAACTTCCTCTCTTCAAATGCACAGAACTGAACACTGCCGACAACCATGTGAGCATAGAAGAGAGCTTGGCGCTTCAGACGTGACTTCAGCTGGCTGGCCATGTTCAAATGTCCCTGCAGGCCTGTCATTTGGGGAGGTGACAGAGGGGACACCCAGAAAGCTGAATGCCATCTGCAGCAGAAGGTTTTACAGGTCCTGAGGAAGAGAAAGAGGCAGGAGGAGCAGTCGGGAAGCCGAGGCTAGAGCCTGTATCACTATGAAGCTGTGGGGTCCCATGTCTCCTATAGGCTGCAGGAAAGCATGGTGTCGGGCTTGGGGTTGGAGGAGAGTGTGTAGCATGATTTTCATGTCTGTAAAAACGGGATCACAACAGATGTGTAAACCACTTTTCCATGAGCCTGGTTGTGACCAGTGGATGCCAGCAGAACCCTGACGCTGTGAGGTTGTCACATGGGACCGTAACTTGCAGACTTCGTAAGATGGAAAATGGCCTCCAAGCCTTGTCTGGGTATCTACTACGCTTACATGTGTCCAGTACAGACTCAGTGTGTAATGAGAGATCTTTTTCTGATTTTCCCCCACTTCTTCCCTTGTGGTATAGAAAGCACAGAGCTCAGTCTGAGAGGGGATAGTCTCTGATCTCTAAACACAAGAATCTGAGGTAGAATTATTGGTAGCCAAGTTGAATTGCATAGAGACATAAAAGACATAAAGCTTAAGAATAGGAAACAATTCAGCAAAGAATTAGAGTTCTGGTGGCACCTTCACCCCATTTGGCTGACACCCCTGGGCACCCCATGTTTGAGCTACCATGTGAATCACAGGTTCCCCCTTTTTTCCTCTTTTGGGAAAGATACCTAGAAGGGAACAGTTGGGTACAGTGGAATAGTGGCTTTATGCTCTTTGCTTTCACCTGAATCTGAAACATGGAGAGCCCCATGATCTACCACAGGAATAGCCAGATGCCCTTCATGCCCAGCTCTCCTGTTCCTCTGGATATGGCTATGTTGATGGAGCCAGCAAAGCTGCTTCTACAAGTAGATTCCTCCTTGGGGGCGTTTCCTGTCTCCTGGCTGGTCTACAGGAAGCCATGGTCTACTCTTGTTAAGAATATGATCCGCCCTGTGGGCACTACTCTGTGCCTTTCCCTCTGCTGTCCCCTTTCTGGCCGTAGGTCAACTTAATCTTTTCCTCTTTCTCGTGATGAAATGAAATCTCACCAAGAGGGGTAAATATCAAAATCAGACTTGATGGGGAACGGACCCAGAAGAGGTTACCTGCTGAGTGCAGGGACAGAGGGATGGTGCCGGGGGGTTCTTTACGGAGCAATGAAAAGACAGCCAAAATGCTTTGGGGACATATGCAGTCTACACTACTCCACAGAGACTGGAGCCCAGTACTTCAAGACAGTGCCAATTTGAAGAACTTGGAATAGAGAATTACTCAGAAATAGAAACTGTTTTGGCAGGGTTGAAATGTTATATCAGTCCAGAATGGCTTCAAATTAATGGGCAGGGCTCAATTTTGTTCATATGCATGCTCCGCTTTGGGAAGGGAAGTGAGCAGAAGGGGTAGAGACTCTGGATTCTGTGTCTGCCCTTCTTTCCCACAAGTCAGGAGCCAGGGGTACATTTGATTGGGGTGCCTTGCATGTCACACCAGGACACGGGGACAAGTTCACGAGATGTGGTGACTGGAGGGTGTCTCCCACAGGACCTGGTCTAGGGAACATGTCCTGAAGCAGTGCACAGGCTGCATCATTTCCTGGCCACATGGCCTGGCTGGAGGGCTCAGAATCAGAGCAGGCTGCTCACTATGTCGGGAAGGTGCTCTTTGACCTTGTAAATTTGGGAGAGCTGCAAGGATCCTGCCCTAGTCTGCATTTGTCTCTTATCTCTATCGCTATCTATTTCTCTGTCCATGTTACACCATCTGGTGCTTGCACCCCTCCTCCAAACATGAGGAGTAGGATACTGCACAGCGGAGGCTGGCCCAAGACCTGCTCAGTACTGGGCTGTGGCGATACACCTGGGAGGGTGTCCTGGTTCCTTCCGCAGAGTAGTTACCCTCTCTTACATTCTGAGCAGAAGGATAAAAATGCCACCTGTCAGGTCTAGAGAGCCCTCTGGCATTTGCAAAACATTTTCATCAATTTTGTGAAGATAATAAAATTCTTTCTCCTCATTCTGCAGGTGAACACAGGTAGGACAAGTGTCAGGTTCAAAGTCACAACCAAGTCCTACTGTCTCCAGTCCCCAACTTAAGTCACATTTGACTCTTATCTTTCTGTTCAAAATTTTAAATTCCAGTGACCGGGCAATTCTGAGTGGATATAATGGTGACAAGAAAGAAAACAGAAAAATATACCTTTTCCATGCTTTGTATTATGAAAACAGAGAGACAAAAATGCCATTTGAGTCACAAGTCACTTTGACTTGTGATGTAGTATTGTGACTTTACATTCTGGAGATAATTTAATTTGATTTTTTTTTTCCTTTTACATTCTTTCAGGGAACAATTAGAAGCTCATTGGACTGGTTTAGCCCTTTGTTCTCCTTCCTTGTTTCCCTCCCTCCTTTCCTTCTTTTCCTCACTGTTTGAATTTATTCATTCAACAAATGTTCACAGCTAGTTTTCTGTGACAGAGCTCATACCAGGGATTGGCAATTCAAAGACAAAGGCATCCCTTGGAGGCCCTTGAAGGACTTGCAGTCTCCTAGGGATCCCAGGTGGCCACAAGCCCAGGTGGCTGCATGGGAGGTGGCTTGATAAACAGCTGCCAAGGCCTAACACACAGCTGGGGAGCGGCTACCTCTTCGGAGGCTGTGGAGGCCTCACAGAAGGACCCTGCTGAGACCTTTAGGAAAGATGTAGGGTGGGCCACCAGAGCAGGGGAGGCTGCCTCAGTGATCTCACTGGGATCGTCTGCCGGGGCTGGGTCAGATATGTCTGGCCACTGAGAGGAGTACAAGTGACCCCTTCCCCCACCCGAGTGCTGGGGGCTGCAGTAGGTGCCATGACGGCCGTGAGTGTGCTGCTCTCCGCCTGGTCTAAGGCTCCTCCCTCCCCTCTGTCCTCCTCACACATTCTGTGGATACTTTCTGGGCCATACCCCCTTCCTTACCAGTGTCTTCCTCTGTCCAGGAGCTGCCACAGTGAACTCCACAAACCAGATGTGGAGGCTTGAGCTGCAAATGTGTGTTTTCTGCAGATCCAGGGGCTGGAAACCCAAGCACAAAGTGCTGCCTATTCTGCTGAGACCTGTGGGCTTCTCACTGCATCTTGACCAGGAGGAAGTAGAGAACTGGATCACTGATGGCTCTTAGGATGTAACATTAGCGGCCTGGGAACCAGGCCCAACCTCATATCCTCATTTAACCTCAATTACTTGTGACCAAAATATTCTGAGTTGGAGGTGGACTTGGGGTGCACCATCCAGACCCTGGTAACCCACTCAGCACCCCTTTTATCTCTCTTGTCACAGTTCCTTCAGCCCCACCTTTTCAGGATGGCAATTTATGGACAGAGCTGAGGGTGAAGTCTTTCTTTTTCTGTCTGTCTGTCTCTGCCTATGTGTCTGTGTGTCTGTCTATATGTCTATATCTCTCTGTCTCTCTCTGTCTCTGTTTCATTCTCTGTCTCTGTCTCTCTGTCACACACACACACACACACACACACACACACACACACACACACACACAGTTACTTAGGGACTGACTGACAAAGCAATGCATGTACCTGGCACCAAGTTTTAAGTGCCTAAAGGTGGGATGGGTAGTCAGATGTAACTGGCTCCCTCCTACTTCTGTCCTCTGGAGACCTCTCAGCCCCAGTGGCCCCACGTGTGCTCTCACCGAATGGCAGCAGGGGTGCATGTCGCTGTCTGCTTTGCCTCTGCTGAGGACCATGGGTCTCCAGAGCATCCCTGTTGGTGAGGACAGATCTGTCCTCTTTGAGCAGCAACACCTGCACCATTTTATGCTATAGACAGAGTTCCATTCTCTTGGAGACAACAGTGGTGATGAGCTCTTTGGGTGACTTGATTATCCCTCAGAGGCAAAGAACCTTTCACCCCAAAGCCATGTCATCATGTGCCTGCTGTTTCCTGGGCTCCTTTCTCCTACAGTCCCTGGGTAGGTGGCTCAGTGCATCTCGTGACAGATGTGGCTATGATACGTCCAGCACGGGACAGAGTTACCATTAGGAGAGGTTCATAGGATGAGCCGGGCTCCTACCAGCAGAAATTTCAGAACTGGGCCTCTGCCCAGCAGGAGTGGGTGCCAGCCATCTGCCTCAAGAAGTGCGTGGATGCAGAGCCCAAGAAGGTACCACATGCCACTATGCCTCCTTCCTACAGGTATTGATGTCCGTTAGGGAAAACATCAGTCTGTCTGCATGGGCTGGTGAGGAGGATGTGCCACCCACTCTGCCTCTGGGAAGCACTACCATCTTTGCGGAGTGTCTTCAGATCTAGAAGCGGAGTCACTGTCCTGCACAATGATTGGCCTGCTTCCTCGCGAGGCAGGTGGGATGGGATTCGGAAAGCAGAGCGGCCTCTCCAGTTTCTCTTTCCACAGCCCGGGTGCTGGAAGCTGCAGCTTCCTTCCTCCTGGAAGAGAGGATTACAGAGATGCCAACTGCAGGCTTCCCTGAGCCCCAGACTCCTGAATTTCCGGAGAGGGAGCTGTGAAATTCTGGGATTCTATTCAGAGCCCATACGATGTTCTCAGAGATGATATTAAATGTTTTATAGAGTTTTGGCCACAGCATCGCTTGCCTCTGATTCTAAAGGAGCTTGGAGTGTCACGAGGCCATTCCTCACTCCCAGGTGCAGCCTCCTCCTCCATAGCCCTTCCTCACAAATTGTGAAAAAAGCTAGATCTCACCATTTTCACAACACCTGAGCTAGGTGTGTGTTCTCTATTGCTCTTCCTTACCAGAGTATACATGTTCAGCAGGAAATGAAATATTATGCATTTTATATTAAAACACAACTTTTCTAAATACATAGTGATGCTTTCACCAGTCTACAAACTTAAAGGTAAGCATTAAGCTTAGGTGTCCACATGCTGTAAAATACCCATTTGATGTCGCTTTTATTTGCCATCAAAAGCTGCTATCTTACAATGCAGAGGCAAATCCTATGGCAAACTTCACTTTGCTTCAATCAGATAAACATGAGACCCATGGACCATCATTTATCTGCCACCCTCAGGCTTCAGTACTAGGGAGACTGAAGCTAGGCAGCCCTGGGAAGAGGGAAGAGACGTCTCTGTGCAGGGTCCAGGAGGGCCACTCCTGCCCTGGCACTCCGTCCTTAATCTTAATGAATCAAGATTTTATTTCCTAGTCAGTCCTCTGGAGAGTCAGCCAGATTGAAACAAAACTCTTTTTCCCTAAGAGTTTCTTTATCTTCACATCCTCAAGAAAGCAGCCTGTCATCCTTGTTTTACCAAATGATTAGAACCCCTTAACTATTGCTTATTGGCTCAAGAATTAACCCATGACTTTAAAGGTGTCTGTCAGATTGCTTCTTCTTGGAATGGAAGGTGTAACATAACTACTGGTGTTCTGCAGAAGAGAGGCTGACCCCCTGTCGGGTGCTGGGGCTCTAAGGTAAGTGGGGCATTGTGCCCCTCTCAAGACTTCACTGAAGTGTGGGGAGCTGGGAGGGCACCTGTGCTGAGCAAATGTGGCTGCCTGTGGGAGGTTAGAGAACAGTGAGATGCAAGAAAGCTCAGAGAAGGCTGAGGGTGAAACAAGCATGATGGGATAGGAGCTCCTGGTCAGGCGCAAGGGAAAGGTGGAAGGCAGGGCCTGTCCTGAAGCATGGCAGCATGGAGATGGGCGCAGGGGGCTCAGAATGGTGGGACCATGAGAAGCCATGGGAAGGTGGGGAGGAGTCTGTCCCCTCATCAACAGCTTCCTGCTGTGTGGACCAGTGTCCTCTCAGCTGGCCCATCCAGAGTCCCTGTTGGTGTGTGACTGACTGCTGCTTATGTTCCTGTGAGTGCATTTTGTGGGCTGGGCCCTCTCCTGCTCTTTCAACTCCTGGATTAGGCATAGGCAGCTTCTTTTGCCTCCAGTCTTGGTACCTTGACCTATCCTTCCACCACATTAGATTCACTTCTCTATGGCAGTTCCTTCAATAATTCCAAAGATCATAGCAGTGTACTCTAAAGTGTGGCTTGGGGCCAGAACCACCTGGAGTGGGAGCCGGTTCTAGATCGACAGAATCAAAATTAGGAGGCAGAGCTTAGGGCCTTCATTAAAGACACCTATAACTACCTATGTGCACATAGCTGACTGGCTGACTAAGTTTAATAACTGACTGGTTAGCCAATATGCCTCCACTAAGTATGAATTTTTATATCTGAGATAGCGGTGGAACCATGAAAATTGGTCTGAGAGAGTTTTCATTTGGTTCCAGATTTGCTATAAAAAGTGCTTTAAAACTCATTATTTTCTTCCTTCTCAGTTTAGATTTTTCTCTGTCAAAATTCCCACCTGCCACTTCTTTGCAGAAATCTAGTATTTTGGGGATGTAGACTTTGGTTTCTCCATCACCATGAGTTCCAGGGTGAGCTTGTTATCCAGTAATAGTCAATCCCAGTACATTCTTCATTACCCACTTGACTGGCTTAGAGATGGTCATGTTACAACTTCCATTTCAAGAAGAAGCAATCTGACTGGCACCTTTAAAGTCATGGGTAAACTTTTGAGCCAATAAGCAATAGTTAAAGGGTTCTAATCATTAGGTAAAACAAGGATGACAGGCTGCTTTCTTGAGGACAATGAGGATAAAGAAACTCTTAGGGAAAAAGAATTTTCCCTAATTTCAATCTGGCTGACACTCCAGAGAACTGACTAGCAAATTAAATCTTGATTCATTAAATTTATAGAGTGGAATTTTTCAACAACAATGAAAATCTGTTTATGAAAATCTTACAATAAGTGGATTATGGTGATTTGTGAATTTAAGAGTAATAAGAGAACCACAAATTTCCCTTAACTCAATTCACCACCTTAATTTTGAGAGGAAAATGTCTTTGGAATGGTCATGGATCTTTATGCCAGTTTTCTAGAATCGAGAAAGTCTTCAGAAATTTGAGTCGCCTCACCTAAAAAAATAAGGACACAAAGGCCTGGAAGAAAGGGGGAGATGTTGTGTGATGTCTTCTACTGAGTTTGTGGCAATGTGCTGTAGTAGCCAGGTCTCCCAACTGGAGCAGCACTCCTCTTTCCATTACCTTTCTCTTCTCACTACCTTGGCTTTGTGGTTTCCTAAAAGGGAGGCAAGTGAGAGAGCACTTACTTGAAACACAAGGAAAATGCCTGAGTGTTCAAATCCATTACCAAGTAGCGTAGCTCTCCCAGACCCAGCTAAAAGGCAATGTGCTTGGAACTGTCGTTGGCTCACGGCTGGTGCTCCATCATCGGTGCCTTATTCCCAGACATTCTCTTTACAGACTGTCCGGTCTGACACCCTGGCACCATGCCATTCCTTGTGTATGTGCCAACATGCTTTTAAAAGACCATTAAGAGAGCTGAGTAGGAAACGAATTCCTGAAGGTCAACATGCCACTATAGAGATCTGACCACAATTGGGCGCCCTACCTGCAGACCTGCAAAAGACCAGTCATCAAAGGAAGATTCAATCGATTTTGCTGAGCCCTGTCTTTGCCAGACCAGCTGCATGATATGGCTTTCCACCACCATTGTCACCACTATCACCACTACAGCTATTACCATTGTCACCTTTACCACTGCCACCACCATCACTGCCACCAGTCCCAGAATCACCACCTCTGTAACCATCACCACCACCATGATCACCATCACCACCATTACAGCCACCTTCACCACTGTCCCTACCACCACCATGGCCACCACCATCACTGTCACCACTCCTCCATGACCACCACCAGCACCACCCTCACTCTTGCCATCACCATCACTGCCGTCATCATTACCGCACCGTCACCACTGATCAGAACAACTACAACAAAGAAAGAACACACGGCATCGTCATGCAGAAAGGAAAGTCCACAAGTCTACCTGTGTGGTGCATGGTAGGGTCTCATTTCAAGTCACATCTCTGACGCTGAAGACCAGGCAGGGAACAGCCAATGGCTTTCTTACCTTCGGAGGTGTTAGTTATGAACATAACAATCTTTTATTAAAGGCCTGGAGGTTGATATTTAAAATTCTCTCATCCGCCCCCCAAAAAAGTTTACCTGTCATGAATATTCCCACCAGAATTGATTTCAGGCCACCAAGATGGTACCAATAAGGGGGACGAACTATCATCATGAGACAGACACACGTGACCTTGGGGGTACGAAAGTAAACAGTAAACTATAATGAAACAATGAGAAAGTGACAAGTTAGGGTATTCCAGACATTTTTATTCATATCATTTAAATGTCACTTTATATAATTTAAGTTATTAATATCTGTATTTAATGTCTGGACTATGAAGTTCTTGAACAATATTCCACTGAGCTTTCACAAGCTCACACAGATAAGCTGGGTCCTCTTAACCTGAACCAGTCCTGGCGGGTGTCATGCATTGGAGCTGGATGAGGCCAGAGTTAGGGTCTTCACGAGGCTTCAGAGGTACTAGGCCGCTGGAAAGCACTCACATACCACTCACATGATTGCCCTAGACCTGCCCAGCATTGTACTGCCTGACCTTGCTGTCTTCTCTCTGCTCGGAGCCTGGCTATCCTCTGCTATTTCCTGGGCACTCTCGGAACTATCAGAGATTGGGTGCTTTGCACAGGGAGACAGGCTCTCAACTCAGGCACTCCTGTCTTTGCATCTTCTTCTTGTGCTATTCTTTTAGTTCACTGACCTTTGTATTTTTCATTTGTAAAGTAGATTTTAGTGAGGAATGGAAGGAAACAAACAGGTTACTGTGCAGAGCACTTATCAGGTAGTGAGCGCTCAGTTCACATCAGGGCACTTTCTCCAAGCTGGCGGCCAGAGAGTCTGCTGATTGGAGTCTTTTCCACGGCCAGTGACCTACACTACAGACAGCACCCGGCCTGGGCCTGTCCACTGGTGACATTGGTTCTGTCTCCCAACTGGATACAGTCTGTGATGATTTCTTCCCTGCCCTGACCTCTTATTTGTCTGCTGTCTGCCCCCTACCTGAAGAACTGAACTGTTTTACTTACAGAACAATTTTTTGATATACTTAGTGTTTTCAGCTAATTACACCTTGCAGTCTCATGCCGTCTCCACTGGCAACATTTGGCACAATTCCTCCTATTTCATTTATATTAATGAAGGGAGTCGTCTGTGCACCACAATAAGTTAAAATCATGACTTGCCTTATTAACAAATAGCAGATTGGAGCATGATTTTGTGCTGGCTGGGCCCTCGTTAGCAGTCCCGAGCGGAACCAGGAGGGAGTAACACATGCATTTTTCTTAGACTGGCTTCTTGTTCTTTTCTCCTTTTGTTTTTCCTGCTCTTTGTAACTCAAGAAAACAGGCTTCTCTTCCGATTTCGGAATTTCTTAATCTGGTCCCATGTGAAACATTATAAGTAGGTTTCATTTCTTCCCTTCTCCCTCACTTTCTTCTCCCGCCTTTCTTCCCCCCTTTTCCTCCCCTCTTTTCAGAAGCCAAGAAAGCAAACAGACACAGAGAAGATGGCCCACCTGCTTCTCTGGAGGAGCCATGGTCTCTAGTGACCCCACTTAGTCTCACTGGCCCCTGCCACCCTGACTTTGCACATCACAGACACCCCAGGCCCATCCTGCCTGCAGCTTCCTCTGACCTCTCTGGCCCTTGGCTGCCCCTTCTTGACCTCTTGGTCTCAGGTCCCGAGTCTTCTCCAAGGAGCCCTCCCCATGGCCATGGCTGAATCTCTCCTGCTCCACATGCTCTTCCATTGCATTCCACTCCTCCTCTCCTTTCTGAGCCCCTGTAACTACCTGAAGTCACTCTGCTTGTAGGTTTCTTCATTCCCTTGCAGACAAAGCTCCTAGGAGTGAAGATCTCCTCCACCTTCTTCATTGATGCTGTGCTTGCAATGAACTTGGCACAAGGCAGATGCTTAGGAAATGTTTCACAAATGAATGGCTGGATGTGGCAGCCATGTTGGCTTCATCCAGCTTGCTTACCAAGCACTACACGCTGGGGTTGGCACCATGCATATTCCTTTTCTCTGAGTTCTGCAACCTGCACACCTGAGGTCAAGCCAGCAAAGCCAACTTCTTCTGAGGCTTCTTGCAGAGGCTGGTAAATGCTGTCTTCTCTCTGGTCTGCCTGTGGCCTTCCCTCTGTGTGTGTCTGGGCTCTCATCTTTTGACAAGGCCCGCCCACATAACTGCCTTTCAGCCTGATCATATTTTAAAGTCTGTGTTTCTTTATCCAGTTCTATATGAGATGCTGCTGCTTAGAGCTGCAGCACGCAGCACTTGAAGTTTATAACTGAGCCGGAAACATCTAGGTGGCTCAGCTTTCTGGACACAAAATACCTGTAGATGAGGCCCATACTTGATGCCCTTAGAGCCTGCAAGGCCCTAGACCTTGTTTGACCTCCTTCCACGCCGTCTTCCACTTTGTCTTGCCATCCGTCTTGTGGTGAAACTGACACTCACCCTTCACCTGTGCTCTGCCCACCACTACCCATGTTCCGCTTGGGCCACTTCCACTATTTTCCTAGTTTCAGTGCAGCTGCTCCCAGTCTGGGCTCAGACATGCCTTCTAGGCTTCGTCAGGGTGCTCTTGCTGCTGACCTTTAGACTGTGCCATCTTTGCAACAGGATTGGTGATTTTCTCACCAGTCTTCCCAACAGGCCCGGGGGCCTATGGATCCACACACTTCCCGACCTGAGCCACCATCGCTTGGAGTCTCCTGTGAAGCTTCCCTCTTGGGTGAGTAGAACTAGTGTTGAACTGGTGTGCTCATCAGTTCTCCGGAGAAACAGCCAGCAGCATGTGCACATGCATATGGAGAAGGACATATGCTTTCAGATAGGGTTTATTCCATGTGACTTGTAAGGTGGACAGCATCAGGGTGCAGATGAAACCTGCAGTCAGAGCCCCGGTGCCGCTGAAGTGCATCTTGCTGGAGGAGTCCAGGCTTCGTTCTCTAGGGGTCCAGCCACAGAGGAGCTTTACTCAGACTCCAGTGACCAAAGTGTAAATCTCACCCAAGAAGCACTTGGACAGAAACACCCCAAAAAACTTCTGACTGAATATCTGGACACCAGGGCCCAGCCAAGTTGATGCATGCCATTAACCATCACACCAAGAATGATTTTTTTTGCCCAGCATTTGTGCATCACCTGCCTTTGTGGGCACACTTTTTCCCAGTGTAAATGAAGGTGCTACCTGGAGTTCCGGCCGAGTCCCTCATGCCAGAGGCATCCTGTACTCCCGCTAGAGATGCCATTTACCAGCAACATCACTTACTGATTCCTTTTTTTATGGATAAGCTCAAGGATTTGGTCTCTGGGTGCCCATCTGGCAACCTTTCCAAGAACTAAATTCGCTTACAATTTCAGATACAGCCTATGAGAGGTTCCGGCTTTGCTTTTCCTGTCTCTCTCCCTCTCTCCTAAGTACACTGTTAAATAATGGATCTGTGAAATGAAGAATCGTCTCTGATGACAGAGGTTGGGCAGGAAAGTGTGCGGCAGCTGGAGCAGGAGACACATCATTAGGCATCTCTCTCCCTGGCTCGGGCTGGTCGCAGGGGTTACTTCTCTTCCCTGCTTCTCTGCTTCCAATTTCTCCACTTCTGATTTGTTGCTGGGTCTGGATGGCAGACAGTGGCAAGCTCGCTGGAGCAGTTCGACCTCAGGCACCCAAGATACCAGCAATGCAGGGCAGCGAGTGGCACAGGTGGTCTTTCTGGAGAAGCATGAGACAGGAAATGCTCTTGTGGTGATTGGGGGATAGGTACCCACAAGCATCTGTGTGGGCATCCTCCCCAGAGTGGTGACTGCCTGGCTTGTCTTCTGCATCCACAGGGAAGCTTCAGTGTGAGAAATGACAGCAGAGGACCGCAGGAGGGCCAGGGAGGGTTTTTCTATAGCAGAGACAACTTGCAGGGGAGGCCTATGTGCTGTTTCTCCTCGTCCTCTTCAGTGAGGAAGCCCTGAGTTTCAGGGTGGTGAGGAGCTCAGTGAGAACGAGTGAAGAACAGCTGACCTGACCTTCCGCATGACACTACGCGGTCCATGCAAGACGTCACTGCTATGACTTTCCCCAGGTTTTCTAAGGTGACTGGCTCCATAGACAGATGCCCCTTGGGAAAGAGGCAGAGACCCCAATACCAAGCTGGCCCCTTGGCACATGAACAGGCACACATGGAACACGTGCATTCACATGCACAGGCATGTACATGTTCCTCCCGGAGACACGCCTATTTCCAATGAGGCTGGCATAAGATGACTCTTCTAGGGCCAGCAGTAGGTGCTTCCGGATACAGAGGATCCTACCACCTCCTGACATGCACACAGCATGCACACCAAACACACACTTGCCTGATCACACACCTGATGTAGACATTACCCCCCCCCCCATACGCTGTGTGTGTAACATATGTACATGCACATTTGTGTCCTCCGTACACATGCAGCCTGGGGGAAGGAAGTCACTGGGCCTACAGGTAATGTCAGGTCCCCTGAGAAGGATTGGCTCTGTCCCTAGCAGGCTGTAGTTCATTTATACCATGTAAAGTTGTGGTGGGTGCTCTAAGAGGGATTTCATGCCATATCCTTGTGCAAGTACATGTGTGCAAATGTGTTCACAAGTATGTGTACATTTTCCAAGGGAAGGAAAAAAAGAGATGTCCCTGTAACCCCTAACAAACACCCAACTAGCATGAGGAGGCCATTGTGGACATCTGTGGTGAGGACAAAAGTGACCAATGTCCTAGCTGAGGTCCAGCACAAACCATGCTCCCCAGGCCAGGCTGCCTTATAGAGCTGCACAGGACATTTACCGAGTGTCCAGACCAGTGCAGGTCATGTCTGGCTCTTGAAGCCATTTCCTTGCCTGTGGACTGTGGCCCTTATAAAGAACTGGCATTTGTTTCTTGCCAATTGGTACAGTTGCCCTAGAGTCTGGGCCAGTCAGTAACGGTGTCCACAGCCCCTGCTGAGGCCCCCGGCGGAAGCAGGTGCTCAGGTTCCAGGCAGGCGTTGGCTCAGTGGCCTTCCTATCTCTGGCCGAGGGTCAGCTCTGTCGCTGCACTCTCACCATACACACTGAGGTGTCTGGTGCCCTGCGTTTCCAAAAGAGACGGGCAACAAAGCCACCTAACTACATTTCCCGGCACAGAGAGATATGCAGAGAAACTGATTAAAATATGCATTCGCCTGATAGAACGACTGGTCTCAGTCTAGAAATTAATTAATGCTAATAGTGCACAATCAAAACTGCTTTTGGAAATCTTAGAACATTAACTAAAATGTTCATCTTTTTATGCATTTTCCCAAATCACAGACACTAAAAGCTTTGCCTGCTCCATGCAAATGGGGAGGTGAGGAGAGGAAAACTTAGCCATCCACAGCTTCCAGTCTGCAAGCCCAGGCGCTGACTGTCTAGGGGACGTGAGGCTGCTCTCTGGGGCCTGGCATGGTGGCTGCCTGAGCTCCTGGGCTGCAGGTAGTGGCCTGGAGACTGGGGACAGCACCCATGCAAGCTGTGCCATGGGCGGAGGGTGTTGGGGTGGGCCACCAGTGCTGCCCAGAGTGAGGTGCATGCAGGAGAGTTCTGGGCCCCTGAAGCTCCACATCAGCAGAGGAGGTGTGGGCTTCCCCCACCACACACAGCCTCAGATACCGTGCTGTAGGCAGAGGGGCTTTGGGTGCCCAGTGGACCGTGCCATCCTTTAGCACTCCTGGCATCTTAGCCCGGCAATGGGTCCACCAAGTCATCATCAGCCCATGTCCTGCTTCAAAGCTGTGAGCAGGTTTACCTCCAAGGAGCTCAGAGTTGGTGTAAGAGACCTTCACAGACAGGGAAAGGGCAAGTGGTAAACGCGACAGATATAACCTTGGCAGTGGAGACGAGGGGACAGAGGAGGCAGAACAGGGTTGAGGAAGCCCTGGGGGCAGCCGACTGAGTGAGGAGGAGTTGAATGAACAGGCCTGGGTACACAGATTCTTGGGGTCCAGATGAGGCAACATGTCCTGTGGAGCTGCGGTTCAGATCGAGGGATACCCACACTGCTGGGTCACAGAGCTACCTCGTTCCCTTCAACCCCGGTCTGCAGGGCAGTACCTGGAAGGTTGTTTCTGTCCACCTGTGGGCAGCGGCTCCCCTGGGCACTGCGCATGGCTCCAGAGCCTTGGTGGGTGAGGGCTCAGAGCCGTACCAGCCAGGAAGGGGTTGTCACTGAGCTGAGGGCTGTGCCTGTTGACCAGTGTCCATTCGTGGCTTATAAATGCTCCTCTGGATTCTGCTGCAGTCTTTCAAGGCCTCTGATGGTTGTACTTTATTTCAATTTTGAATTTGCATATATTTTAATCCCCAAAAGTGGAGTAGAATATTAAAATACTTATTGATCTTTTTTAACTGTAATTTTACCCTACCCCAGCAGTGCTTGCCGGACACACGTGTACAGAAGAGATTTTCATTAAAACAGGATCATCTATCTTACTGTATTATTTTCCCGGCTGAGGTGAGCTCATTTTAAAATTTTAATTTCTTTGATCCAGTCTTAAAATACACTGTGATAAGATAAATATTAACATTTTAATAATAAAAAATAAACAACTGCGATATAATTCATTTTCTGGCACCAAGGAAAGGGTGGCAGCTACATGGGCACTGGGGCTGGGTGACCAGCTGCTTTCCAGGAAAAACTGGCTTTAGGGACCTGATGGTCACCATGCCAGGACTCAAAGGAGGCCTGAGCAGGGCAGCTTCTCTCCGTTCTGGTCCTCATCTCCCCCTCAGTGGATGGTCCTTGACAAGCCCAACCTCCTCGCCTACTTCCTCTCCAAAGTGGCATCATTATGCTCCCTCTGAGATCGGCTCTGAGAAGTGCTCTGCACAGCTCACACCAGGCCTTGGAGCCAGGCCTGCTGTGCCCTGCAGCCTCCTTGCACCCACCCTTCTCTCCTGCAACCACCGGAATGACTCGGGCCAAGTGCTATGGACCAGTCGCTTTGAAGATGTTGATACTGATACTCTGAGTGACAAATCTAGCTCTGTGTATCCCTGTCACCTCGTTGGGGGAGGAGCTCCAGCACTGGTGTCTCCTTTTCCTTGTTAAACTGGGACTCTGCTGAGAGGGTTCCTCGGTCCTCAGCTGCTTCCTATGAATCTGTTAGTCCATATTCTGACCCAGGGCAGAGCCACTAGAGCTTTGTGTACAGGGGAAGATTTATCATGGTGCTTCTAGAAAGAGTGATGGGACTTGCACAAACTGACATGATTATTATTGGAATTCATTTATTTTAAAAAACTTCATACATTTTATTATCCAAAACACAGCATTTCAAGACATTTTTTTAATGTCAGATCTGACAAATGGATAGCTTTCCCTCATTTTTCCCCCTTTTAATTATTTGCATTCATATTCTGTTTCAAAGACGTTTTAACATTGGGCAACCAGCTGATGGCTTAAGTAGACATTATTAATGGGACTATTAGAAAAATTAAAATCAGAAATTTTAATGTAAGCTGAATGCAGTGCTTAGCTGCATGGTTAGATTGCATGGTGGGTTCTGGGTCTGAGACATAGGCGAGGATGAAGGGGTTGGCCTGGAGGGGAAGCAAGCAGGAGGCAGAGTCAGGAGCTGCTGCCAGAGCTCCAGCCACCTGCTCTCTCCCTGAGTCTCCCTTTCTCCTACAGGTGTGGTGGAAGTTGAATGAGATCTTTGGTTTTTCATCTGGATCCGTGAATTTTCTTCCAAATCTGAGAACCATAAAAGCCCTGAAGTGGGTGCACAGTGGAGGTGGATATGCATTTTTTTTAGCATATCTGATGCTTTTATGAAATTTCTAGAGGCATATGACTGGATGTTGAGTACAATTATGTTATGCATTAGGAAATTTCTAAACTTCATTCATTTATTCAAGTAATGAATATCGTGAATATCTAATAAGAGAGAGGCATTCTTGTAGGCTCTAGAGATGCAGTGTGAACAGGGAAGTATCTCCTCTCACATACAGCTTGATTTTCGGACCATTCTATTCAGCTGTGGGAGAATCCCACCTTGACTACCACCTGTGATGGCCTGAAAGGTCAAACCCCCTTCCTCAGCCTTTTGGCTTTGATTGGATGTGTGGGATTGAGGCAGGACTGAGTCATTTTGGGCCTCTGAAGTCCACCAAAAGAGGCAGAGGGCCTGTGAAGCATGTGAGTCTTTAGTGGAGGCAATTGACCAAGTGACTGGTCTCAGTGTCTTTTTGCAGTGGACCGTCTCCTCCTTTGAGCTGCAAATGTCAGGAGTCTTGTCCCAGAGAGAGGGAGGCATCCAACATATGCCTGCAGCATCTGCAAGGAGAGCTCTAGTTGTGACTAGAGCACACTCTGCGGCCCCTCCCTCCACACTCAGGTCCAAGGTCCGGAGCTTAGATTCCTGTAAGATAGCACTTCCTGTCTCTAAGCCCCAATCCCTTATTTGCAAGTTGATGTTAGGCACGCCTATTGAATGAGGCTATGCAGGGACTGATAAGTTGTCTGACTTATTATAGTGTCACGGGGTTCTACATTTCCTTTTCCAGCCCTCAAGCACCCCATTTTCCCCCTGCACCTCCTCTCCTAGACAAACATACATCTCCCAGCACACAGAATGCTCTACTTCCTTTAACCAACTCATGATTTAAAAGAACAGAATTCCTTAGTTCCTCCTGCCAGATCGCATTTGCTAAACAATCATTTTGCTAACTGGGATTCAGACAACGTAGGAAGAAGCACTTGAAAACAGTTTTAATTGGTGCTGAAAATAAGAAAGAGAGAGGAAAAAAGTCAGAGCATTATTAAATTTTGCTGCCATAATGACCATTGTAGAATTGGCTGGTTATTTCCCTATTAGGATATAATGACATTCATTGTTGGTGGCTCTGTGTTTGATTATAAGATAATGACAATAATTCATTGTTTGCCTCTCTTTACCTTGAGACAAGGTAACCACAAGTTTAAAGGAAGATGTACAAGAGGTAAATTATATGTTGCTAAATATGAAACAGCACCTCACTTGTCCTGGTTTATAACAATAAAAACAACAATTTCAGATAGAACATATATTTAGTAGCTTTTCCCCCTAGGAGAGACAGAGACATTGATCATCACATAATTACTACAAAGGAAAATCCAGCTAAATTGTTAGGTTCAAATACCGTACGAAGACATCTTCTTGAATTGTGGAAAGAAAGAGGGGGCTTTTAGGAACCTCTTTCGCTCATTGAATGAGACCTTCTTTAGTCGCTGAGCTGGGAGTTCCCCCAAATATGATCTGAGGTGGAGTGGGCTGGGGCTTAGGCACCATTTACAAATGTAGCGTCTGTCTGCAGACACAGTGATCCACTGACTGATCTCAAGAGAACAGATGCAGTCCTCCATGGAGACCCTTCTGGCCTCACCCCCGCCGTGTCTCCAGGCACCAGTGCCTGGTGCACGGGTCTCCCGGCTGGCTGCACAGCCTCTTCTCTCCAGCAGACAAATGAATCTTTCAACCTCTGCACCAGAGCCAGCCCTCTGGAAGGCACTTCTGCAGGTCTTCAAGCTAGATACAGCCTTGGCAGACAATCCAGCAATCACACTCCTAAGTGTTTCCCCAAATACTTTTATGCCCACATAAAGCCCACATGTGAGTTTTTATAGATTCTACTTTTCATTGTCCCAAATGGAACAGCCAAGACATCTTTTAGCAGGTGGAAGAAGGAACAAATGGTAGCACATTTGCATAACGGAATATTAGGAAGCAATCAAAAGAAATACATTTTCCAGTTCTTAAAAAACACAGTAGAAATTTAAATGCAGATTGCTAAGTGAAAGAAGCCAGCCTAAAGAGGTCATACATACTGAGTGGTTCCAACCACATGAGATTCTGGAAAAGTAACACGACAGACAATAAAGCGATCAGTCCTTGCCAGGGTTTCAGGACTGAGGGGAAAAGGAAGGAGTAGGTAGGACTCGGGATGCTGAAGGTAATGAAACTCTCATGAGCAATGCTTCATGGAGCATAATGGCATTTGTACATCTGTCAGAACTAAAGCAGTGAACCCTAGTGTAAACTATGGACTTTACTTAATTATAATGTGTGGCTATCAGGTCATCCTGGTAATAAATAATATGAGATGCTTGTGTTAGTGGCAATTCTGTGTGAGGGATGTCTGAGTCACGTTCCTTGGAGCTGAGACATGATATCTGACACATGTGACTTAAAGAAAGAAAGATTTATTATGGTTCACAGTTTCAGAGGTTTTAGTCCATAATTGGCAGGCTTGATCACAGAAACTGCATAGTGGGAGAATAGCTGCTCGAGGCATGGTGGTCAGGAAGCAGAGAGTGACAGGGGGAGCCAGGGCCCCCCCATTCCTGCCCAGGCCATGCCCATTCCATGCCCATGCTGCGCCCAGTGCCTGAGTTCTTCCCAGCAGGCCTTGCCTCCTGACTGGAGCTCAGCTGTGTCATTCCATATTCCTCCAAAACCCCATTATGAGTGCATAAGGACTTTAGGAAAAATTCATTTTTTTTCTTTTTTTTGAGACAGGGTCTCACTTTGTAGTTCAGGCTGGCCCTGAGCTCAGCCTCAAACTCACATCATAGCAATCCTCCTGCCTCTGCCTCCTGAGTGCTGGGATTACAGGTGTGAGCCACCACATCCGGCATTGTGGTATGTGGTACTGATTGCTGCTGGGCGTGAGTCTCCACGCCCAGTATGGTATGTGGTTACCGGGAGATCGAACCCGGGTCCTTGCGCTTGCAAGACAGGCACCAGAACCACTGAGCTAAATCCCTGGCCCATAGAAAAAATTCTTAATCCAAAGCATAACAAAGGAAAGTTTGATTATATGAGAATTCTTTGTATTATCTACTCAATTGTCCTATAAATCTAAAAAAGCTATAAACAGTAAATAAACGACTAAAAAGTTGATAGTTGAGCGTCCTATGTGACAACTGAATCCTCCTCACTCCGGCTTGCTTTCTCCCTCTCTTCTTCCTTTCTCTGCCCTCGTGCTTCTCTTCTTCCCTAGAGCACACTGTATTCTTCCTTATCTCCCTTCACTCAGGCCTTGGCCTGGGGCCCCTGGACTGTCCTGCCCAGAGAGCGCCACCCTCTGCTCCTGCTGCTCCTCTCCCTGCCTTTTGTTTTTCTCCCAAAACTTTTCTGTATGGATTCATGTAAAAGTCCAGAGGCATCTCCTGGCACAGCGAGTGTGCTGCAGGTTCTCAATATCTGTTGAACATATGAGGGCAGAACTACTCTACTCTATCCTCTTAGGAGGTTCTGTGTTGTCTGAAATCTAGAAACGAAGGTTTTTTTTTTTTTATCTTTATTGGTACGTTGCATACACACATCATGATTGCACTCCATAATGGGGATTTGTACCAATGTAAGACACAACTCAATTCTCATTTTTTCCCATAGCCCTTCCCACCCTACCACTCCCCCATATACATAAAATTTGTTTCCTTACTTTTTTGTTATAATGTCATTAATTTTCCCCCTTCACCCTATTTTACTTTGAGCATTTTCTATTTCACAATATATAACATACAATTCTAGGACTCATTTACATCTTTAGAAACTAAGTTTTAAAACCAAGAGTTTCCTCCAAATCCTTGATGTCACAATGGGATGTGGGCAGGTGTACTCTATGGAACCAGGGTTACCAAATGGTCATGTCCCTATGTTTTTCTGCTTGGGACCCCAAGAGGAAATCCACTGTCCACTCCAAGGCTGTGCATTGCACATGTTCTCTTTTTGATTTTTTTTTTTTTTTTTTTGAGACAGGGTCTTGTTTTGTAGTTCAGGCTGGCCCTGAGTTCAGCCTTGAACTCACAGCAATCCTCCTGCCTCTGCCTCCCAAGTGCTGGGATTACAAGTGTGAGCAACCACATCTGGCATTGGTATGTGGCTCTGATTGCCGATGGGCATGAATCTCCACACCCAGCATTATTGTATATGGTTACCAGGGATCAGACCAGGGCCCTTGCACTTGTAAGACAGGTGCCAAAAACACTGAGCTAAGTCCCCAGCCCTGAACATATTCTTAATGCCAACTTGGGAGACATTCCTCAGCCTAAATACACACACACACACACACACACACACACACACACACACGCGCGCGCGCGCGCGCGCACACACACACACACACACACACACACACACACACGGAAATGTTAAGTTTGCACAAAGCTCTCTGAATCCCACCTTGGTATGCTGGGTGGAAACTTTGTTCCTAGTGTGCCCCATGTGAAGGAAGGTGGGCTCTGCTAGCCCAGGTCAAGTCTGAGGGTCCTCCTGCTTGTCTCCAGCAAGAGCACCTGTCAACACTACACTGTGTGGTCAAGTGGAGAGTTTTCTGTGTGTTGGGATGACGCCATTTTCCCAGGCTGCCTCTGATGGAAGTTCTGGTCAGGCCTCCCCTCTGCCCACACAGCTGATGGGAACCGGGGTTCCCTCCACATCTCATTCCCTCCACATTTCATGTGGCTTGGGCAGAGTTCTTGGCCTCCATGCCTTGGTTTTCCTCATCTGTAACAGGAAGTACAATAGTGGTACAGATTAAATGATTGCATGTCATGTGAAGAAAACAGTGTAAACTATAGGTACCAATGAATGCTGACAATGAGCATCCAGAAGTACAGGCATTATGGAAGCTGTCTTCCTGTTAAATGCTGGCTCTTCACCCATTCAGTAGACTGACCCTGTCCACTTTTGTCCTGTCTACAGTCTGGCACTTCTCTTAACCTCCTGAGCTACAGTGGCACTGGAGCTGAAAGTCGCCTTGTGCTTGGCTGGAGTGACAGAGCAACTCAGTGTCACTCAGGGATGAAAAGCCAATGACCAGAGTAGGAGATGCTGGCATCTGCCCTCCGCAGACACTGAAGTGAAGCCAGTGATAAAGCCTACCCTGTGGTCACAGCCAAGTGTCTGCTCTGTTTGTGGATGCTGGTGTCCTATCGCCCTCAGGTGCAGAGCCAGTGAAAGCCACCCTCAGAACCCAGAGAGCTGCTCCCTCACTGGTGTGCTGCCAGCACTCAGGGCCACCCCGCCAAGGACTGAGTCTGGCAGGGTGGCTCCTGCAAACCTAGGACTTTTGTGCATCTCAGTGTTGCTGCAGGATCCTTCAGGGCCTTCTGAGCTCCCTTATACAGCAGACTCACCATGACCACTCTGGGCTCCTTCCCATTCTCCTCTGCATGAATCAGACCAGGTTGCTGTCTTCCCCAGACTCGCTGGCTCCCTTTCCCCACGTTTGTGTCTCCTGATGAAGCTGAGTGTCTGCTTCTTGGAAGAGAAGCTAGTCCTAGCATGGATCCTGTATACAACCACCCAGAATCCAGGGCCTTTCAAATAAAAGAACTATCCCCTCTACAAATCTTGAGTGAAGGATACTCGCACTCATCCAGTGTGCACAACAGAAGAAAAGGTCGGTTTACTTACTCAAGCAACTCACATTCCCTAGATGTCCGTTCTCTGCTTAGTCTAGTGTCAGGATCGAAATACACAGTTATGGCCCTGTGGGACCTCTAGAGCACATGAGCAAATAGTTGGGGACAGAGAATCCACTCAGAGAGCTTTGCTGAAGCACATTCTGGCACAGAACAGAGGTCCTGGCATGGCATCTTCAAAAAGATGCAGGTTGGAGACAGAAGAGGGGACAGTGTCCGCTCTGGCTGGGGAGGGGCACATCTTGAGCCCAGCTGCAGCCCTGCATGTTGCCACACCAGCCAGTAGCACAAGCTTGGCATGGGTTGCTGGCTTCCGGGTCCCCTCAGTACCACACATGCAGTGGGGACACTTGTCCCCATGTGTGTGTCCTGTCCTTCTAGAACACTGCCCAGCAAAGGGAGGAAGTCACTCATGGGCTGAAGGACTGGGTGGGTTCTAAGGATGCCGGCCAGAGGGTAGGAAGTATCAGATACACAAGCTTCATGGTGTCCAGTGGCCCTGGGAAGGGCTGCACTTCCTCCAGACATCGTGATTGTGCAGTTTCTGGGTCCTGCACTTACTCAGAGTTCGGATGCAGCAGGTCTGAATTTCGTACCAAGCACAGGAGGCACTGAGATATGCCAAGTACACTATGGGAGGGGTAAACATAGACACACAGCCTCCCAGAGGAGCCGCCAAACCATCTGGCTCTGCCTCCCACCCAGAGCAGGGAACCCCTCGAAGCCTCCCAGAAAGGCAGCCTGGCTTCTGCGAACACATTTCCAGAAACAGGTCTGGGCTCCCTCCGCACACAGTGCCGGTGCACCCAACTGTCAGAAAGTCGGTCCTTACATTCTCTCCCTGCAACTTCTGCCACTGCTTCTGACCTCCCATCTGGAGTCTCAGAGAGAAGTCTGCTCCCTCCTTCCCCTCCACACACAAATGAAGCTAGAAAAATTTTGGCTCTTTTCAAAATCTTTCTTTTGGGTAATTGTGCCCATTCTTCTAGCTGTGCCTGAGAGATCTGGCCTTCAGATCTGGCCACCTTGGCTGCCTGCATTGTTTGCACGCTGGGGATCACCTTTTCTCTTCCACATTTTGGAGAAAGTTCAAGACCAAAGTCTAACACTAGAGTGGCTCTTCCTATCTTTCTTCTGTAGAGTGGAGAGAAGGTCCTTGGCTTGTCACTATGCCCAATCTCTGTCTTTCCCCTAAGGGAGACTTCGATGAGTGTCTTTACTACGTTGTCATGGCTGCCTTCATGTCCTGAATTGATTGAAACCCTTTACCCTTCACGATCATTTTGATTTTGGGAAGAAGCCAGAGTTCTCACAATACCTTATAATGGAATCCGACTGATGAGGTCCACCGAAATGTTTCCATAAGACTGCCTTCCCTCTGGATGGCACTGAGGAGCTCTCACCGTGAGAACTCCACAATTACTTTGGAAAGTAGCAAGGACAATGGGATAAGTGTGATCGAAACATGAGGCTTGTTTTTAGAGGATTTAACACGTCCTTACAGTAGTAAATACTTTAGAAATGGAAGCATCCCCCATGTATTTTGATCACACTCTGTACACGCCTGGCTGCTGGAAGATTGGAAGGACATTGTGGGATGCAGGGCTCAGGTCTCCTTTTCCACTAGAAGCACAGACAGCTGTTTGCTTTCTTGTGTCATCAGTGTGATGGTGTCTGTTTTTCTATCCATGGTATTTCTGAGACATGGTGTTAGGAAGCCTGTCTGTTTACAGACAGAAGCCTCCTTCCTCCCAGAGCTTCTTGGTCAGAAATTAAGACTTCACTATGCTCATCTTCCGACTCTGGCTGGCTTCTCAACAGAACTCAAACACACGCAGGACTGGGCCTCTTTTTCTTAGGTGGCCCCTGGGCTGGGTTCCTGTTCCTGTATGTTCTCTGGAGACCTTGCTGTTTCTACCATTCAGGCATTAGGCAACACACACGTTCTCAGACACATCTTACAAGATAGCCAGTAGCCTTCAATTGCATAAAGCATTTTACAAGAGCTACGTAATTGTCTTAGTTTTTAACAGTTTCCTTTGCAGACTTATCTGCAGGGGTTCCGTGAAGGTCTGATCTAGACAAGCCTTGATGAATTGGCCTAAAAGGAATCGTCCCATAATCCAATTCCACCATGCTTAGCTTGCCACTGCTTTCGCCTTATCTCATCGAGACCCGTGACCTCTAAGATAATCGCATTGTCCTCTGGGTGCATCTTTAAGTTCTTGTCTAATAGAGGGGGACATCTCAGCCCCAGAACTGTGCTGCTCTTTCTTTAAAGAAAGCTGCCACCTCCCCAAATGGCACTAGCAATGTTTTTTGTTTTCCAGGCAATACTTTGTCAGAAAAAAGCAAAATTTGGCAGGAAAGTTGCATGTGCACCCAAGTGAATTTTTCAGCTTTTTTTTTTTGTTTTGCAAATATAAAACCTGAGCTGAAGTTGATCTTTCTGCACTCCGTCACGTTCTTTTTACTGATGCTCATTTTGAAATTATAATTTCAGCTATTCTAAAAGCCCTAAACAAATATTTATTTTTTTGCTTCCATTTTGAAAATGTGTAGGTGTTGAATATCTTCATAACCAGGAAAATAATTTTTTCCTTATCACTTTGTATGTATAAAATATAAGTGTCTGAGCTCCCCTAACATTTCCATGAATGTTTTGACTTCTAACACAGAATTGTATATTTAAAAACTATTTATCTAGTGGAAGAAAGTAAAGCATAAAACAACTTCAGTCTATCTATCTGACAGATAACAGAGACGAGTATTCTGACCCAGGAAGTACTTGTTGTGGTTCCAAGGCCAGGGTCCCCCCTGTATTCCAACTCTCCTTTGTCTTGAACATACAGATGATTCCTTCTACTGCCTCACCCTCTTGGTCTGTTGGAGGCCTGGCCACTGCTTCTCTGGAAACTTCTCACCAGTTCATAATCCACCCTGTACCCTCCCTGAACTCCCAGTTCCTAACTCTACCTTCATCTTGCCATTTTTCAGTTAAAATGGAAGTGAATCATTTAGAAAGCCAGTGAAATAATGATTGCTCCTTAACCATTGTTTTTAACTTCTTGTCCATAAGAAACTTTCAATTCTCTGCCTTCACATTATTTGTGACTTGATCCCTGTTCATTTCTCCAGTGTCATCTCTTGGCTTCTGAGACACAGCCTCCCTCAGTCCTTCGGCCCTTTATTTTATTTTCTACTTGTTCACCTGTTTAACTCTTTCTTGTTGGTAGATTCACTGGCTGTCACATCGATGAGACATTTTCCCTAGTGTTCAGAGAATGACCAGACGTCTCTCTTCTTGACCAAACCCTGGATGGGACTTTCTAGTTGATATTTTCCAGGCAGGAAATTTGAATCACAGTGAGAACAAGATGTCTTCCCCAAGGCCAAGGTCAGGTTGAGATTCAAAACTGAATTTTCTGATTCTAAGTCTAGGATTGCTTCTTAAAAGAAAATACTTAAATACTTGAATACTACCTCAGTAGTATTTCCAGACTTGGAGAGGGTAATTTGACTCTCCTATGAAGTAGGAGTAAAGAATAAGTAAAATTAGGGATGGAAAACACCACTTTAGCAGCAGTTAAGTCACCAAAAACGTGAGATGCACTGGTTCATGTGATGCCACGAATGTCCCTGAAACCTGAAACCTGAAGTTTTTGACTTAAGGCCCCATCACTGAGCAGATACCATGTGTGCGGTTCACTTCACTTGTCCACAGCTTTTCGTGTCTCTATGTCCCTCTTGTGTTGGCATTTGTGGGCACTTCGTAGGTGCTCTTTAAATGGCAGTCGCTTTTCTGTAGGTACTTGGAGTTGACAGGGAGTAGTGTGAGATCAAATGGAGGAAATCTGTGTGTATCCTTTTCTTCACTCTTTCCTATAAAAATAAAAATATCTGCAAAACCAGAAATGTATTTTTATTATGTTTTCATGTTCCCTGATAAGATAGACAAAGCAGGTGACTTTAATGATAGTGTTTTATAGCACCGAGTTTTTAAAAATGCACCGAATTGTGTAAAGAGGTAAATGATCGGCACTCACTCAGCAAAACAGTCTAGGGGGGCAACTTGACCATGACCATGTGCATGGAGATGGGATTGAAAATGCATTAGACCCAGAGCCTTCTTTCAAATACCAGCAGATGGCAAGACATCCGGGGAGTAGTCGTTGGGTGCAGTCAACGCTAACTAATACTACTTAATATTGACCAAACACTCACACAATGAATTAATATTAATAAATATCAACATTGATATGAATTATGGCTCCTGAGAAATCCATGGACATTCTTTGCTCCAGGCACAAGGGGCCGCCTGGAAAAGTGCAAGAAACATAAGTTTTAGGATCCACAACTCCCCCAGAACAAGAGTTACTGTGAAAGTTGAGGGGTGGCATTAGATTCTCCTAGGCATGTGGCCAGTGGCAGGTCTGATGTGCTGGGGCTTCTGTTATAAGTTTGTAGTCTGTCTGACCAGGGTTGATTTTTTAAGGCATATTAGTTTTCAAAATGAGTCCTCAGCCTCTGTTTCTGCTCAGTCTCCTGCTTGCTGTCTGTGGCTGCGAGATGCCCGGTGGCCCTGGGTAGGTGTCATAGCCCTAGCACCTATTCCTTTGGCCCTGGGAGCCTAAGCCCTTCCCTGCGAGGTCAGGAGGAGGAGGGGATGTGGCCTGGCTCTCAAAACCTGTTTAAGACAACAGGAGGAACCACTCATGTTCTCTCAAATAGGTAAAATTTCGCTTTCAGCTTTATTTACCTGAGAATGAATTTCAGTCTGAAGAGGCCTTTATGTCGTTGGAGGCAAAGCACCAAAGATATAAGCAATTTTCGACAAGAGTGCTACACATTTGTCTTTATAACAATTTGTGTGTAACAGCTTTTATGCAAATGACACTAAAGTGGCACCTTTTTTTCTAAATTGGACATTTTTATGGTTATAATTTTCTTCTGTAATAACAGCAAAAAAAAGTGGCCGTCCCCGTGGAGTTGAACATTTCATCTTCAAGCACCGTCTTGTGAAGTTGGAATGACAAGTTTCTTTCATTTGTGCCAAGAATGACAAAAAGTGTTCTTTGTCTCCTTTGCCTTCATTCTCAGGGGCGTTGAGTTTCAGGTGTCTCTGTCACCCTTTGGCCACCCTCAGTACACAGAATGTTCTCACAAAATCACCACCAGCTTTGAAGCTCCAAAAATATTGCTTGCTCTTTCTCCTCCCAAGTTGAGAGGCATAAATTGCCTGGTTGCATTTCAGCTTCAACACATTGTTGAGGATTCTGCATTCATATCCACTTTCCCCCAAGTCAGACAGGTGACTTTTATAGACAATGGAGTTTAATTGACTACAATACAATGGAATTTCTATACACTACTCCAAGCCACCATCCTGAGATACTCATAGAATAATCCACATTATTGTTGCTTAATCGACTGAAAATTTTTGCAGAGACAACAGAAGATGGCATGTGTTTCAAACAATGACTTAAATTTAGCCAAAGACTCAGCTAAATAATGTACATGTATATATATACACGTATAATTTGTGGCAGCAGAAGCCTTTGGGGTGGCAGAACTAGAAGGCCACAGCAAGCAGTGGGGGGCAAGGGTAGTAAGAGAAGTGCCAGGAAGAATCAGGGAGGATGAAGGCCTGCTGCCCACATGACCTGGGGGGAGTGGGTGCTCTTCTCTGTGCCTCTTATTCCTCAACTGTAAAATACGTTCTTTGCTAATTTTTTAAAACTCAGTGCTTAGGAAGGGTCCTTTAAATATATTCACAGAAATTTGTTTAGTATGTAGTAGTTGTGGATCTGGAGAGAGGTAAAGAGAAATTGGAGGGCAAGAGGAATTCTGTGCCTAATGTGTGGTGACAACCTAGTACATAGGAGGGAGGAAAGAAACTGGAATTTGGCTCTACGACTGTTGTGGCTTGTATCTAGATGTCCCCTTAGAGCCTCACATGGTCGTGGGTGGGAGTTTTGAAGGTGGTTGGATTAGGATGTGGATTGAGGGTGCGCCTGATGGAAGCCCTAACCTAGGAGTGAGTGGCTAGTACTCAGATGGAATATAAAGGTACAGAAAGAAGGCAGCTGGCTGGCTCTGCTCAAGATTTCTTGTGCTTCTGCTCCACACTCCTGCTGACTTCTGCCTGGTATGCCAGGGACCCTTCTTCCTCTGCAATGTCCCCCTCCTGGGAACCAGCTGACTATGAACCAAACCCTCTGCAAACTGTGAGCCAAAATAAACCTTTCCTTTATCTCCGGGTGTCCGGTATTTTTACAGAGAAAAGTAACTAAGATAAGGAGACTGTTACATTTTGAATGTGAAGTTTCCCCCAAAAGCTAATGCATTGAATATCCCCGGTGTAAGAAATAGAGAAGTGATTGGGTCATAGGGGCTCTAATTTCTTCAGTGAGATACATGGTTCATGAGTCCATTGGAGAGTTCATCTCTGAATGGTCTTTGCAGAGGAAGGCCTCATCGGGGAAAACAGATCCCTGGGGGTGTGACTTGGGAAGGGCCCTTCTTGTCCTTCATCTTTCTCTCTTTCCTTCTCTTTTGCCCACTAGGAGGTGAAATGCTTTGCTTCACCACAGGGCTACCATGATGTCCTGTCTCACCACAGGCCCAGAAACAACAGAGTTAGGGGACCACAGACTAAAACCTAGAAATACATGAACCTGATTAATCCTTTTTCTTTTGAGGTGTTTTTCTCAAGCATTTTGTTTGAGTGACAGAAAGCTAACACAGACATTTAGTCATAAATTTAAAAGTTCAGGACTTTCTAGTAGTTTGACATTCAAGGAACAGTCTATACTTTCTAAACTTTCATGCATCATAGTATATCTGTGCTGCAACTGCAAAATACCATAGACTGTACAGCTTATAAACAATGGAAGTTTATTACTTATATTCCTGCAGGTAAAGTCCAAGATCAGGGTGTTGATAGATTTGGTGTCTAGACCCTCCTCATAGCCTCCTCTGTGTCCTCACCTTGGAGAACAGGGCAGGGTTACTTATCTCTTGAGGGTCTCATGAAGATGAACAAATGTCCTTCTACCAAAACATGTGAACATTTATGCTCGGAGTTACTGAGGTTCTGGAGGCTTCTTGTCTTTCTCCCACTGGCCTAAGACTCTAAGCCACTCAGAAGCTCTTGCTAACAATGCTATCAATTCTCTTTCCTTTCAGTTCAGGGTTTAGGAAGTCCTGGGTTTCAAAGGGGAGAGAAACCAACCCTATTTCCTGCCTCTCCCCTGGAGAGTATGCCCTCACTGCTAGTGAAATGGTTGCCTTTTACCTTCTCAAGTCTTTGTGAAATGTATCAACAAGTTGTGTTTGATAACTATATACCATTTATAAAATGGAAAGGCTAGTTTTATTGTGAAAGAAAAAAGAGACATAGCAAAAGTAATTTGAAAGTGAGGCTGACCGTTTTTGATGCAGATTTTGAATTGGAAAGGTGTTTGTGTAATAAAGGGAATGTGGAAATTAATATAGTGCTTATAATTGTGTGTGTGTGTGTGTGTGTGTGTGTGTATCTAGAAGCTAATTTGTCTGTATGGGTGCACATCACATGCAGGCATGTGTAGACTTTCATGCATGCACACACATATGTTGAGGCACAACTTTTCCCTCTGAGGACTTTCATGAGCCCAGGTCTGCAGTGGGACTTCTATGCTTTGTTTCCTCAGTCTGGAACCGGTAGCTATACCTGGGAAAGATATCTTGGTGTTTTGACTCTGGGTCCCCTTCCCAGCTGCCCCTACTCCTTGCACTCCCCAGGACACAGGTGGGACTGTAGTTCTGGGACACTTCCCAGCCTTTGGCCCTGGATTTCCTTTATAGTCTGAAGGACTTTATGAAGCTCCTCCCAGAAACATAGGAGGGAGTGTGGCCCCCATGTCTCTCTCCCTACAAAGCCCCTTGCTGATGAGACACATTATCTATCCTTCACCTCCTGTTAAAGGATAGAAAGAGTACGGGCCTTATCAGAGACTGCTGGGACATGAAAGCTCAGATGGATGCTGGTTTCTTTGTGAGCCTCACTTCCTTTTCTTCTGGTTTGATGCTTGGAGAGAAGGGTGGTGAAATTGGAAGTGGCAGTCAGCTCATTAGTAGGAAGTAATGTCTTTCCAGGGGACATAATCTTGGAAACATACAGTTCCCACCTTTCACCCACTGGACAGACAAAACTGAGTGTCAAAGCAGAAGGTTTCTAGGTGTTGGTGACACAGATGTCCCTGTGGGAAATCAGCCTGAGGTTTTGTCCCACAGCTGGTACTGGGTTGGCAGTACTGTGTAGCCTTGCCATTTTGCAAATAGAGATGCCTGGGGCCAGCATACGTGCATCCATCAGCATCTCTCCATGTCCTTGCATATGTGCAAGCACATGGCCATTCTAGGACTGCTACACAATACAAAGCAATTTGCATGGATCCTAAGTGAGCTTTCCTGTGCAGTGGTAGAAACTCATTAAAATCTCATGAAATCCTTGGACATAACATGTAAAGCAATGCACGCTGCCGCCTTAGAAGTTAATATGTGTGTGTCCGGGGTGGGGCGGGGGGCAGCTCATCATTGGGTCCAGCTGCCATTGAATGGGAGCACTCCTTAGCATATTTTAATTACTGTCTGGCTGTCCCTGTAAATAAATGAGCCAGTGACTAGGGCTCAGAGCAGGCTGGGGACCAAGGCAAGGCGTGGAGTCCCAGTGGTCCCTCTGCACTGAATGCAGAAGGGCTGAACTTGGACATGATTGTTGCTGTGAGAAGAAAGGCTGCCGGCCTACCTGGGATTAATGAGAACCCAGGGAACATGGGATGGCTCTAGGCTGGAGCCAGGGTCATTAAATCCTGCTGGTCATTAATCCCCTGGAAATGCCCAGGGCTGGGGTCATTATTCTTGGGAGATAAAAAATTCAGGACCAAACAGCAGAAGAGAATGAATAGTGAACATTTCTCAGATTGGTTGTATGTTTTCCAATTCGATGGCAGAGTCTGATTCCAGTAAACAAATCTCATTTTCATTCACCCACTATGCACACATTGATCATCTCTGAAGTATTAACCTGACTAGTATTTTTGATGCAGACCTACTAGAAGTCAGGAGCTGTGCTGCTTCCTTTTGACCGCTAGGAGGCAAAGGTCATACTCTTGAGTTTATTGACAGGACACTGAAAGTCAGACAGTGTAAGAGACTTAGGCAAAGTCACACACCAGACAGCAGAGCTGACAGAATCTGCCTTTCCAGTCTTTAAGCTTGGTGTCTTTTCTGTCAGTCACAGCTGCCTGTCCAGATGTGCTTATTACTCAGAAGATCTAACTTTAAAAGTCTTGTGCCTTTAGGTCCCTTTGCGAAGTGTCCTTTTTGGGGTTTTTGTCACTTCCTGAGTCATTCTGAAATTGCCTTCGTCCATGGGGCGGTGTACAGCAGCAGCTTCTGCTGAGGGGATCGGCCCTTCAAAAACTGCCCTCACCTGCTCCAAGATCACTAGTGAGTCAGGCTGTAGGATGACATTGCAGAAACTATTGTATGCAGGCAGCAATTGGAACACATTTACTCTCTAGGCCTCAGATTCTTTGTTAAAGGGCTGAGAATCCCATTACCCTAGAAGTCCGCTGGAGGACGGAGGTACTGGCATCCAGACAGCAGTGACGGCAGTGTCCTGGGCCAGGTAGATGGCATACATGTGTTTGAAAGGAACAAAGTAAGGTGCAGTCAAATGTATAACGAGTAAAATAAAGTCTTATACCATAAAATAGTAAAATAAAATAATAAGGTGAGGGAAGAAGACACTATGATAAGGCATGCATATTATTTCATGTCTTCTAGTGTGTTTGAACAGTGAGACAGTTTTTAGGTATTTGCAATTAATCAGTTTGTAGTTATAATGATTTTTAACACAACTGTGAAATGGGCTTCAATTTCAACAGTTTTATTGGTACCCATTGGCTACATTTTCCTCCTGCCTCGCAGACAGCAGCGGAGCCAGTCAGGTTGGCTGTTTGTCTTTCATACAGTCTGCACCAGCCTCATGAGTTCTGCATTCAAGAGAGGAGTGACAGTGAGGAGCACAAACACGCTGAACCTCACCTGCGTGCTTGGAAGTTAATCTGAAACAACTGTGTCATGAGAGCTTTTTTAGTTCTTGTTCTTCAAGGCTCTTGGTCTCTGAGGGTTAGTGAAAGTTGGTCCCATTTTTTCAGCTGGAAGCACAGACAGGGATTCGAACTCACTCGGACAACCTTGGAAGCTTCGACTTGCCTAGCACCAGCACACAAAAGCCATACAACTCTATAGTGTAGCCATTTTATTCCTGCTATCATTTCTAACAATGTACTGCTTATATTAGTTTTTTGGAAAACATTTTATGATAATAGCAGAAAGCAAAAGAAAGAATAATTAAAAATGGAGGTACAGTCTTTTCTGTATATAAAGATATCATCTTCTTCAGGTCAAATTCAGTGCGTAATTCCTCAGTCATAATCATGGTAAAAACACTCCAAGCCTCTGGCCCACTGTGGTAGTCCTGAGACCAAGTGCTCCACAGCTCCAGGTGGAGGGGCTGTGGTGGTGAGGCTGGACCCAGCTCCCATGTGGGCCTCGGCCATGGGAAGCCTCCTCTCTGAACCTTAGAGCCCCTGTCTATAGAATAAAGGAGCAAACCAAAGAGGGCTCAGCTCTTCTCTAGACCGAAGTGTCTTATTGATGACAGCTCTTCCTTACTTTTGTCTCAGTGTTTCTCATACATTTTTGGAAACTTGAGGTAGATCATACAGTGGGTTAGTAGGAGTCATGAATGAGACTGAAGAAATAAGTCAGCTAGAAGAAAAACTCAGCCTTCTCTGTGCTGATGGAAGAGGGTCGTGGAGTGCAATGGGAAACCGGGGAACTCTTGGGTTTCAAATCCTACTGGCTGCCCAGAGTGAGTCATCTTCTGTTACCCTACACATGAAAACTATACAATCTTGTTGCTTGTATTAAGTGAGTTAACATCAGCTATAAATGTGAACTCACAGGCGTGTGTGAGTCATCATGAGCCCTGTGTGCATCCAGACGTTACTGTTGTTCCAGCCACTGTGGCTGGTTTTAAGATAAGTATTGGTTATGCACTTATGGCAGGTTACTTGGATCACGGGGGAGATTCATCTTTTCTCTGAGCTACACTCATTGTACATTTGAGAAAGGCACAGGGAGAAGGGTCACTGGCTTTGGGATGTCTCAGACCTGTGCTGAACTTCCCCTCACCATTCACTAACACTATGATTTGGGAAAGATACGTTTCCCCCTTAAGTTTATTAGTGCATTTTAGGTAGACATTGTGATCATGTTTATCTTTGGGGATTTGTACTTGTACATGATGAAAGGAAAAAGACTTATACTTGTTGAGTATAAGGCAACAGAGCTTTATACTGCTCTTATTAATTGGATTCTCAGTCATAAAAATATCACTCCTTTGACTGCAAGGTGTCTTGCATCTGGGTGTACTTTGTGAGCAGTTACATGTAGGACTGTCAAGTGATCACAGATCACTTTTGATCTGTGGGGCTGTAGAGGAGCTTCTTCCCTTAAAGCAAGCACAAGTCCCCGCCTTACCCCACCTCAGTTGTGTACATCATAATCCTCACATCATGGGAATGTGTTGCCTTGCATAGCAAAAGGACATTATATAAGTAATTATGCTGAGGATCTTAAATGGGATTACTGTGGATTATCTGTGTGGGCTAATCATGTGGATCCTCAATAGTAGAGCTCTTCCCAGCTGAGGTCAGTGGAAGAATGTTCATAGATATGGCATGTTTCTGGCTCTGAGCTTGGAAGAGGAGGTCACAAGGCAAGAGATGGTCTTTAAAAGCTGAAAAAGGTTGGGAAATGGCTTTCTTTCTTCTGTCTAAGAGAGGAACACAGTCCTGGCGCCATCTTGGATTTAGCTCAGTGAGACTCATGTTGTTCCTCTGACCTTTGCAGAGCTCATATGATACCTGTCCTGTGTTGTACACAGTGAGATATGTTCTCTTTGCAGTATCAGCTGTTTCCTCACTTCACAGATGAGCACAAGTTGAAGTCAGGGAGGTTAAGTCCTTGGTCTGGGCTAGAGGAAGTTACATGGGAGCAAAGTTTCTACCTGTGGCTGTGAGTCTCCAGAGCCTATTTCATTTCCAGCCCAGGGTGTATCTTTGCTGGGAGCTTCATCTTTCCACAGAGTCCCACAGAGAGACCCTTACACCAGTGATCACTGAATGTGTATCACAAACCCTAGGTCACCTCCCACTTGGCATGAGGTGCATGCATTAAACTTTGCCTTCAAACTTTGTTAGGCTGAGCCTGTCATGTCACACAAAGTTGTGTGACCTAGCTTGTAGTAGTGTTTGCCGTGAAGGTATCATTTACTGGTGAGAGTGTTTTATGGCACTGTTATAGATCTCTTCACTCAAGCAGCTGTCTAACATGTTGAATAGTCTTTCATCTTGTCAAACACTTCCATGCGCCTTTCTACAGCTTTCTCAGCCAACATGTACACACCTAATCAATCTCATGCCACTGTCTCCAGACTTTCAAACCCAAAAGCACGGCCCCAACCACTCTCTTAAAGAGACAATCCTCTCTTTTCGTTATACTCACAGAATGGCTTCTTATCACTGATGCTTTCCAAGTGGTGTAAGAGAATACAGTATTTCTGCTAGATCAGTGAGTGAAGCCTGTTTGTGACAACAGGGAGATGCAGGGGCTGGTGTCTTTCCCATTGCAGTGACCTGTACAGGTGCAGACCTCCTCATGTATGTGCAGATATAAGGCAGGATGTTTCAATGCAGTCTACTGTTCTAAACATGAAGTCCAAGGTCAGTGGAATTTGCAAAGCTGTCTTTTATCTCCCAGCCTCAGAATTCACCTAAAATCTCAGTCTCATCCAGGTATTTCTATTTTACCCACTGCCCCACTCCACAAGCTCCTCAGTCCGGGCTTGCGTGATTCTCTGCCCCATCCCTAGGTCAGTACCTCTCATGGGCTATGATCCCTGTCTCCCCTGATCTGTTTGTCACTAAACTTGGCTTCGATACAAAGCTAATCCCATATCTCCCAGAGTACATTGCTGTATCCTTGACACCCTGGGTGTCCTTGTCTGATCTTCCGTTGCACATGCTTGTGAGCTGGCAGGAACCATCTTACCTATCTCTGGGAGGCAGAAACACCTCATTCTTCTCCACTGCTGGTACCCCCACCCCTTGCAATGCCACTTTGCTGCTACCTTGCACCCCAACTTAGATCATCTACATCCTCTTTGGCTAACAGGATGCCGGCAAGTATGCAAGAGGAGCTTGGAGGCCCTGTTGTGATGGGTTTTCTTTCTGTCTCCATCTCTGTCTCTCTCTTCGTTTTTCTGTCTCTGTCTTTCTGTGTCTGTCTGTCTCTGTCTCTGTCTCTTTTGTTCTCTCTCTGTGTATGTGTCTCTGTCTCTCTCCATCTCTGCTGTTGCCCTAAGCACATGCCCAGGCTGGCCTCTGGGCAATGAGGGCAGAACTCAGTCATCTAGTTTTCCCAGCCAACAACTCATCAACCTTTCGCTGTGTGAGCTGGGCCAGGCAAGATCAGTGGAGCCAGTGAGCTGACCGCCCACATCCCAGGACTAACAAGTGCTTCTTGTTGTGTAGAGCTGAGAGCTTGTTCATGAAGCAGCATCACTGTGGCCACAGGTGACGACACACACTCCCAGGAGACTACATCCTCCTTAGGGGAGGACACTGACTGCAAGTCACAGTTGCATCTCCAGGGCCCCTGCTTAGTCAGAACTCAATACATACTTATTAAATTGAATGAAAAATCATATTCAGATTTGCACAGATGGCAATGGCCCTGAGTTACTAATATTTAATCTGGGGTTTTGTTATGTAGTGAGGAACTTAGCATCATTTTTCTCTCATGACTTCCAGGTATAGGATTCCCATTAATAGACTGAGCCTTCATTTGGGCTGAGACAGAGGAGAAATTCATATTGGAATAGTCCTGCCCAACCTGGAGCAGAGCAAAAGTCTCTCATAAACCGTGTCTGTGCAGGAAATATTAATTGAAACTTCTTACTTTTTACTGTAAATGTATTACATATGCAGTGACCACGTGGAAGTTGGAGATTACTCATAAGTCGATAGGCATCCCTCAGCAGTCAGTTGGGGTGCATTGCGAAGAGGCCATAGATAGGGTGACCATGATTTAAAAACATCAAAATGAAGCACCTGAAGCTCTGTTGCCAGCCTTGCGATTTCACGATAGACTGTGGTTTTCCAAATTGTGCTTTTGCTTCTTGGTGTGATATTTCCTGTTTAAATTCTAGATTTACTGTAAACAGATTCACACAAAGGAGGCAATAACACATGGGTAGATGTGTGCTTTACTTTAGTTTTTCTTCTTTGAAAAATGACCTGTATCTGTCAACACACACACACACACACACACACACACACACACACACACACACACCCGCTGCGGGCCACACACACGCAGGGTCACACGTGTCTCTGGATTAGTTGGGATGGAAGGAGGTGACTCATTGTGACATTTAAGCCCCTTTGACATTCACAAGGTGCTAAAAGTCAGCTGAGGTCTCAGCTCTGATGAATTTGCATCTCTTTGAATACGATGCTTGAAAAAGCCCAGCGATAGATTAAATTTTGCCAAGGAGAAAATGAGAGAGAGGCTTCCATCTCTCAGGTCTGCTGGGAGGATCTTTATGGTTGATTTACTTTTTTTAAATAAATGTTGCTTTATGTGTTTCCCTCAGTTCCTGCCCAGGCTTCCTCCATCACAGGAGCCGTAACTTCTGCCAGACCTATCAGTCGGCGAACAGTAAGTCAACCTGGTCCTCAGTACAAGGTGAAGGGATATTTCAATCTCAGCTGCATACAGTTTCTGTGTTTTCTGATTAAAATTTGCAAGCAAACCTTGGAATAAACTCTACCTGACATGACTTCTAAAATAATTTATTCTCTTTGCCAAGCTCAAATGTAGGGATTGATTCGAGCGCTTGTCACTGCATTTCAGGTGATCAAAAAAGGATTAGGGCTTTTAAATGAATTTAATGACCAAAGAAGATTCTGTTTAAAAAGTCACTAAGGTTTTAAAACAAGTTCCTTGTCTAAAGCCACAGAAGACAGTCTCTTCTTCTATATGGATCATCAGAAATGTAAAAAATGAAGAAATGAAAAGGAAAAAAATGGCTCATAATCAAACAAGCCAGAATGACCCATTTTTAACACATAAGCATATTTTCTTCTAGTTTTGTCTATGTGCTTGTGCTTTTTAATATACAGAAGTATATAAACAAAGAGAACATTGTTTTCTCTTTTATATCACTTGCAGTAATGATGAAGAGAGTAGTAATAACATTTGAAGACAATTATCAGGAACTTTCTAACCACTATGTATATGTTGCCTTATTTAGACATCAAAACAACTGTACAGGATCAGCTTTATTAGTTTCTTTATTTATAGAGGGTAAGTAATTTGTCACAGGTCACATACTGGATTATAATTCAAACCAAAGCAATCTGACATTGAACCCTGTGTCCTTCATTGCTATGTTATTATGAAATAACCATGTGTCTGATTTTGAGTGGTTGTGTAACATAAAGGAGGCTCCCATGGCCTTGTGGGTAGATGTGACTCTCCAGAGATGTGCAAACTGAAAACCCTTTTCCACGACACTGCGGAAGACCATTACCTCTTCAACTCATCGCACTACTTCCAGACACCAAGTAATATCAAGACATCAGTAGTTTGCTCCTTTGTCTTCCCTTTGTGGCAGAGTTGAAAGACCAATAGACCTGGTTTGAATCTCAGTTTTATAATTTACTAGAAGTGGTCTCACTTTCGTTCCTTTATTTTGTTTTTGTTTGTGTGTGTGTTTTGGATAGGTTTCATAATCTCTGTAACCAAAGCAAAGTAAGATGTCATGAAAATTAAGTATGATGCATGGGTGGCAACAGTTGGCAGAGCTGTTGACACAGAAGGAGTGGCCAATACTAGTAATTCTTCTTATTAATAATTATTCATAATAGCCATCATGTTTGGAGCAATATAGTTATGTATGTGACGATAAATTATCTGATTCAATCCTCACATCAACTCTATAAATGAAGCCTTATTTATTGTGATTGGCAGAAGAGAACAATGAGGCTCAGAGAGGCTGAAGCGACTTTTCCAGGTGAGGATGGAGTTGGCATTGGAGGGTCTGGTTCAGACTCTGGAGCTCATTGCTAGATGGGTGCCAATCGCAAAGGCCTTGAAGTCTGCCAAGGAGTTCAAGTCTGGAGGAGAACACTAATGAGGCTGTAGGTGGGAATGGAAAAGATGTGTGCATCCAAGGTCTGTCAGTGCACAGACAGAGCAAGGCCTGTCAGGGAATGCAAGCAGGAAGGCAGGAGATGAAACCTGTGGAGAAGCAGAGGATTTCAAGAGTGCCCCAGGAGGGACAGGACAGAAGGGACCGTTGTGGAAATGTTTATGTCATTCCCTGGATCAGAACCATTATTTTATCTTCTAAGACAGAGTAACAGGCTTGTGAGGTGGATGAGTTGACATTGGATTCTTATTAGATGCACAGAGAGGTGGTAGGGCAGTAGATGTAGACATCAGAAACTCAAAAGCAGCAGAGGAATGAGTGGACTGTTTTCAGAAGATGATGTAAAGTGAGACTGAGAACACATCAGGTTTGCAGGGAGACTTTGGAGAGATGGAAACTGAGAATGAGGCATAAGGAAAAGCATTGTGTGAGGGATCAACACAGGCCATGCAGTGTATTAGTTAGGATGAGCAAAGCTATGCTGCAGTAACAAAATGGGCCTGATGTGATGTCTGAGTGCCTTAGTGTGATGAGCTTGTTACTCCCTTGCACGAAAGGTGGTGAGGGCTGGCAAGGGTTTCCTCTAGTGTCCCAGGAAACAGTCTCTTCCTTTTTGGTAGTCCAACATTTGAGTAGCTAGCTCCCATGAGCACTTAAGAGAGAACATACACAGCAGTCCTGCTTCTCCTTGCTTTTACTTCCTGTGGCTTCAGTCACTATAGTCAACTGTGATTTGAAAATATCAAAACGAAAGTTCCAGAAATGAACAATCCATATGTTTTAAATAAGTTTTATTACAATATGTTTGGTAATCATTCCTTCTTACTATTGGTTATTTTTGTCAATCACTTATTTGGCTAGTTTATCAATTACACTTTATCATAAGTGTATAAATGTACATGTATAGAGAAAATGGTATGTGGGATGATAAAAAATACAGTTGAATTTTAAACAAATATTGAAGAAAAACATTTCAATGAAAGGCACATTGCCACTATTCTCCCTCAGAATACCTTCTTCACTTTGAGCACACTTATGCCCTTGTTACTGCTGCTTTCTGAAGCAGGTCTGTATGTCTTTTGTGAATATCTTTTCACTGTCCCCGTGTCCTGAATCAATTTAAATCATTACAGCAAATTCTGTTAAATGAAAACATAATAGTGTGTCCTCAGCCACCTTATTCACTGGGCCTTGTACATGCACTGTCTGCTACTCTCAAGTTAAAATGACCGCAAAGGCCAATGTTTTGAATTGATTAGGACATTAAAGCAATCACAACAGTGCAACTAAACACATTCATGAAAGAGCACTTCTAGAACTTCTGCAGATATTGGCAAGAAAGAAGGGGTAAAGGTGTTTCAAATGAGAAAGAGTATTTTGAAGAGGACTAATGGCAAAGTGACTCTTACTGTAGTGACTTTTTAAAAAGTTTAAACATTCACCATATTTCTGGTCATCCCTTGTACACTGAATTTGGTGTTACCTGTTTTCAAGCATTTATGGGGAGTCTTGATACATATCTCCAATGGATAAAGTAGGGCTACTGTATGCACACTCTTACCCTCCTCATTTGGGTGAGGTGTATATCCGGTCCCCACAGTTCAGGGTCCATAAGTAACTGCAGGCTTCAACCTAATAAAGGAGAATCGAAAGGACTGTGAGTTCAGGAACAAGAAACGACACAGTGAGTCAACAGCACATAACATTGTTTGTATGTAGTGCCCACTCAGGTGGCCTCTGCCAATCAATGGTGGGTTCTGAGATGGTGCAGAGGCTGTGAAATGGAACTGTGTGCTGATCTTACCACTCAGGTTGTGTGGTATTGAGATGCAGTGTGCGCTGAGCAGCTGTGCCCAACTTGGGGAGGTGATCAAGTCATCAGCCAGGGCAGGAGCTGGTGAGACTGTGCCAGGTCCTCAGGCTGTGCTGGTGGGTCCTAGCAGAGGTGGAGGAACATGAGGAGCTTGCACTGTGGAAGTTCTTCCTGCCTGTAGAATACCAGTAGCTTGGGCCACTGTTCAACTCCACACAAAATTTTAATCCTGTCCAATTTATCCCGATGCAGCACACTCTGTTGTCAACCATGCTGTTGTCAACAGCACACTCTGTTGTCAATGAGGGTCACTGAGGACTCAGAGCATTGGGTACAGAGATAAAGCCATGGGTCATTGTGGGGTCCCCTGAGGCTCCATCAAGGAAGTGCAAGGCAGCACGTAAACAGCTAAACAGCGGGCCCCTCTGGGCCACAGTGATTAAAGGAAAACAAATATACAAGGACCGCCCCTATAAGGCTGGTTTGGGGTGGTTGGGAACAAAGAAGTGGGGCTGTATATAAGTGCTGAGAGCATTGGCAATAAAGGCTTCTCCACCATTTCGTCTCCGCGTGATGACCCCCACCCATGGTTCGATGCCAGATGAGTAGCCCTCAGGAACAGGACCCAGCAGGTCATGTTTCCTGGAAGGCAGGGACTCTGCCACAAGTGTCCACAGAGTGCTTAGCCCTCGGATCTGGGGTCTTGGGTTTAACGAACTCTGATATCACCCACTGGACCATGGATAGATGCATGTCTTTTTTAGCCAGGTTCTGAGCAGGCAGAGCCTGAACAGTGAAGGAATGGATCCAGGTGAGAGGGCTTGGGTGTTTCCACCTAGTGTGTGGTCTGGCATCTCAGTCTTGGTTTGGCTTGGCCTCTCTTCTAGTGACTTATGTGTTAATGATTCAGCCTCTCAGCCCCCACCTGCTCTGGGTGAAGAAGCGGGTACATAAAGCCCTCTTCCCCACCAAGACTCTAATTAGTTGAGATATGGTAAAATAGCACACATGAATGTGACATCACTTACTCATCCGCTGCAGCTGTTTCTCACACTCAGCATAATGAGCAGCAACTACAGGCTGAGAAATTATGTAGAGGTGGCCCTCAGAAGAGGAGCGCTGTACATCAGGATGAAACTTCTCATAAAGTTGAACTGAGATTCACTCCCCAAATGAGTCTGAGCAGCTGCTGAAGCAGGGCAAGTCTCTCATGCATGCCGCATTTGAAAAAAAACCTTTACTTTCCCCATGGCTGGTGATATAGGGAGACATCATCACTTGCGACATTTGGAGGCAGAGGCCTTCTTCTCTGTGCTGCAGTGAAGGAAGACCACGATGAGGCTTAGCAGATCTGAGTCTTCCTGGGGGTCGGAGGTTGGATGTGGCTGAGTCTACCCGTGGTGCTGGGGAAACATGATGCCAGGACAAAGCTTGGTTTTGAAGAAGTTTGAGAGTGCACCAGACCATTCTCCCCTTCACGAGGATGGTGTTGCCCTCTGTCCCTTACACTCCTATCCTGCAGGTGGCAGCAGCTCTTCCTGGGAGAGGCTAGGGGCAGGCTCTGGGGACTTATGGGTGGAGAGAGAAGGGAATCAGGGTCAGAGGATGAACTCAGGGCTCCCAGCAGGGGTGGATGTGCCATCCTTGGGTTCCTGGTCTCACACACAGGCAACAGTACATCTTCTTTAAGATGTCTTATCTTTGATAAGATTCAAAGCTTATCATGTACCATAAATATGCTTTCTCAACAAAGAGGCAAAAGTTTCAAGGTTTTAGAGACAAGTGACACAAAATTCCACCACAGAAAAGGATATCAAGGGCCAGCATTATTAAAGTGGGTGCAGGATTTCTGCTTCTTCCTAGTTTCTGTCACCCTTGGGGCTCCAGGAAGCAAGAGGAGGTGACAACAGAGACAGCCCAGGGTGCTCTGCTCTCTCAGATCCTCAAGCAAGTCCTTCCTAGACCTTGGGCCTCTCTGGGACTCAGAACTTCATTTGTGAACATGGGGCATTGATGTCTCTGTGACAGAGGGCAGGGCCCTGGCCCAGACAATTCCAGAGCCCCAGGACAGGGGTAGTACTTGGCCCAGTTTCCAAAGCATTTCCATGTCCATGCTGCTTGCCTAGGACGGTGACTGGAGAGATATTACATCTGTGAACCAGATGACAACATTGTTGTTATAGTTCTGATGTTAAAGTGCCTTGCCCAAGAGCACACTCAGAAGGTGCAGCCCCAGGCTGGACCCACACTGCCGTCTTCACAGGAAGTAGCCTCTTCTCAATGCAAGGGCATAAAGCAGCCTCTGCTCACCCTGGATTCATCTCCCAGGACACCTATATCGAAATAGGCCATTCTGAGCACCCTTTTTGACTCTTTCTTTATAAACTATCCTTTGAGGTCCCCAGGAAAAAAATTAATTTTCTCATTATATTTAGAATTTTGAATGAACATTGAAACATGGCTGGAAACAACTACCTCTCTTGCCCGTAAAGCAAAACAAAGCTTGGGTTTAAAAATAAACAGCGTGCTAAGATGACAATTACATTGACAAGAATACCGTAAACAAGCCAGCTCCCAATCTGATGCCACCTTCAACATGTTGCTGTTTTACTTTCTCCCTCCTTAATTAAAACCCAATACCTAACAAGAGCTGGGTTGTAAAAGGAATTTGTTCTTGGACTTGGCTTTACAAGCCACCATTGAAACTGTTGTGATCCAATTTGTATTTCCTGCCAGTTTTGTTATAGTTTACATTTACAGGTTTTTTCCTCTCCCTAGTTGGAGAAAGGCACTTAACTCTGGACTCTTGAAACATCATTCTTGCCAGAATTTTCCTATGTAGGTAGATTTTTTACAAGTTGCCTTTTCCATTTGCTGTTGCTATCCTGATAGCACTTGGATTGTTCCACTGTCACCCAAATCTGTCATAGTTCCCTTTGCCTGATAAATTCATCAAACGCTTCTCATCTCGCTATTCAAAGCCTTTCCTGAGTCATTCCAACCTGTGTATTCCACAACAGCATCTTTCATGCAGGCTAGGCATACACCACTACTCACTCAGTTCATAAGCATTATGTGCAGTGTGCTATGAGAGACACAGTCCTTCTTAGTACCTGAGAGGAAAGAGGCCTGAGCAATGAACTGTGTTGCTAGGCAGCCCCTCAGTAGTGTTCTACACAGGTACAAAGACCTAAGTTGGCATAGGGAAAAGGTAATATTGAAAGACTGACAGCCAGAAGATGGCATTTGGATGAAAGCCAAAGGAAGAGTTGTTCAAAGGCAAAGGTAGTAAGTATGGGATCCCCACAAAGATGTAGTGTGAATCCCAAGTGCATGGATTCTGCTCTGGGAGCAGCTGCTGGCCCGGTGCATTAGGAACAGGGATGTTGGTTGGGGAAACAGACTGATATAGCAGGTGTAAAGACCGTTCTGGGGTCAGACTGTGGAGGGCAAATGCTCCGTGAGACCAGATGTGATGGTGCTGATGCAGGGGCAGTGGGTGATCCTTCCAAAGTGTCCAGTGTGCCTCTAAACCCAGACATCTCAGGATTTCCCCACACATTCTGGGTTTTGCCCACTCCAAAGTATGCCTCACACTTCTCTTCTTGCTGGACTGATGCTCTTGTGCTTCCACCTGCAATGCTTTACCTGTTCTTGTGTTCCCTGACTCTGGGCTTGGGGCTCTTCTGAAGAAATTCTCCTCAGGCCCATGTGCACATATGTGAGTCTCTTACTCTTCATATCTACTTTCAGTGATTTATAGGTGCCTTAACTTTCAAATCTTCTACCCCCCCTCCCCACTGCTTATTCATTACCATTTTCTTTCCTAGCTTGAAATATAGTCTTGGAAAGTTTGTAAGATTTTCTCCAAGAAGTAGAATAGTTATGAGTTCCACCCACCATCTTGAATGAATCACAAAATTTTCATTTTTCATTCTACTTTTCTCCCTTATATCATACTCTTTTTCTTTTTTTGAGACAGGGTCTCACTTTGTGGTTCAGGCTGGCCCTGAGCTCAACCTCAACCTCATATCACAGCAATCCTCCTGCCTCTGCCTCCCGAGTGCTGGGATTACAGGCGTGAGCCACCACGCTCAGCACTGTGGTATGTGGTACTGATTGCTGCTGGACGTCAGTCTCCACGCCCAGTATGGTATGTGGTTACTGGGGATTGAACCCGGGTCCTTACACTTGCAAGACAGGCACCGGAACCACTGAGCTAACTCCCCGGCCCTCATACCACATTCTTTAAAAAGAGAATCTTATCCTTTCCTTTGGTGTCACAAGGCAACCTAAGACAAAAATCACACACACAAATTATTCACTGTGCATTGACCTTTACTGACCTCTTCTCTCTAGGAAATTCCATAATATAAACTAAAGATGATACTCCTTGTACTTTTCTTTTGTTTTCCTCAAGACCTCTCGATTTAACTGTGCTGCAGTGGACACAGAGAGCCCAGAACGTGGGACATGTTCCATTCATACTTGTTGAACAGATGGTGACGTACATTCCTCACTGAAAACCTAAATGTGAGATGATGCTTGTCATCAACAAGCCTTTCTGCCACAGGGACACAATACTCCACGGTCACAACTTAAATGAGGGGGGAGGTTTCTTTTGGCTCAGATTTCAGGGCCTTCAGTCCATAATGGGTTGGGTCCAAGTCAGGAACATCCAGGTGGAAATGCACAGAACAAAGATTCTTAGTTCATAGATATGGGGAAGGCCAGCATGCCAACAGTGCCAGGGAGAAAAGGGTGAGAAGCTAGACATGATGCCCTAGGTGATGCCTCATGACCCATCCAGATTCACTCAGATGTGTGTTTCATAATTTCCTGGGTGAGTCTTAAGCTAATAAAGTTGACACAATCGACCTCACCCATCACAGTGTTGGTGACATCATATGAGATTGGGTGTGTTCAGGGTGGCATGGCCATGGACATAGTGGTGGTAGCTCTTGCTCAAAATTATATTGGCTATGTATTGGTCACTGGATGTTGGGGTTCTGTCATGCTGGTGCCATCGTCACTATGATGCCAGAGCACCAACATAGCAGTGCCACCCTGGCACCACCCAATTGATGAATCTCCATGAAATTAGTCTCCCTTGAAGCCGGCCAGAATAAAACAAAGAATAAAAACCTACTCTGAGTCAAGCAGCAGAGAAGAGACTTTCAAGACATGATTCTTTCACTTGCTTTTGTTTATTTCTTTAAAGACACAGTGTTAATCATGACCACTTACCAGGACTCCAACGGACTAGGATGTATGGTATGGCATGTGCTATCATATTTAGTCCTCCCAAGGTTTGTGAGGTAAACAGTTTCATTTTAAATAGTTTCTGAGTTACATAGGAAGTCTGGAATTGAACAGGCATTGAGTCCCTGAGCTTAGGCTCTGAACTACAGCCCCATCCCTAGCTCAAACTCCCACCAAGGCTCAAGGCTTCAGTCACCCTGACTGCAGATTTCAAGACTCATGACAGACCTGTCTGAACAGAGATTTAAACACCCACGTTTCTAATGTTAGAGAACCAGGCGAGCTTATGCACACCAAGGGTTTGGTGCCCAAGAGCTGAGGAGCACAGACCTGCAGGCACCCTACAGGCAGGGAAGAGAGGCTACGTGGAGGACTCCAGTGCCCTTAAAGGCAGGGTTAGCAATATGGTCTGAGGGTTCTGAGGCCATGAATAAGGACTGCTCTGGTCTCTACTCCAGGAATCTGGTGATGCCTTAATTCTAGTGTGGAAGAAGTTTGGTTGACAACTGTTTCTGAATCATCTTTCTAACTCATATGAAGGTCAGAAGCAACTTTCTAGGCAAAATCCAGTGTTACTCAGTGGGCCTGAAGTTCTGCTCAGAATTTCTCCTTCTATAGTAGCTTTGCCAAGATTCATATTCTGGACTCAGGGTCACATGACTAAGTACAGAAGGGGCTGCCTTTGATGGTTTCTGGACTTTCTTGTAAAAACACTTATCATTTGTTCATGAAAAATTGAATTAATCATAGTTTCCTGTCCTTTCTGAGATGTTTTTCGTGCTGAACTCCACAGAAGAAAGTTAGATATGAGTCTTGAGGAACAACTGACTGTTGAGAGACAAGTTCAGACCTGACTTGAGGGAGGCAATGAGACATGGCAGGCTTTGCTAAAGATGTGGGAGTGTATATACTCTTTGAAGGTTTGAGGGAAATAGATGAGAACTTTTCCAAGTTAAGAAGAGGTTTCATGGTAGTGATGACATTTTTCTTGAGCTTTGGGGAAAAAATAATATCAGTTTGAGAAAAAGGAAAGGCAGGAAACAGAACAGAAGACAGCTGATCTAACCTCCTTTCCAGACTCACAGATGTCCTGTGTCACACTAGACACTTAATCCCACGAGCACAGTGGACAAGGCTTCCTAGTTTCATTGCTCTTACTGTCTTCTGATTGCTTGTTTTAGACCAAAGAATCAAACCTGAGAGGTGTCATGTTTTTCCTCTGAGTGCTTGGCTAACAGTAGTGAGAAGGTTTATGGGTCTGGGCATTTGAACTTGGCTCTGTCCTCCCTGCTCCTTAGATCCTGAGTTAAGCAGAGAGCCCCTGTGTCCCTTCTCCATCTTCTCCCACCTGCTGAGGTACTTGCTACAATGACCCCCTTCCTAGTATCGTGCTGGTTCTCAGCAGCAGAAGCTGTCTCCTGTGAGCATGTTCCCCTCACCCTAAAGGTCAAGCCATAAGTTTCCCAGCTGTTTCTAAAGTGGGAGAGATGTCTAGGATGCTTGAGCCCTATGGAAAGACTGCAGAATGGAGTGAGGACCCTCTGTGTGGCCAGCGCTTCTGCAGAGCCCACCTGCTAGAGCTCTGTACCTTCTGAGAGGGCCCTTTCTCTACAGCAGTCAGTTTTGCTGGTGGAAACCTTCTTTCTCCTAATTAACCCATAAACCAATGTTGGCAAGAGGTGGGACAAGTGAGGTACAGGGTGGTACAGCATAGAGGTGGTGGCAGAGACAACGTCTAAGACTGCTCCTGATTGCTAGCACCTGGTATCGAAGGAGGCTACCACTTAAGTCTTGAACCAAATGGTTTTTGTCATGTGTTGTGCTGGCACTAGGAGGAAACAGAACTGCTGGCAGCACAAGGTGGACTTGATGTCACAGCTCCCTGCAGTAACAGAAGGAGCTCGAGAGCTGTGCTTCCTGCATCCTGGCTCAGGTGCTGCCCTAGTCCTCCCTCTAACCACCCACATACCGCCATCACAGTGGGCCCTAAGAATCCATAGTCCATGAGTTCACAAAACTTAGACGGCAAATGTTTCAAATTTGTCATCTGCACTAAATACTGCATAGGCTTTTTCTTGTCACCATTTCCTAAATATCACAGCATATATTACTATATTGTATTAGGTACTATAAGTAATATAGAAAGGATGTGAAGTACATGGGAGGCTATGTGTAGGTTACATGTAAATACAACTCCACTTTGTGTAAGTGATATGGGAACCCTTGCTTTGGTACCCATCTCCCTAGGCTGCCCAGGGAGGACTTTGTAGGTACTAACTTCCCACTAAATGTCCAGATGGAAAGAGCAAGGACTGGAGCAGGCAAGGAGACACACTGCATCAAATCTGACTGCCTGACTCACAGGGTGTGGGTGAGAATGCAGAGTTAAAAGGACTGGGTTTCTGTGCCTAAGAGGAGACAGGCCCTTGGAGATTTCCCCTGCCCTGTGAGGGAGGCGGACACTGGGGCCCAGGCTTTTGAGAACTTGCAAAGAGACAGAGGCCTCAGACCTCGGGGACTGCAGTCCCTGTGATGGGTGCGTGAGGAGCCCTTGGACAATGGCTAGGATTTGACTTGGCACCTCCTCCTCTGCCAGCATAGCTGCCTCTTGTTATGTGGCATGAACTGCCCGTTAACCTTTGCCATTGGCTCTATTCATGGCACTCTGGGGGAAGGGAACTGAGAGGACTTGATGAAGAGGGAGGATGGAGAAAGCCCAGGGCCGATGCTGGAGAAGAGGCCCCACAGGAGTGCAGCCTCAGATGCTCTTGGTTCAGAAACCTGCAGGAGAACTGGGGAAGTTTCCTGGACTTCAGAGAGCCTGAGAGGGCACCCGGATTGTGCTGCAGGCTGAGGGGCGAGCCTGAGGAGCTGGGCATCACTGAGCTGAGCTAGAAGCATGAGTCCTCATGGCCATCAGGACTGCGGCTCTGCTGCAGACTCCTCACAAGTGCCCAGACTGCGGGTCTCCAGTGGTGGGCCTGCCCTCTGCTCAGACTCCCTCTGGCCTGGCACCTCGATCTCCCGTCTGCCTGGCTCCGACATCTGCTTCATACTCACGACTCGATGGATTGGGATGTATTGTTCTAGGCTCTGAGCCCTCGTGACCCACAGGCTGGGTGAGAACAGGTGAAGAAAGGTCCCTGGATGTGCAAGTGGTCCTAGGAAGATAACCAAACCTAACAAAAGACAACTGGGCTCTGCGCAATGCCCACACGTGCACTGGTGCGTTCATTTCTTCACTCGCTGGGCTCCCCGCACACATCCGCTCAGCATCCGGGTGCTGCACACCGCAGTCCAGGCGGCCCCTCCAAGGGATTCTTTCCTCCTTCACCCCAAACTCCCATCTGTCCCTTTTCTCCTCTCCTTTCCTTCCCCATGGCACTTTTTTTTATTTCAGAAGAAAACTTATGAAAATTGTTGAAACGCATATTACAAAGCAAAACCTTATTATTTTTTTTTTTTTAGCATTCGGCAGAGAGCTCCTCACCTCCCAGCCCCCCAAAAAAGGCAGCCGTGTCAAAGACACTGTCTCCCCCCTTTGACATTCATGCCGTGCTCTGAGTCAGCTGGGGTCTCGGCTCTGACAAATTTGCATCTCTTTGAATGTGACGCTTGAAAAAAGCCGGAGCCGCTAGATTAAATTTTTTTTTTTCCGTCGAGAAAATGAGAAAAGCCTCTATCTCTCGGCAGAGTCTACTGGGAAGATCTTTATTCTGATTCTTGTTAGAATTGTTTATCACCCTGACAGGCCAGACTCGGACGAGATAAAGGCTCGGCGGCGTCACGGGGCCTGACAGTGGTAGGACACGCAGAAAAATGAAAGGAGCAGGAGAAAATATTATTAATAGATGCCGACTCGCTTTGCCTGCGTGGCACGTCAGGGAAGGGAGAGGAAGCCACGGCTTGATTGCAGGCCTATGAAGTTCTGTCCAAAAAAGAAGCTATTTTTCATTAAGTGATAGAAGGGCCTTTTTCATGTTCTTTCCTGAGGAGCTGATAACTTATGCAGTTTATTCTAACCCTGCTGATTCTGTCAGGGGAAGCAAACTCCTGAAAGATGGCTCAGACTTGTCCTTTTCCGGGAGAGAAGGCCAGTTTGACAGACACGCAAGGAGAGGCAGGCCTGGCTGCTCGAGGTCCCCGGACTGTGGAAGCACCGCCATGTGCGTCCCTGGCGGTGAGCGCAGGAGGCCTGGGGAGGGAAGGAGCCTGGGCGTCAGTGGAGGCAGTGCCCCCCTTGGTGGGGGCTCTGCCCCATCAGTCCAGAGTGCGACTGAAGGCTCTGGTGTCCGAGCCACGTCAGAACACAACCGTCTCCGGGTACTCTATGTGAGGACCTCTGGGCCTCACTGCTGCTCACCAGGCTTCTGTGGCCAACATCATGCACCGTAGCCTCGCTGATGGAATCTTGTGATTCCAGAGGCTGGGAGTTCAGGGTCAAGAGTGGGCAGGTGCTCCTCAGGCCTCTCCCCTGGGCTTGCAGATGGCTACTCTCTTTGAGTCCTTGCTTGGCCTCCCCTGACGGCTCCTCCTTGGACCCCTGCTCTCCTGAGGACACCAAGCCTGTTGCCTTAGGGCCTGACTCTGTTGCTCTGTTTCATCAGACTCACCTCCTTGAAGGTCCTGTCTCCAAAGCCTCCCACCAGGGCTGGGACTTCGCAGAGCAGTTGAGGAAGAAGCAATGGAGTCATCGTAGCTGTGCCTTGACTCTTTCCTGGACTGAGGCGGCAGAGTTAGAATAGGACCTGAGGCTGCCCTTACCCTGCAGCACCAAGGACCATGGAATTTGCCCCAGGTAACTGTTGGCTTTAGAGGCAGGGAAAATGGCAGCTAGGCTGGAGGCAACTGATAAGGCACAGACATCTCTGATCCTGTAGAGTCCATGGAGCTTCAGAGAAGGGCAAAGAACCCAGGCTTCAGCAAATGAACATGGTGTAGACAGGATGGCACGTCTGCCTTGCTGGTCCCGCATACTATACTAGCATATGGTGCATTAGTTTGAACCTCAGCTCCCTCTTATACAAAATGCAGGAGACTGTAATGGGAGGAGTTAGGATTATTAAACAAAGCATGTACCTTGAGTGGCCTAACTCCTGGGATAAATAATACTCAGTTGACAGCTGTCGTGCTGCTGTCACTCATGACGATGGTGGTGATGGTGATGATGATGGAGACAGTCATTTGACCCATGCTAGGCACTGTCTTTGGTCTTTCTGTTCTTCATTTCAGTGGATGCTATAAAAGCCTTAGTGAGTAGGCAGCATTATACCCACATTTTACCCAGGAGGACCTTGACTATAAAGGGAAATCAGAGGCCTCTGCGGGATCACACATCAGTAAGAGGCTAACGGGCCAGAATGCTGCTGGGTGCTTGCTATGTAGTCTGACCGGCCTTTCATTTTACCAGGGGAATGACAAAAAAGTTGCAAATGGCATGAGGAGGTAGTAGAATCCAAGATGGATGTCCTCACTCTGCCATTTTGTGTACAAAGTCACTAGGTAAGTCATATGGCCTGGTAGAAATTCCTTTAGTCCTTATAGACCTTAAGTCCTACTGATGCAAAAACTCAAAAAAGAGCAAAAGAATCATTTTTAGCATAGACAGAAGTGTTCTGCAGCAGTCAGTCCTGCAGAGAAACCTCTGGCTTGCACCTCAGGCAATAGGGTAAATCATATCCTTGCTGGAGTTCCCTTTAGGCATAGGAAGTGTCCTCTACAGCAACTTCGAACTTGCTGTGTGTGTTTTCAGGACCCCTGGCCCAATGTGGTTGCCTCTAGACCTGCGTATCTTTCCTCTTTGATGAGTCTGTGACACAGAACTGAAACCAAGATGGCACCAGTGAATGTCTCTGAGCAGACATGCTGGGCGTACTGGCCTTGTTAGCTGAGATCTGTCACAAACTCATCCTCTGCCTGCCTTCCAGCCTTGGGCTGCTTCTTCCCACTGGGAAAACATAGCTGAGCTAGGTCATGAGACATTAGAAAATCAGTGTTCTGACCCTACCTTCCATAATAAAGAGAGGCTAGAAAGAAAGACAAGGGTACACCAAGTGCCAACACAGACACACGGCATAGCACCACTGAGTTCTCTCCTGTTGGTAGATGTATTCTAAGGCATGTTTTGCAATAGAAGATCTGCAGTGTTAACCACATCAAAAGTCAAAGCAATGAGGACAAAAAATAAATCACCAAAACCAGCCAGGTCATTTTCATGGAAAGCAGATTCTCTGAGGTAACGATTCAGTCTTTTGACCTGACTTTCCATTGATGACTTGACTGACCAATGGGCATCTTCTGTTCCATGAACCCAATAAATAGAAGTTTAAAACTCTTTTTTGCACAGATAGGTCTATAAGTGATCCAAAGAATTGGAAAATGTGATCCTCAGTGTGTGGTCACAATGGTCTTTAAGAGGCCTCAAGTCTCAAAAATTATGGATTGTCTGAGTCGTATGAATATTACTTACTGAAAAAAATACTCCCAAATATATAAAGCCTTCTACATAATTGTACACAGTGTAGGTGTGTCTGGTCCTTAGGCATGCTGGGACTCAGGAAGCCACTATCCATCTAACCCATGGGTCTGCTCTTCACCAGCATGGCCCTCATTGTCTTCATCTACCCAGCAGAAGGGGACAGATGGCACAAGGTGGACTTACTGTTCCTCAAAATGCATCTGAAGCAACTCTTATCTCTTCATCCCATTCTAATAGCAAAAGGTGACTGAGGCCAAAGGGAGGGCACTGGAAAATGTGGATTGGTATGTACAGAAACAGGAGGGGAAGTGGACTTCTAGGAAACAGTTGTTATTCTCTGCTCTGCAGAGTGTGTGTGTGTGTGTGTGTGTGTGTGTGTGTGTGTGTGTGTGTGCGCGCATGTCGCAATATTTTTCCAACACAGATTTGCATAGGTAACAGATATAAACTGTTTAAAAGTCATTTCAATAATAATTATCTAATTTTCTGGAGTTTCACAAGATTCTGTGGCTGTTATTGTTTTGCTCCTCCTATTTATTTACTTATTTATCCTTGGCAGGGGAAAGAGAATATTATTTTGAAGACCTACTGTGTGCAAGTTGTGCACTTACACCATACCCCTGGTTCTTATGGACTCCAGGAGGTGGGTCCCACTGCTCTTAAGAGCAGCTTGGGGCTGGGAGGCTGATGGAGCAGCTTCCTCAAGGTCCCTGCCTGTAACACTGCAAAAGCCTGATGTGAAGCTAAGTTGACTCCCTCTGGCTCCTCAGCAGGCTCTGAGATAATGAGGTTCTCAGGAGAAGGACACAGGGATGTGTTGCTGCACAGAGGCAGTGCCAGCTTCCACATAGATGCTCAGGAAGATCCTCATTGTCATGAAGACACGTGCTCACAGATGTTTGTTTCCCAGTCACCAGTTCGCCTATTGTCTCTTGGCTGTCATTGATGACATGGGCAAGAGAAATATTCTATTGCAAGAGAATTCATGGGTAAGGGACTCACCGCAAAAGCCAGAGCCCATGCTGTGCTCCACTGGAGGAGAGGTCTGGATGTTCGGGTCATACCCCAAAGACAGAGGGCATCTGGGGACATGAGGCATTCAGATCTCCCTGGCTCCAAGAGTGTGACCATGAGCTGAAATGAGTCCTCATCTTCCAGGTTTCAAGAGCAGCTAAAAGTCAAAATGTGAGATTTTCATTTTAATCTTTGGGCCAATAAAAAGAAAATAAAATCAAACTGGTCACCATGACAGGCTGGATTTGGAATCTGGGACAGCAGGGTGGGCTGGATCTTGGCCTCCCTGGATCAGGTCATCCTACCTTGCAGAATTTACTGGTCACCTCTGCAGTCTCTGCCCATCGTGCAGACAAAGCCGAAGCTTTTCCACAGACCCAGATTTCCTGAGCTCCTGCTTGGGGCAAGGAAAGCATGGCTGGAGCAGGGGGCAGAGGCAGCCACTTGCTCTGCGGCCTTTAGGGAAGCCCATTCTCCTCCAAGGAAATTGCAAGTGTTTCCGGCGCAGTGTGATGAGGAACCACGAAGGCGCTCCGACATGTGCTGCTTCTGTGTTGGCAGGAGAGCTGACAGAGCCACAGGAGGTGTAAATGCAGGCTTTGCGCGTGTGTGAGTGTGTGAGTGTGTGCGCCTGTGCACACTCGCTGCTGTGTTCTGCTGTCCAAGCTTCTCTGTGATTTCTTACTGGAAGCTGATGAAATGGGATAGCGTGAGTTTTTAAAAAACGTAACCAACAACAAACTTTGCTCTGTGCAGTTTAAGTGAGGAGGCAAGTTTGCCAAAGTGTATCCTGTTATTGTCAAGCCACTGTTTTGACAAAACAGTGTATCTGTGAGTGTGTAGAAAGGGAGTGAAAAGGAAAAAAGAAGCAGTCTATACTTTTTAAGGAAGTAAATGCAATCAAAGGAGGAGAAGTTTAGATTAGAAAGCTGTTGATGTTCAGTTTTCATTAAAGTTTTTATATATTAAAGAGACACACAAATATCTAGTCAATTCTTTAAACATTCTTCCAACAAATATATCTGCTCCACGATAGGTACGGTGGTGATCTGGTCATGTCATGGTGTACAGGACATGGTCACTGTGCTCTGTGGTCCATGGTCCACTGAGGATTGTCATGTGCACTATCAATTCTTAAATAATCGCAATGGCCAATATCTTATGGGATTCGTGCAAGGCTCCCAGGACTGCCAGGCAGGAAGCAGCACATTCACTGAGTGCATAGGTGCAAGGCAAGTGTTTTTGCTCTTGTACTTTTTCGTGTTCCTTCCAACTCAGATTAGATCATAGGAGAAAGCAGGCAAAACTGAGAGAAGCAAGATATTGCAGAGTGATTAAAAGGCTAAGGCCCATCTCTGCCATTTACTGAGTGGGCATAGCACTTACAACTCTCACTCTTCACTTTGTTTGTCTATGATTTGAGGATCACAGCAATGTGAGTGTTAGCTTTGGTTCATAATCAAACCACTCCAAGATGTAATGGCTTCCGCTATAAAGATTTATGCCCGTGCTGTGCTTGAATGAATTAGGTCGAGACTGGGCTCTGTTGGGAAGGTCAGCTGCAGCAGATCCTGTTCTTCTTCTCACCTCAGGTCTGTAGATGTGGTGGGAAGGTGGCTCTGCTGCCCAGAGTCTTTCATTTTCCTTGGTCAAATGAGCTTGCTAAGGCATGTTCTTCCCATGGCAACGACAGAGACTCAAGAAATCGAGTTTCCTCCCTCAGGGATCTTTGAAGTCCTTGTGCACATCACAATGATGCAGCCCAGTGACCAAACTAAGCTCAAAACCATGAGTAGAGTCGTTCAGTGGAATAGATTCCATCTTACGGATGTGGAGTGGGGAAAGAGTATATATACAATGTGATTAAAAATAAAGGCAAGATTGAACTTTGAAAAATCACTGAAATAAAAGACACACGATCACTAGTCCCCTACAAAACACTCACCCTGACTTCTAACAGACTTGTTCTGGCTACTCTCCGAAGCTGTTCTGGAGATACTTTTTTGTTTTGTTTTGTTTTGTTTTTGTTGTTATTATTTTTATTATTGTTGTTGTTGAGACAAGGTCTCACTTTGTAGTTCAGGCTGGCCCTGAGCTCAGCCTGAAACTCACATCACAGCAATCCTCCTGCCTCTGCCTCCCACAGTGCTGAATTAAGGCGTGAGCCACCACATCACCACAGTTTCACTGTGGTATGTGAGACTGATCGCTGCTGGGTGTGAATCTCCACACCCAGTATGGTATGTGGATACCAGGGGATTGAACCCGGGCCCTTGCGCTTGTAAGACAGGTGCCTGAACCAGTGCGCTAAATCCCCAGCCCTGGAGATACTTTTTGATGAATGTCTTTAGTTGTGTTTTCCTGGCTGCCTTACTGTTCTGAATTGATTCAAAATGTCTATATTTCATCATTATTTTAGCACCGAGGAAAAGCCAGAAGTCACACAGTGCCAGATGGGGTGAATAAGGTGGATGGGGACACACTGCTTCTCTTTCTCTTGATGGCACTCAGCCTCAGCTTTTGCTATGTCTTTGATCAGGCTTTGTAAAGACACTCATGGAAGACAATGTCCAGAACTGCTTCAGAAAGTGGCAAAAATGACTGGCAAAGTATTTTTGAAGCAAGAGAGTATTTGGAGGGGGATTAATAGCAATGTGTCTTCTACTGTCATAATTTTTAAAAAATTTTAAACATTCCTCATGTATTTTGATTACACCAGGTATATTCTAATCTATTAAACTATCTACCTTCTATTGTTGTTTGATATAAAATTATGTCATGTCAAATGACATCATATACTTCATAAACAGGACACAATGAGATCAATCAAGGTGCCTAGTTTGTTATTAATAACAACAGTGTTTTATTTGATGATGATTCAGTTGAGATTCATAGAGGTTACACAATTCATCTTGGATCTCACAGTGAATAGTGAGAAATCATCACCCAAAGTCTTATTATCCAAACCTTTTCTTTCTGATGTGGAAAACTAGGAACCAATCAGGCACAAGGAAGTAGACTGTATGATTCTGATAAAGGGGTACAAGTGTCCTAAATATTCAAGCTGTCCCTATTCAGGAAGGTATGTGTTAGAACCCTGGAGTAAAGGCAGTAAATGTGGGTGGGCAGACCAAACCCATGTCCCAGGAACAAGAGCAGTACAACAGTTCTCAGAGACAACTGTCACACATGGTGCTGGATAGAGGATTCAGAGTCCTTGAGCTGGGCTTTTAGGGTGACAGCAGAATGTCCCTGTGCTCTTCACCCTGGAGCTGGGGTGCTGTGCCAGCAGCTAGAGATCCCTTCTATTCAACTAGCCAGTGGAAGGAAGAGATTTTCTCTAGATCTCTTAATTCAGTAAGGTTTATTTTCTCCCTGTGATCTTTCTTTTCCTCCCAGGAGGATCTTGAATTTATAAGTACAATATGTTTTAAGACTTTCTGGAAGTAGCTCATTAAGTGCGCAGGAGCATGAGAGGTTTCCTGGTCCTCCATGCCTCTCCCTTACATGGTGGTCTAAAGGACTTGTGGAGGTGCCAGAGTATGCCTCTTGCCTTCCCCACATGGTGCCCTCAGTCCCTGTAGTAATGTACCTAGGACAATACCTTAACCAGGCCGCACATCCAGAAAAACATTGGTGTTGATAGAAAACATGAGATCTTTTCCCAGTTTCTCAGTGTGAATTTGTGATCCCCCTTAGACTGCCCGTGTCAGCCTGCTTCTCTATGGTTCCTGAAGGAAGCTCCAGGAGTCTCTGGTGTGCACATGCCTGGTTTTTTCATATTTACTTAGAACCTCTTGACAATCTGAAATGGAGAGTAGAATGGTAACATTTGGACTTGCTGCTGAAACTGGAAAACACTTGAAAAGGTGATTTGCTAACAGTATGGATTGTGTTCTTATCTCAGGTCACACAATTAGGAGATGCATGCCCTCAGCTAATGTTTCTCAATTGTTTTGATGATTGCCACCTCTACCATATAAAAATTGATGGAATTCTATGAGATACCAATTATGAGTAGCACTTCTTCAGTAATATAAATAAACTGCCCTTGGTTTATTGCAAATGGAGCTTTGGAATTGGAGGGAGCTGGTTTCCAACTTCAGATTTGCCTCTTGATGGAAGGGGGACCCTGCATTTCCTGCTAAAACACAAAAGAGTTCTATTCCCTGTCTTCTAAAATGGGAATAGGAAGAGTGACTTGACCCTGGGGTACTGTGAGCACTGAATGAACTGATGGATGTAAATGCTTCACCAGTACCTCAAAATCAGGGAAGTGATAAATGAATGTCTAGCTGGAGAAGTGATCAAAGAGTACTACCTGTGAATAATTTTCTTGGACTTAAATAAAAATTAAAATGACAATTGTGCATATGGATCCAAGGATCCTGTTGTCAAGATTTTGTTCTTCCTCTCTCTTTAGGCACCTACTGTGCCACCACTGAGGTCCCAGTTCTCCTGTATTTGTTTCTAATATTAATCATATGCCATCAGTTTTTAAAATGAAGCAGATCTATCTATGACCAGAGTGGACAGTGTGTATGTAAATGCCAGGCAGTGAGGCACATCTAGGGTCAACTTAATACAGAACTCAATTGTACTGGGATTTCAGAATGTTTCTATTTACCTGATCAATATTCCATGCATATTCAAAGATTGGTTTTTATCTCCTCAGGAGTTATGTCCAGGGCCCTCTTTATTCAGGTACTCATAGAGTGCAAATGAATTTGAGTGCATTAATTCCCAGGATCAGTGTGAAATCATACTCATGTGTGTTACCATCATTCAGACAGCACTGCTTGGACTGCAGAGACAGGGACAGGGAGAAGCCCAGGCTTCTCCATGATTAAGTGTTTCTACTATGAACTCATTATGAAAAGAAGAGTTTCCATGTACCACTGTATATGGCAGCCTGGAAGAGTGCCACTTTGCAGAGTCATTTAGTAATATACACGGAAGGGTAAGAGCCAATTGAAGGATTGCCCGGCTATGTCTGCAGCGTTTGTTAATGTTTAAATTCCTGCAAGACTCATCTGAGTCATCAGCTGTCCTAGGTACCCTCTCAGACCACCGTGTCCTCCCCTATAGGGAGGGCTCTGTGCTTTCATGGCATCTTGGTATTTTCTTTCTCCTGTGTTGACTCAGTGTGCCCCGAGCCTGGGGCAAAGAGAATCCAGCCCAAGTCTGTGGAGCCTTTGCTGAATCACAGTTCTACAACTAAGACAGCTCACCTGCCCACTTCAGAACTCAGGCCCTGTGTTTCTCAACAGGCTTGCCAAACTTGAAGAAGAAGGCAATGTTTTAATGAGGTTATATAAAACAAAACAGAAAAGCCTGTGGACAAAAGCAGACTTGCTTAGCATTAAGATAATTTAGAACCTCAGAAGTGGTCAATGTAAATGAGCCTGGGCTTTCAAACAAAAGTCATACTCTAGAAATCAAATCAAGGAAGGCGGTAAAAACTACACTGTAAAATGTGAGCTTTTGGGTAACATGCCCAGGAACAAATCTTGGATCCACCAGTTAGTAGATTGTACAATTTCAGGTAAGTCATTTACCGCTTTGTGCCTCAGTTTCCTCACATGAATTGGGGATAATAATAGGGTTGTCATGGTGATTCACTGTATTAGTGCATTTTTAACTCTTAGCTGAGTGATTGCCTTTGGGGAAATCCTTCGATAAATAAACCATCTCCACTATTACTATGATTAATAAGCTTTAATAGGAAAGGTCCTTTCGCTGTCACAGTAAAAGGAGGCGCAGATACCCACACTGCATAACCCTACAGGTGATGGAAATGAGAATGCATCTTTAGTGTTTGTGAAGAATAATGACACACAGGTCCAGGCATTACTAGTAGTTTTCCCTGGGGGATGGGAATATAGGACATGCAATTCAGGGTAGAATAATGCTCCTTTTTATTTGAAATATCTGAATGCTTCACTTATGAAATTTAGCAGTAAGATTAAAAATCAAAGTAAAAAGTTTGGATAAAATTCTAGAACATGGATTGGTAAAGAAGAGACAACTTTTTAGATATCACTGGGATTATTTTTCCTCAATAATGAAGCTCTTCTGGATTGCAGTTGTTATAAAAAATATTCCTAGAAAAGGGCTATGGAGAATTTTATGGTACAGATGCTTGCTTATCAGCTGTAGGGCAGGAACAGGTAGATGGCATGAGAGCAGGAAGTTGAAAGGGCCCGGCTGCTTCCAGCTCTAGCTGTAGGAGGAGGGAATGGGCGGTGTTAATGTGAACACAGAATGAAGAGGGTGATGGTCACCCAGGTGCTGAGGCTTAGGTGAGAGCTCTACAGGACTCGAGTCCGCCTTTACCCCAGGTGCATCTTGCAGGGTAGAAGCAGGTTCCTGGGTTCTGAAAGTCCACAGTGGTGATGGCAAACCTATGCTCCATGTGATGCAGTGAGCATGCAAAGCCCTCTCTGCGGCACAGGGCTGAGTTGCCATAGCATTGCCCCAGCATTGCCCCAGCAGCTGAGCATCGGATATCCGGGTTTGATTGTAGTGTTGGCCTCTTGTGATAATTCAGTGGCATTCAGGTTGCAGTTTGGACCCTTGTCCCTGAAAGGTTCACCATTGCTGGCCTATGGGCTCTCTAGGGCACCAGAGAGGAAGCCCAAGGCTTACAACACATCCACAAGGACATAAAGCCCAGCTCCCAAATGTCCACACCCTCAGTGTAAGACACAGACTAGCTTTCCCAGGGACTTCAAGGAAAATTGCCCACTTTAAACTTTGGCATGAGTGGGAAGTAAAACTAAAATGTCTCTTAGAATGTAATCTAAAATGGCTTCAGCCTGGTGATGGCCAACACAAATTGCTTTTTGGTGGAAACTCACTTTCATGGCAAATTTAATGAGGTCATAGTTAAAAAATAAAACAAAATACAGTGAAACAAGGGACTATTGGTAAAATCCAGCAGTATAACAAACAGCAGCATCAAGAGTGGAGAAAAGTGCATTTTTCAATTATCTAGGCCAAAGAATATGCAATTTTTTGAGAATCAGTCTGTAGAGACAAAGGCTAGATGAGTGGCTGCCTGGAGAGAGATTCAGGAGGACAGGAAGGAGAGATGAAGTGAGCATGCTCCACACTGGTAGACATGTCCCTCCTCTGGTCCACTGGTGGGCTCTGTCCACTGATGGGCATGTCACCATCATGATGGCTTCACAGGCTTATCAAATTGTACACTTTAAGTGTGTGAAACTCATTGTATATTTTTGTACCCCAACAAGGTTGCTGAAAAATAAGAATCTTTGATGTGTTACAACATAAAAGAAAACACCAAAAATTTGATGCATTGAGAAATGGTAAAAGTGGGTGATTAGGCACATTGAAACAACTGACTAGACAAGCAAAACATTTTAAAGTGTTAAATAGAATGTAAATAACAAGGGCTGCTTAACAGCTAATTAGGTACAAATGGTGAATGGTTCGAGGATATGGAAAATCAACTGGAAGAGGTGGTCCTAAATGCTCCTGAGGAAGAGGAAGAAAGAATCACCAGGAAACAGTGAGCATGCAGTAGGAAGGTCTCACACCTGCACCTCCCTGTATGTGTATGTATATATATAGGTATGTATATATGTCTGTATGTATGTATCTATCTATCTATCTAATGTTCAGAGTCCCAATGGCACAGCATGTGAGAGAATATCAGAGGTGGCATTTAAGAGATAATAATACCCATAATTGCTCCAAACCTGATTAAAGACATCAATCTGGAAATTCAGTGAGCCAAATGAATCACAAACAGTTTGAATATAACAAATCCACAGACACATCATAGTGAAAACGAGAACAACAAAGACATAGAGGAAATTTTAAAAGTTGCTGGAGGAAAAGTAAAAAAGATAGTCGGGCTGGGGATTTAGCTCAGTGGTTCAGACACCTGTCTTGCAAACACAAGGGCCCGAGTTCGATTCCCCAGTAACCACATACAATACTGGGCATGGAGACTTATGCCCAGCAGCAACCAGTACCACATACCACAGTGCTGGACGTGGTGGCTCACGCCTGTAATCGCAGCACTTGGGAGGCAGAGGCAGGAGGATTGCTGTGATGTGAGTTTAAGGCTGAGCTCAGGGCCACCCTGAACTACAAAGCAAGGCCCTGTCTCAAAAACAAACAAGCAAACAAACAAACAACAACAACAACAAAACAAAAAGAAAAAAGATAGCCTTTAAATTTTGTAGACATACAGAGCAAGAGCAGAAGACACACGACAGCAAATACTGTCGACCACCTAGTGGAAACCCATGCCTGTCAGTAAGAATTAAGAACTGTGAGTGTATCAGAGATGAACTGTATCAAGAATGAAGATGCAGGCTGGGGATTTAGCTCAGTGGTTCTGCCGCCTGTCCTGTAAGTGCAAGGGCCCCGGTTCAATTCCTGGTAACCACCTACAATACTGGGCGTGGTGACTCATGCCTGTAATCCCAGCACTCGGGAGGCAGAGGCAGGAGGATTGCTATGATGTGAGTTTGAGGCTGAGCTCAGGCCAGCCTGAACTACAAAGTGAGTCCCTGTCTTAAAAAAAAAGAATGAGGATGCAATTAAGACATTTAGGAAACAAAGAAAATGCAGCAAGTTGAATTACAATCAGACCAGCAAGAAAAAACTAAACATTGTCAGTCAGATTGAAGTCAAATAAGTTCAGAAGATCTGAAAATTGAAGCAGGGATGATACTAAAAGAAATGGGATAAAAAGAGATCTGTGTGATGACACACAATCAAACACTGGCTGGATTAAAAATGCCAAGGATGTATCAGATTTAAAGACAAAAATACCCAAATAACAATAAAAAAAAGTTAAGAAGAAATGTTTTGAGTGGGCTGGGAATGTATGTAGCTCAGCAGAGTACACCTGCCTTGCAAGCGCAAGGTCCTGAGTTTGATCCCAGGTACCCGGGAAAATAAAAAAAGGGAAGAAAAATAAAATAATGTTCACTCCTGAGAAAAATCTCCTAGGGAACTAAAAGGACATTTTAATCACAAACCCTGTGGCAGGTGTCATACTCATGGGAAACACTGACACAGGCTCCTTGAAGTTAGGGATTAAAGAATGTCCTCTACATTCCAGTGCCCAGGCATCCTTGTACCACCTGTCCTAGCAACTTTATCAAGATAGAGAAAAAAGTGCCACACCGCTGATGTCCTGTGTTAAAAAAGCGACCGCCTATGTAGAAAGTCCAAAATGACTTGCTCGGTTATGTCACTTGAGTTTGTCCAAGAGTTTAGTGAACTTTTTGGCTCCCACATTGACTTGCAGAAATCATCAGACTTTTATGCACAGGTGAAAACAATGTGGTCTACATGGGAATATTATTGCAGAAAGCCTGCAAAATAGAAGGGGCTAACCTATCTGCAAGGTCCTTATGAAGAAAATCAGAAAAGATAATTAGCATAAGACTTCAAAGACCTATGAATACTGAAAAAACAGATGTCTGCATTGGAATACCAACACTGAAGTGGCTGATTCAGGCAAATTCTTCCAAAATTGACTTACAGACTCTGTAACTTATACACTATCCCAATCGGTGTGTGTGTGTGTGTGTGTGTGTGTGTGTGCATGTGTGTGTGTGTGTGTGTGTGTAACTGATAGGCAGATTCTGTAGCCTACATGGCAGGAAAAGGAGAAGTGTTTTGAATACAGTGAAGAAAATCGGCTGCTGACTTTGGCAAAGACCAACAATTACCTGATGGATAGTAATTAAGAGGATATGATATCATTCTTGGGCAAACACAGCTACAAATGAAACAAGTGAGACAGAGACAGAGACAGAGACAGAGAGGGAGAGGGAGAGAGATAGATTTTATAAAGTAAAATTGACATTACAGATCAGTAACAAAAGAGTAGGTTTTATAATATATGACTCAGGACAGTTTGTTAATGACTATATGAGAAAAGAGTGCTTCTACATGACACTATCCATAAAAAAACTAATTTTAGATTAAGAACTATCTAGGAAAATAAAAATAATACAAGTAATAAAAGATCATATAGGATAAGATATTAATGAATTTTAATTCATTAAAGATCTAAGGAAACTGAAGAAATGGGTAGATGGATTAAAAAATTCGTATTGTACAATGACTTGCATCATGGACATTCTTCCAAGACTAGTCTACAGATTCATTGTAATATAAACACTATTCCAGTTGATTCTATATGTATGTTCATTTATAGTAATGAATAAGTGATTCAAAACATAAAACTAAAAATTCTTAAGGAAAATGATTAATAAATTGAGGCAGAAAATAAGGGCAAAATAAGCATAAAAATGGAATAGGTATTTATTTTGTGCATAGTAGAAAAAAATTCAGCATATAGAGTAAATAATTAACTCCTACACATCTGTAAGAAAACGCAAGTGACCTAATTAAAAAATGGACAAAAGATACGAATAGGAACTTCACCACACAGGGAACTCAGCTGGCCAATGACAGTGGCAGAAGTTAACACCCTTGAACAACAGGAAAATGCAAGTTAAAACTGTGATGAGATACTGTTTCACACCCAATATATGGGCCAAAAAATAATAATAAGTTTGGGCTGTGCTATGTAGCATGGGAGACTCTTGAGTCTTGCAAGGGGTACAAATAGGTACATTCACTTTGGAGAACGATTGGTAGTTGTCCATCAGCACTGGGTATGCCCGCGGCCTGGGTCCCTGAACTTCCTCTCTCAGGTGTGCACCCAGAAGAGGCTGTTCGGCCTGGAGATGCATGGGACAATCCGTCCAGAGGAGACTGGCATAGCGAGACACTGGAAGCCACCCAAGCGCACGCCGGCAGTAGAATATGTAAGTACACTCTGGCTGAGTCACACAATAGAATATTGTTCGGCTCTGAAAACAGACGGAGCCCAGGTAGGTTCAACAACATGGTTAGATCTCAGAAACATAACAAATAGAGAGCCAAAAATCCAAAACAAGCAGCAGCAACAGCCACTGAAAATCAACACACGCTGTCAGGAGAATCCATTCAGCAGGATTCCATTTACATGAAGTTCAGCGGCACGCAACGGTGAACAATAATTTTTAGGAATACAAACAAGTGGCAAAGCTCTGAAGAAAATCAGGGTGTGCGTTGCACAAAGGCAGAAGCGCTGCTCACAGAAAAGGTGAGCGAAGGAGCCAAGGTGGGGAAGCAAAAGGTCCTAGTTGTTGAATTCATCTTATAGCAGTTTTGCTGTACTTTGGCTTTTTCCTTATACCATTTTCCTTAGACCATTTTTCCTTATACCATTTTCCTAAACTGAATTGGGTAATTCATGAAAAGAGGTTTACATTGTGCCATGACGTAATAAAGCGATGGTCTGGGGTGGTGTTGGGGTGTGGTATAAAGAAGGCTGGGCCCCTGTCCCGGATGCCGGGTCCTCCCGGGGAGCACGTGGTCGGCAGGCTTCCGGTCCTCATGTCTGTGGTTCAGAAGAACATCCGGACGCGGGAGAAAGACAGGGCTCTACAGCAGGGAGGGTGTGCTGGGGAATGTCCGCCCCAATTGAACGGACAACGTGGCAGCTTCTGGGAGTCTGGGTGAGGGGAGGGTGATAGGGATTCGGCTAAACCCAGTGCCACATGCCAGCACTAGTGCCACCTGTCAGGTTGTCACGACCTGAATGTGAGCTGCCCGCCCAGCGCTTTGCAGCCATGGGACCTGGGCCGAGTCAAGGCTCTGCCTTGAGGTGCAGCGGTGATGGAGGGAGTTGTGTAGACGTGAGGCCTTGTTATGAGGCTACACAAACAAGTCATAAATGCGGGATAACTGGGCTGGCGGGACCCGACAGCTGCTGACTACGTTTGCAGGATGGGTTGACAGAAGGGCTGAGAACCACAGTGCACATCAGTGTGAGGGTTCAGGGGAGCTGGGTGTGCAGCAGGGAGCAGGTGTGAGGTGGGTGTACCCGGCCGGGGCGAGCACCCTCCCTGCGGGGAGTCAGGCAGGAGCATGGAGGAAGTGACCAGGGTCTGTTTGGGGCTGGTGTTCCGGAGATTCTGTTGTCCTGCTGCAGGAGTGGCTCTGTGGGACAGCCGGTTGGGAGGTTGAGGCGCCACCGCCACCCTGCTTGGTTTGCCAGCAGCCCTTTGCCCAGGGTGGGGCTAGACAGGAAGGGACTCAGGAGCCACACAAAAGCCTCGTCTTTGACAGGATCTCTCAGTGGCTCAGTCTCAGAGCTTATTTCAAATGCAAAAAGGGAAATGGGGGCAGCGTGGTGAGTGGGGTGGTGGGGAGGAGGCAGAGCTCAGATCTTATCTGGACTCTTGGGCTGTCATCGGAGCTGTTCAGAGCAGGTGCTTCAAAGCCCTCGGCACTCCCCGCACCCGGCCCGCGTCGGGCACACACACAAAGTGGGCATGCATTATTCACACGGCATCGCGCGCCCGCTGTAGCTCGGCAGAGCGTTTGCGATGTTGGTCCCTCCTTCCCCAAAAGCCCATTGTTAAGAATTATAAACAAACAGGACGAAGCCTTCACAGTCACTTTGCTGGTGCTGCTGGCGGGATCCACAGTCATAACAGGAAATCATGCACTCGAGCAGAGAGATTTGTTCTGAGAGATGACACGAATGCCATTGACCTAAATTCCAGCGCCCAGCCCTGTATCTGCAGAACTTTCAGCACAGAAGTGCTGGGGTGAGGCGGATTCAAAGAGCCTGTAACGACTGCTTTCTTCGTGCTTTGTGATCTATTGTCAGGAATATCTCATGACCCTGAAACCTACTTCTAATTCTGCCGTTGCTCCCCAAGGTTGATTTAAAGGGTGCAGGATACAGTTGTACGAAGGATTTGGAGAGGGAAGAGGGTGTTGGCTTCTTTTTAGTGGAGGCTGATGTCACCCTTGCTGAGACTAGGGAAGCCCCAGTCTTCCCTACAGCCACTTCCTGTACTGTAAGCTTTTAGATCTGTCACGATGTAGTTGCTCCGAAGGACTTTGGCCTTGGAAACTGGGTCACATCCTTTTCTACTTCACAGATATTCTCATTTGGGTGCAGTTGCTAAATGACTTGCCAAGGCCTTGAGCTCAGAGCTCACCCTGCTGGCTTACTGTCCATCCATGGCAGAATGCAGCTTAGCAGGCCTTTTCATTCATTCATTCATTCTTTCATGCCATCCTGTAGAGCACCTGCCTCCTGCCAGGTGTGATGCTGGAGGCTAATGATATAGAACTCAATACATTGTAATCCTAGTCTATAAAGTGCCCACAGTCCAATAAAAGAGCAGATCAGTTAGCCGCTAAATGTGACGTTAGACAAAAAAAGCTATAACAGAGCCATGAGGGCATTCTCAAGAGGAATGCTCATGGGTGTTGATAATTCTGCTCATATTTGTTTATAATTCTGAGTACTTCTGGGTAATCCCAGAATTCTTGGGTATTGATGGAAGGCTTCCTTGAAGAGGTGAACTGGACACTGGTCTGTAACTCGAATAGTTAGCAGTAGGAAAGCAGAGACAGATGCTCTGATCAAATGTGACACAGATGCATGAAGTCTTTGAATTTGGAACAGAATAGCCTATGATTTGACCATTCATTTTGGTAGAAAAAGTGGTGCCACCAGGGGTGTGGAAATCGCTAACAACAGCAAACAGGTGGCCCTGGTGTGTGAACTCTTCACAGAAGTCACAGAATCTGAGGAACAGTTCCTGTCACCCAGCCCTTTTACAGGTTAGGAAGCTGCAGGACATAGAACTGAAGGCACTCGCCCTGTGACAGAGCCAGCTGCAAGCTTGGGCATCAGAGTCTGGCCAGTGCCTCCCTGGGGCAGATGCTCTGGTATCCCACCCTTTTTTCACCATCTGGACAGCTATTCATATTGGCACAGTGTAGGATGCCAGCATGTACAGTAGTGTGCCTGCCAAGCTGGGGTTCCCTGCAGCTCCCAGCTCTTGTGCCCATCCCCCACCATGTCTGCTGGGTCACCCCCTGGTGGTGAGGAAGTGTGGAGGAGTTTTGTTGGTGTATTGTAGGATGCGTTCGCAGGGATGCAGTGGGGAAGAGGCAGCGGGGGGAGGACCCTCCGGAGCCCATGCTTGGCACCCTCACGTGGTGGGTTGAGGGCTCTTGGTGAGGCCAAACATGTGACAGGGCCTCAAAGGCCACTCTGTGCTCTGGCCAGGGCTGGACTGAAGTCTAGGAGACTGTGGGCGGTAGCCCACAGCCTCCTCACACTCGATCTGACTCTTCTTCCACCCAGTCCCAGCTGCGCGGCCCTGGCTGAGCTGGTTGCACCTGTTTCCTGTCCACAGTGGGGAAGCGGGGGACTCAGTGAGTGGCAGGCAGGGGATCATTGAGGGCACCCCATGAAGAGGAGGCAGGACCAGGTTCTGACCCAGTGCTGCCGTCTGCACACTGGATCTGGGGGTGAAATCTCTCTGTGCCTGAGTTTTCTTTACTTTGACCTGAGAACATCACTGTTACCAAGAAGGAGGGGGAGCCCCTGACTGGACCAGGGTCATGACAGACAATTTCCTGGACTCACTTCGAAGGTTTCACTCTCTCTTATAGAACAGCTTCCCTTGGGTGCACTACCTGCTCTTCTCTCTCCCCTAACTCATTCCTATGCACATTTTGCATTTTTACTTACCTATTCTTTTTATGTTTTATTTTGTGTTTTTTACTGATACACAGTAATTTTACATAGTGTGGGTATACTATGGGGTTTCTGCACATCTATACAATGTGTAATGATCAAACCAGAGTAACCAGGGCATCCATCACGTCGAACATTTATATTTCTTCAGGATGTAACATTAAAAAGAATCCACAAAAGCAGATCTCATAGAAGTAGAGAACGGAATGGCAGCTACCAAAGGCTGAGGTGGGAAGGCTGAGGGGAGGGGCTAGTCATCCTGTGAAAGTGATAGTGAGGAGGAGTTCTGACATCTGTTGCATGTGGGGTGACTCAAATTAGGCAGCTAACGTTCCCCATCCATTCTTACCCCCAAGTTCAAGCTTCCTTTTGGAATAGTGTTCTTCATCCCCTGTCACATCTATGTCTGTGGTTACGACATGCATTTGTATCTCTTAGTCGGATGGACATTAGACCTGTGGCCCTGCACCCCACGAAGCAGGCCCTGCTGCTGGCTTGTACTCATGGTCATGCTGTCAGCCACAGCTGTAGCAAACACTCATGAAGAGGAGTATAAACTGCAGAGTTCCCTGAGGCTCCTCCAGCTTTCCCCAGGCTGCAGGAGAGGAGCTGCGGCTGACCTGTCTGTCGGGCGCTTGTTTACTTCCAGGAGACCCACAGCCTCTGGACCAGGGTTTGCCAAATCCCTGGTGGTTTCACCTTTTCATCTTTCCAGTGTTCCTCCATCCAGGTATATATTGCACAAAAATCAAACCAAGGTAATGAGGGTATCCATCACCCTATTAAAACAAAGTATTGTACCTCCCACAAAGTGATTGTTTTATGCAGCATGCACCAGTAATTAACCTTGCAAAGTCACTTTTCAAATCACTCTGGATGTGCCTTGCAAGGTTGTGTAGTTGCTCCCTCCTCCCCTGTTTATATGTGGATAACTGTGTGTGTTGGTTGTGCTTTTTAATTTTCCTTGTATATTTTGACTTTATTAATTGATTCCACCTGATTACATTAATCAGGAGTAATTGAGATGTGAAATAGTTTTCAGCTGAAGTTATTTTTTTTTAACAGCCCATAAAGAGAAGGGGACTCGACTCTACTGGCCAAATTCTGCTAAAAATAGAGTTCACCTCCTGTTCGATGAGTATTCAGTATAAGCACAATTCAGGGAACTCCAAATTTATAATGCTTCACTGATTTGCTAAGAATATATTTTATTATATTTAGTTATTTTATATTTTTCTAATATAGGCATGGAATCTTGATAAGAGAGTGGAGAAACTAGTCAAGTTATTGTGTGGCACAAGATATATTTGCTTTCTTTTATGTCTCATACACATCTTTTAGATTTGGTTTTGTTATTTTTGGCTTAAATCTTTAGGGCTGTGAATGAGTGAGATTTTAACTATATAGGATTACTTGGAAAGGTTGTTTGTTGAAATGAAGCAATGCAGCTTCTTCCCAACCCTAGCGAAGTATGAAGAATAAAGGACTTTTCCCTCCAGTGTCTGCTGTGGGTCTCTCCTGTCTCCAGGGAGTCAGAGATCCAGCCTGAGCCTTTCCAACTTTTCTTTACAAATGTATGTGTGTATTTACATTTATAAGGTATTTGCTTGAATTTTTTTTGCATAATTGGAATTTAACTATGATTTTTGTTACTCAACTGAATTCTTCTAATAGACACCAGAAACCTGTATCTATCTATCTATCTGTCTATCTATCTATCTATCATCTCTCTATCTATCCATCCCTTCATCCATCTAATCCATCTGTGCTGCCTGGTATTCCATATCATGCATGCACAGTGATTAACTTGAAATCTTAGAGTGTTACAATATTTGCCATTATGCAGAACACACACGGGGCCATGGTAAGCCTTTATGCATGTATCATGGGACACAGAGACTAGCTTTCTGCAGATGTGGTTCCTGTGTTCTGCCTGTGTGAGCTGCTTTCATTCATTTTGCTATGAAAACCTATAGATACATTGCCACAATTACTCATGTGGCTTGGGCCTGCAGCCCTGAAACCGTCCACAGCTGCGCTGTGAGAGATCTCCACGTGAGCTCTCCTATGGCGGCATGCAATTTATTCAGAGTTCACCTGTGTGCTTCCATCACTGAGAAAACAGAGAACTTGCTCTGTGAACTCCGTTTACCTCTGCTGGCTCTCTACAGTTTGTCCTGAAAGGAAGAAAAATTGTCAATTTTCCATTCACTTTGTTCTAGGTTAAATTGGTAAAGATGGTGATTCTTGTTCATCCAGGGGCATTTTCTTTCTTGCAGTAAAAAAAGAAAAATGTGTAAAGGTGTAAATGTCCGTGCTCCTTGCCTCCTCCCACATCTCCACGGGAGCATAGCCCAGCCCCCCCCCACCCCCCGCCACCCCGAGCAGCTCAGCAGGGGTGTGAGGAAATTGGGAGTCCTGGAGCCCATCAGGTGGTCCCATTCCCAGCGGAACTTCAGCAAAGGGCTCAGCACCTTTCAGACTCGATTTTTTCACCTCACGGGGTACAAATGTGGTTGAGGTGTAGAGCTCCGTGGACTACAAACAGTTCTTATTATGTTAGAAATGGCTAAAAGTGAAAGCCTGGCTTTGGATTTGGAGACCCTTACACTCAAGATTCTGCTCAGTGTCTTTCTTGGTCAATTATTTTAGGTGATTTAATAATCTTCAGATTTCTGGTCCATAAATCGAACATATAAGGGCTCTGGCCTTGAGCAGGCATTCTGCAGGTGAAGGAGAGGGCAGCAAAGCCCAGCACTGTGCCTGGCAGTTCATAAGCACTCAGTGCATATTACTGTCCTTGTTCTTGTTATCAGACACCTGAACAAAAATACTACTGCCACATTTGTTATGGGAAACGGGACGTGCAAACAAGCAGAGGAGCACCCACAAATAAAGATGCAGCTTGTTCTCCACCCCCCTGTGTGCAGCCAAGCTGGGGGCAATGCGCTCATTATTTTGTACTAAAATTGACAAGAGTTGTTTCCTTCAGAAGAAGGAAGAACAGCCCCTTGCCTTCTACTGATGAGAAATTCCTTGAGCAAGTCACCAAGTCCCCCAGTGTGGAATGTCACCTCTTTACCTCTGGTGCTGCCTGCACAGGTTGGCTTTGCCACTTTGGTGATAAAGGCCACAGCTTTGCTGAATTAAAAATAAAGACATAAGCCAGTAAACCCAAAGTGAATGGAGCCGATTGTTTAATGTGACTTTCCCTTATCCGTACAACACATGCATAAGATAATGCAGTTGACATTTTTGTCACCGAAATGAGATGCGGACCCTGAGCACTGCTTTCAATGGAAGCCCTAGGAGGCAGCACAGCAGCGAGAGGGGGTGTCAGCATCCCACGATAAATGGACGCAGTTCCTGTCTAGCCAGGAAGCCCCTGCACTCTGGCGCCCTTGCTTACCCACCCAGAGGAGGTGGAATGATCCAGCCAGCCCTGGAGGGAACCAGGAGCTGTGGCTAGACAAGACGTTAGCAATGCAGAGGAGTGCAGCGATGATCTCCATGCCTTTCTTCTCAACAGATGGTAAACCGAGGAATGGGACACCTGGGAAGAAAGGCAGAAGTAGCAACAGGGCAAATCGCCAAACCATTGTCCCCATGAGGAACAGGCGTTCCTTTTGAAATACCAGAGTATAGTTTGCCTAAGAACTGTCCTTTTTCAGCAAACGGAGTGTGTACTGTAATTTCATGTATAACACATCACCCCGGTACTGGAACCACTGCAGTGTTTTCAGCTCTGAGAGCTTGGGACTGAGCTCCAGGTGTGTCAAGCTCATCTAAGCAAATGGAAGGAGCATCCCACACTCGACTCACTGGAGCACCCCACACTCAAAAGGAACTAAAGGAGGAAGCACAAATCTTGGTGGTCAGCAACACATTAAGTCTGCGCAGGAAAATAACAATAACAAATACCTTCACACCTACGCACACTTAATGGATCTTGAAATTGGCAAAAACTAAGACACAAAAGCACCCAGTAAGAAAAGGCAGGACGTGCATGTGGAGGAAGGATGCTGTGGAAGAAGGATGGTGAACTGATGCCAAAGACACTGGTTGACTATGTAATGACAAACAAGGTAATTTTCATGAGTTTGAAATTGTACACCTTTAAAATGACAGAATACTAAAGTATGAGACAACAATGCCATGAAGACGGGAGAGGGAATTAAATGCTCCACGGTCTTTACAATATGAAAGGGAATAATCATGTTAACTAGAGTTTTCTTAGTCTAATATTATTTTAAAGGTAAAGAAAATGGCACCAGAAAGAAGGGGAAAAGTTCATAAGAAAGTTAAGGAAACAAATTTAAATAAAGGCAGAAATTAAGGAGAAAATTAAAAATGGGTAAATAAAAATTATGTAGATTTAAATTTATCAATTGTCATAGTGAATCTGAAAAAATGAAACATGCTAATTATACAAAAGATATGTATATTGGAGTAAAAGTGAAATACTCCCAGCTGTATTCTGTTTGAAGGACGTATACAAAAACAGTGGCTCTGAAAAACTGGAAGTAAAGAAAAATTTAAAAGGACGATATGTGGGAACAGTTTAAGTAGGAAATCCCAAGGAATCAATGGAATATTTCTAGTATTAATAAGTGTATCAGGGTCATTCAATATAAGAAAACACAAAAATGATTATATTTTTATATGATAGAAGGAAACACATAGGTACTGAGATTTAAAATATAAGTTACTTAAAATAAAAAATACATAGCTATAAAACTAGTAAAACTTGAAGAACTAACGTGATAAAAATGATAACAAAGTCGTAAAGGAAATAAATACAAAGAAGGGAGAGGAGGAAAGGGGACACTTTGTTCCTGGACTGAGAAATTTAACATAGTAAAGGTGTCAGCTATATATCTATGGGTGAGAGGAAAGTTTAATTGGATTCCAATCAAAATCCCAAGGAGATTTTTTTGGTGGGTAAAGATAAGATTATTTTGAAATTCACATGAAAATTCAGGGACACTCAGGGAGAAGCTAGAATACATAAAACATTAAAAAAGAAAAAAAAAAAAGAACAAGTTTGGGCGGACTGCGGCTCCCTGATTTCAAGAATTAATACATGGCTCCAGTAATCGAAACTGTGATGTTGCCACAGAAATAGACACAGAGATCGATGAAACAGAACAGAATACTCAGGAATAAACTTACTTGAAATACACCTAATGATTTTTTTAAAGTGCAAAAGTAATTCAGCACAAGAGGATAACATTTTTAACAAATAAGGCTGGATATGCCTTAAACCCACAGCAAACAAATACAAAAAATCCAAGTGCACTGCACCTCACACCTGATACAAAATTGCATCTTAAGTAGGTGAGCAATTTAAGTATAAAACCATGCTTCAGAAAAAAAAATCTTCAGCATATGAGGATAAGTACACTTAACATAAACCACACAGTCCATAAAAGGAAAAATTCATAAGTTGGATTTCATCAAAATGAGGAACTTTTCCTCTGCAAAAGACAGTATAAGGGAAGAAAAGGACAAGAGTGAGAGACCATCTTCGCAGACCCCAGTGGAATAAAGGAATCCAGAAAGAACTCTCCAAAAAGCAATTATAAAAACATAAACTAAACATAAACTAAAAACTCAGATAATTCAATTGGAAAGTGGTCAAAGACCAAAGAAACATTTCACTAAGGAGGATGTACAGGAAGCAAGTCAGCACACGAAGAGATGTTCAGCATCTTATTAGGGAAATGTGAATGAAAACGGCAATAAGATTGCAGTCTTTGTCTGTCAGGATAGCTACACCGAAAGAGAATGACACACTGAAGGCTGTGAGGACACGGAGAATCTCAGCCTTTGCTGGTAGGAACGTCAGGCGGGGCAGCTCTTCTGGAAGAGTTTGGCAGTTTTTTCAATACTCAACACATGGTTACCCTAAGATCTGGGAATTGTATGTTCAGTTTCAATTTACGTCAGAGAAGTGAAGGTTGAAATTAACATAAAAATCTTTATCTAGATGTTTATAATGATTTCATTCATAATAGCCATAAAGTGGATTCCCTTCAACTACCGTGGTTGGACTGTGTTACTTCCATAGTAAGAAACACCAGCAAGAAAAAGGAAAGAACTACTAGTTCACTCAACAGTGTGGACGAGTCTCAAAAGAATTATGGTGAGTGAAAAAAAGAATCACTTTCTGAAAGTGACAGACAGTAGGAGCCATTTTATAACGTTCTTAAAATGAGAAAATTGGTGAAAGGAAGCACAGATTGGTATTTAATAGGATTATAGCTGGGTGAAGTTGGGAGTTAATGTGGCTACAAAGTGAGCATGTGAACTCTGTATTGACGGAAATATTCCATAGCTTGAGTGTATATTATTATTATCCCAGTCTGATTTTTAATAGCTTACACGACTTTAAGATTGAGATAATCACACAGAAATATAGGTAAAGATATTTTTTTAAAATACAGTAAAAGTACAATCCAAAGGAAAGGTGGAAAATATTACATTAAATAAACTTTGAAGCAAAAAAGAAGCACAAAGGAAAAGAATTTCCTTAAATAACAAAACAGTAGAGACAATTCTCCAGGAAGTTATAACAATAGACCCTTAAAGTACGAAAGGTAGGCAAAAATATAATAATAATAGAGATTTTTAGTTCTAGTGGGAAATTTTCACAGTCTCTTAGAAATGGAGAGATCAGGAAGATAAAAATTCATTACAGAAAATTCAAGTACTAAAATAACAGGCCTTATTAGGGTTGGAAGGGTTGGAAGCTGTAGCTCAGGGGTAGTGTTTGCTTTGCATATTTTAGGACCAGAGTTTGAGCCCCAGCACCATAAAAATGAATGTATAAAGAAATACAAACAAGAGGTTTGAAGGGGAGTTGAGAGGTTATTTCTATCAATGTACAGAAAAAATAAGAGTATGATTTGCATCACATAATTTTCTTTGTTTCAATGGAATGTCTTTATTTACTACTGTGCCTTCACAGTAGCCTTTCTCCTACAAAATACAATCGATGGCCTTATGCTCATTATTATTGCTGCTTAATTTATTTTTCTAATGGACTAAATTCAAGTCTGCCACACTCTATACCTTGGAAGAGATTCTGACTTCTCTGGTGTACAAATGGGGCCCTTAGTCCTGGGGGAATGGTCCTAGCCTTGTGTGTGACCTTTGTACTGATCTTGACAATGATGGTCTTATTCCCACTCACAAAAAGGTAACTGCATTTCACAGAATTTACTTAACTTGTGATACCGAGGGGTTTTTCCGCCCAATGTAGCTTTTGACCCCAAATTCAGGCCACTTTTTCCAGCCAATATCTGTTCTCTTTCCATGACCGCAGTCATGTTTGGTTTAAAGTTCTCTGTGAAGTGATGCTTTCCTGCCCTTTGGGTTATTTATTTGGTGGGGAGGAAGTTTTGAGCTCTCTGCATTAAATTCCTGTCAATATGCCTTCTCAAATTATATGCTTCTCAAGTGGAGAAGGCTGCTTAAATAAAAATAGATCCTACGCGACGTGTTATTCTTTATAATTGGACCAGAGATCACAAAGAGTGCACACTTACAAGATAATCTGAAAATGAACAGACAAATAATATAGTAATCACCAAATCCTTATTACTTGAAGCCGATCCGCGCCAGGAGGCCCTTTCTCCCTTGATGATCAGGCCTGACCCCTATTAATTTTAATAGGAGTTAAGTAGTCACATCAAGGGAAGTAGCACCGAGCGCACTCGCAGCAAAGCAACCCCCGAGATTAAGACCTCCACTTTTGGATTTCTACTGAAAATGTGACACATCGCCTGATGCTTATCTGCTTTTAATTGTGTGTTGTGTGTGTGTGTGTGTGTGTGTGTGTTTTCCTCCCTTCTTTCTGCCGAGGAGGCAATTTGCAAATCGTTGCTATCTGCCTCCCTACAAGGAAGAGATAAATTATATGAGAGGCTGTGGCGTTTGGCCTGTTTGATATCCTTTGCTGATAAATGGAAGTGCACTTTCATAATTAATACCCAATCTTTTCTGATCGACTCCAATGGCGCTGAAGCTGGGGGATATCTGACTGTAATGAAAAATGATTGTTGTGATGCACTTGCCTTTTTTTCCCCTCCTTTTTATCATTATCGTCAAAAATATGCACAGAACAAATGGAGCAGAGGTTTTGTTGGACAGCGTCAGAAAGATCTCTCGGTTTTATTAAGCAGCGTCTTCAAAGATTAAGCAGACAGACTTGCTTCTGTGAGCTTTTTAACATGTAAGTGACATTTCCCTGCGTTTAAATATGGCTTTGTTAGGCTGTGCTTGCAATCAGAATGCAAAAAAGCCCCGCTGTTGGAACCTGAAACCAAAAAGAAATAGATCCTCCTTTAGTTTCGCTCTTGAAATAGGAAGTCGAGAGAAAGCCAGAATCAGAGAAATCAAATTAGGTTTAAAATTCCTGTGAACTCTCAGAATGCAAGATCAGGATAAACACTCCTCTCTGAACAACTATGCCAAACAAAGCACGACACCATTTAATAAGATTTTGTGGCGGATACTCAGGTCTGTGTTATGCAGGACTTCACGGCTGCAGGAAGAATTTAGAAAATTAGCTCACATATGCCCAGCGTATCTGACGTAGGTCAGGCAAGACTAACTGAAATAAAGCCACTTTGCAGATAAGGAAGTTGAGGCTCCATCAGTAGGCATGACTTCTTAAGGCCAAGTTGGGGTGGGTGCGCAGGTCTTCTGGTTTCTGGGGAATTCTCTTTCCACAGTAGGAGACTCTCCAAAATGGTATGGTGATGCATAAGTCATTAAGTGCATAGTGATTTAGGGAAATGGGAGAGGTGGAGCCTGCGTCATCCCACAGGGAGAGCCACGTCCATTCGTCTTCCATCTTCTCTTTCCAGAATACCAGCCAGGCCCTGGCGCCTTGAGGGTTCCTGCTGGGACCTGATGCTCCTGTTTCTGTCCTGCTGACTTGATTCCTGGCTCCTGTTACATTTGCAAGCCCTAGCTAAACCCACGAAGTGATACTTTCTTATTCACAAAGAGAGACCAGAGAACATGTTCAGCTCTGGAGGGGACAGCATCTTGATGGACCGTCCAGAGAGCAACGGGCAGAGCCTCCAAGGTGATTTGTCTTTTGTAAAAGAGCCGAGTTTCTGGAAAGACCACAGAGACATGTGGCCTTCCCCTTCCTAAACACAGATTATTATTTTGTAGTTCCTGATTTCTAGGGAAAATAAACAGGCAAACAGAGGCTTCATTTTCCTGTGTGCCTCCCTCAAGTTTAGGAAGATCCTGTGATTCCTGTGATGTTCTACAACATGAAATCTTCCTCCCAGACACTGAAACCTCTGCTATCATTGCTCAAACATTCATTGAAAACCTACATGGGATAAAGATTCTATCTGCCATGAGGCTCATGCTCTAGGAGGGACGAAATCAAGACGAAACACCTAAGTTTTAAATGCAGATGCTGGAAGGTGCTGTGGAATCCATAGGCCAGGGGGCATGGACAGAAAATGAAGAGTAGGTTTGTTTCAGGAGACATCTCCAGAAGGTAGAGGAGTGTGAGGAGTTTCTTGCTCCAAAAGAGCAAACTGTGTAAATAAGGAGAAGGACATTCTAGGTGGAAGGTGAGGATATTTTGCTGTTTACGATCATGAGCCATTGAGAAAACATCATATTGGCCACTGAGAAAAGAGTGGCTGGGACCTCAGAGCCTTTGAAAATGTACTCCACAATCCACACCCCAGACCATCACCCCCAAGCTTCATGAATTTGAGCAGTTTATTTCTCCCTCAAGATTGTAAGCAGTAGAAGTAGACCTAGGGTTCAGATCTTCAAGCCCTGAGAGATGTACTTTCTTGTCATATGTAGTTAGGGTTAAAAGCCGGAGGGTCCTGAAACCCATGCTAAGAGCCATGGCCTCTTGGCTGCAGGGTAGGGAGTTCAGTAAAACATTTTGGTCTATGGTAGAGGCACAGCCTTGATTCCTAGCCTCGTGTTAGAGTCCTCAGCCCTCTCTGAGGGCCCTGATACTCTGCTCACTAAGCAACCTCTGAGCCTCAGAGAGGATTTTGATCAACACGAGGCTTTTGTCACTGGCTGGTCAATGGCTCATTGACAGTGAATCGATTAACATTTTGTAACTATGCATGTGGCTTTTTGAGCTTGGTTAGTCCATCCATAAAACACGGGCCAACTTGCTTGAGTCTCTGAATGTGCTGAGGTGAAGGGCAAAGTCTGGTGTGAGCCATCATGTATTCATAGTCTGCTATTTCCAGAAATCTTCCTCTGTCACTGCCTTCTCTTTTTCAGATGATAATGCTCCTGACTGCACTGAGTTTCCTGATGGGCAGATTTAGTATGCATACGTTATGTCATCCATGCAGAAAGGACTTAGTAATGGACAAATGAATGAATGAATGAGCGAGTAGATAGATATCTGTTTACCTTTATCCTATAGGTGTTCTAATTTGATGTCTTATTTGTGTATGAACCATTAACTAAATCTTTGCACCCTGCAAAGTCAACATTGGTAGAAGCAAGAGTTTTAGAAATATTTCACTGTGTTGAAACCACTCAGCCCTTTCTTAACGACACTTCCGGGCCCTCTTATTGTGCTCAGATTGGTAAATAGGAGTTCTATATTCACACAAGGTAATTCAAGAATGAATAAAAGTTGATTACCTACATATGAAACATAGGGATGCGGGTAGGAGTTTTGGATGACTTACAAAGAGTGTCATGTTTCCTCCTCTGCTTCGGGTTTTATGGGGGCTGTATGAAGCCACAAGCATCTACAGGGTCCCTTTCACTACACGTCATGTAAACAGAACCATGTTCTCATTCAAAACTGCATCTGCAAGATCATAGTACAGACAGAAGTCTGGGTTTTCTAGTAACTCTGGCTTTGATTGAAGAATCTTTCAAGAATCTCAGCAGCTAATGAGAAGGTGTAATAGGTCATCTTTAACTGTGAACAGCTGAAACAAAATAGATTGTTAGCTCCCTGATTGGAGAGGTGGCAGCTGCAGGCTCATGAACTTATGTAATAGTTGAGCTTTTTTTTACATCAAAAATATATATTTTTATATTATGCAAATATAAAGCCATACCCCCCAACCCCAAATTACCGCACCCACAGAAAGGCATTATTCAGATGGCTACCTGTTTCTCCCTTTTTTCCTTCCTTTTTCCTTCCTTCCTTTCTTTCTTTCTTTCTTTCTTTCTTTCTTTCTTTCTTTCTTTCTTTCTTTCTTCCTTTTTTAGCAAAGCAAATGCCTAGATACTCACACAATTTCTCCAAAGCCTGGGACAGAGGATTACCCACCCAAGCTTTCCTGGAACCTGTGCCACCTCAGGGCAGCAATGTGGCAGCTGTCCCATGGCACAGCTGGCTTTGAGCAGGAGCGAGGAAGACCTTCTCTGGGGACAAGTACAGGGAGTGTGTGGTGAGCAGAATGCAATTACCCCAGCTGGAGAGGTGCCAGGAAAAGAGAGCTCACACAGAGACATTGCAGGGCTCTTTCTCGTGTAGACAGATTTGAAACAGAGGACAGAGTGAGGATACAACGACGATCATCTTAATCACAATAAGGTAATGATGATGTTGATAACTATAATATATTCAATGACGAATCACTTTTCGGATTCAAAGCACTAGACTGCATAATTGAAAACAATGGGCTCATAACAGAAGAGGTACCTGGAGTCACATCATTTTGGTTAAGTTCTTCAAAATGATTGACACATACAACAAATTTTTGAGCAATCACTGATGTTGCTTTTCTGGGGATGCTGAGCCCATGGCTTCCCACACTGCTGGCAACTCTGCTGGTGGCAGAACGGATTCTCTTTAGAGGTTGTGTGCTTTAGGGTTTCACAGTGCTTTTCACAAAAGCCATTTTCTGTGTGTACTTACAGCAATCGGAAAGCAGCATGTATTATTTCTATTGCCCAATTTACAGATGGGAAAACTGAGGCCCAGAGAAACCAGCTGACTCCTTACAGTCACTTACCAGCAAGCGTTAAAACAGTTAACACTACATCCCTTCTCAGGTTTCACTTTTCTTCCAGAGAAAACTCAGATAATACATGTCATTCTTCTTCTGTAGAAATGCTAATTTATGTTTCTCAACATATTTTTTAGTGCCGGATTTTAAAATTATGTAAGATGTAGTTTTGAAGTTGGAGCCATCAAAAAGTTCAATCATGACTAGTTGACTAGAAAATATATTTGATAATAAAAATTCAGTTCGAAAAATGGATTACATAATCCATTTTGCTAAACATAGCCTGCAAGAATCTAATGAGAGTCAACTCTGAAATCAATCACTTGGGGAACTAAATTGTTAAAGTTCTTGTGAAGCAGTTTTCTGATAAATTGTGTTCTTTGACAGTGCGTCTGGGTAAATACGGACCACTCATGATTGATCCTCAAGAATCTTGAGTTATTTTTAAGAGAATATTGCATTGTTATATTTATATAGCGGTTGCCATGAATGACAGGCATGGATTCAAATTCCGGTTTCACCGCCGGCTCAGTGACCTTGACTGTGGTCCTTCGTCCTGGAGTGAGTCCTCAGGAGGGAGAAGGAGGTTGACAGAATATGCATAGCTGGGATGATTAAATGATATGTATGAAAATGCTCAGGGTGACATCTGCCACATAGTATGTGCTCCCAAGCTCCGGGAAAACATTTCCTAGCGTCATTCACTGTTACCTACCTTCAATCAAAATAACATACTAGGAGAATCGCAGGTCATCCTTCTCTATAAAGATATTAATTGTCATGTTAGACCTTGAGACTTAATTTGGATATTTAAATCGAAAGGCAGAAGGAATTAAACCGCATTTAGAGTTTGCTGCTTCAAAAAATCATTTGAGAAACAGCAGTGCATCAGGGAAGTATTTCAAATGATCAGAGACCCAAAGCACTTGAGTGCTGTAAAACAAACCCAAAACCATCTCCTCTTTCTATTTGATTGATTTTTAGGCTTCATTCTTTTATTTACCTAATATTTGTTAAATGTCTATTAAATGACAGGAAATGTGCTTGGTGATGAGAATGTAAAAATTTTTAAAGGAATCAGGACACATCAGTGATCTCAGGAGACTTAGCAGATAACTGTTAAACAGATGTGAAGACAAAGTATTTTCATATAATAGTTGTATTTATTTATAAGTGATAACAGTGTAGGGTCAAATCACTTGGAGACTGTGAAGGTAAAAAATAGATGATTTCCAGCATCTTGAAACAAGAGAAGCCCCGGGTCAGTTTGTAAATCACCTGCAGGGCAGGCGCTCAGATCTCCTTGGGCACTCTGGATTATTTTATTGACTCAATCTGGTGCTTCTCTAGCTTAGCTAGGAGGACCGTTCCCAAACCAGGAAACTTGTATGCAAACAGGGAATGGCATTTTTTAACACCAACATTTCTCTGACGAAGTTTGCTTCTCAGTGTCTGTGAAAGAGAAATGGGACCTCGGGTTGAAGTTGTTAACCCCAGGCAAGGCTTCAGGAAGTCAATACAAATAGGCTCCTACTTCTTCCTTTGGAAGGTCCAAGGATTTGAAGACTTAAACCTGAAGAGTTGGTTTAATTTCATTTCATAGCTCTGTATTTCTACTCTGCAAGAGATACCGTATTCTGGGTTGATAAAGAGGAGAAAACATCTCCAGGGCACTGTCAACTCAACACATCACCCGGCCTCTTGTCTCTTTCTCATGAGGCGGATAACAGAGGGAACAATAGAAAGGGAAGGGAGAGGAAAAGAAGACAGTGGAAACATCAAGTCGGAGGACTCCCTCGTGCTGTAGTCAGACTTCGGTGCTCTTCTCTCAGACCTGCCTGTGCTGAGGAGTTGCTGCAGAGACACATTTCTGCCTCTTGACTCTGTTGGAAAATCCTACCTTTACATGTGTATCTAAATTTCTTCTTTTCCAAGATGCAACTTGTGACCTTTAGGAAAATTTGCAAGGCTCATTATCTATTTAATTTAAAACTTGAATTTTATTCTATTCTAAGTACTTTTGGAAACTGAAGAAATATGGTCACTGCTTACAAAATTGTCTTGTTCAATCTGCAAATAATGGCATGCATGAAGAATGCAGGACAAGGAGCTAACGGCAGTGTATTTAACGGACTCTCACTGTGTACTCTGGGAAGTTACTGGACATCTTTAGTGTTTTAACCTATGGAATGAATAGATTGGTCCCTGGGCACATTTCAGCAATTTCCTCATCAAAAAACAAAATAAAACAAAACACAAGATTTGACCTCAATGGTTCACAGAATCGTTATTGGTGCAATATAGTTTTCATATGATTTCTTTGTTTCATGAGTCTATGGCTGTAAAATTTACTCTTTCTTCTCAATTTATAACATACGGTACAGCCTGCTTCCTTTCATTTGCTAAAACACAGGCATTTTCCGATGGCTCTGTGACACTGTCATAGATGAGGCAAGTCTTCCATCACAGTAAATTGAGGCAATACTAAAACTGGGTGTGTGGAAACACAATTATATTTGTGCACAGATATGTACACACAAACTATGGTAATTTTGGAGTTGTGGAGATTTGACAGGGACATTTTTTTTTAACCTTTTTCTTCTTGAAAAACATTAGGATACAGATTTGGCACATTACTGTGGCATTTCTATTATGATATGGCAAATTGGGGAAATTAAACCTGACTTGGAAACAAAACTGGTATAATGTGCGTAATTTACATAAACTCTATTGTGTCAGTAGAAGAGACTGTGTTGAGCTGGAAAGGGGGTTTTCAAAAGGTCACACAGCTTCTTTTCATGTCACTACCCCTGCCTCACAACCTCCTCTAGAGCCGCCAGAGTGGAGAGTTTGGAGGCTGCTTGAACACCAGGCGAAGGCTACCTCCCTGCCCCCTTGCACCCTCATCGTGAGAGTGCACCATATTTTCTATTTCTTCAACTTGCACTGGCAATCTGTTTCAGCATAATTTACACATTTACACATTTTAGAGAGCAAGGCACAGTCATGCAACTTAATTCCGAAAAACATAAGCACTGAAGCTTGCCTCTGCACATGAGCTCTGCAAAGCCTCTCAGTGCCTCTGCAGAAAGCCCATCCAAGGCACATGCCCCTCTGGAACTGGCCTCCCATCTACCCCTTGCTCATCCCTCTCCAACCCACATGTTCTGGAGCCCTATCTGGTTGTCATTTAAATGCTGTTTGGGGTCAACACACCTGAGTCCTAGGTTCTATCTGCCTTCCAGGCAGCAGCAACCAGCGGCCACTGGAAGCTCTGCTAAAGGACTTGCTTCTGAGTGAGGGAAGCAGCCCTTCTATGAAATGTTACTTGACAGAATCATCCGCCTGCACTATTTCTTTTAAATGGGCTTCTAGAAATCAGGGGAAAGAGGATGAGTGCCCTTGGGCAGGGGCAACTTGGATTGGGGCGAATCTTACCTCTCTCTTTCTGGCCCAAGGCTGTCCCATTGAAGATGGACCAGTGCCCTGGGGCTCCAGTTTTATCTGTGCAGAGAGAAGACACACAGTTCTCTAAGAACCGTGTGGTAAGGTATCAGCTAGGGAATGTCTATGGGGGAGCACTGGCATGGTGGGAGCTGTCCTGACAGCAGCTTTCTTCTTCTCGCTCCCCATGGGACTGGGTTTTCTGGGTAGTAAAAAGGGAAAAGACAAATCATTTGTAGAACAAAGTTATGTCTTGCGTCTCTGGAGGGGAAGATGCTGTTTGTGACCCCTCTTCCGACAGCTGCTTTCCTACTCAGGGTAATTGAGTTTCTCTCCTATTCAATCAGGTCGCTTCCTTAAAAATAGTGATTAAAACAGATTTACTGGGGGGCGGGATGACATTTATATGGACTAGAGGCATTTCCTTGTTCATTTTGTTTGGGGAGTAACCTTTCGTAAAGGGTAGATTTAATTTAGGGAACACTTCATTAAGCGGGAACTGATCACTGAAAGGAATATTTTGCAATGAAAAATGCCATTCCCACAGAAGGGTGGGCTCAGCCCCGCAGAGCCTGACAGTTCAGGGAGCTGAGGATTTGGGGAGGCGGGGGAAGCTTCTTTGAGTTGGTGGTTCTTGCGTTTCTTTCCTTTTCTTTCTTGCTGTTTTTGTCTGTTTTGATTTTTGAATGATCCATGGTGCAGCAGTGACTACTTCTGAACTGCTGGGAACTTTTGGTAAAGTATCCATGATGAGGGTCACATAGAGACACTTGTAGCTCTGGTCCATTGTCAAGTATGTTCTGAGAGTGACTGATCTTTCCCACTGCCTGCAAAAATCCCCTGCCAGTCATTAGAACTACTTGGGGATCCTTATGGATTTGTTGCAGGCTGAGTCTCTGAGGAAAACTCCCAAGTCAAGCTGAGAACTTCAAGGAGGAGAACTAACCCTATTACCTAGGAACAGCCTGAAACACTCTTTGAGACACATCAGCATATGTCGGTGACATCTTCTCATCTTGCTGTTTGTACTATCAGAGCACAAGGTGTTTTTCTGTGACACTGGGGTTGTCTGGCAAGTTCTTTTGGGTGATGAGTTTTTCTTATATTTTCTCCTCCTGTCCTTGTTCTTTGAGGACACTTCAACAGATACCTCTGTGCCATTTTTGTTGGGTGAGTGTTCTCTGATGGCTAAATTTCACAGACATTTTAAATCAGGTTCTCAAAATCCTCTATCCTGACCTCTCAGTGTCTGCCCAGAGGATCAGGGTGAGTCCCCCACTCCTGTGACACAGCACCAAGCCCAGGAATATGAGGTCCTCAGCATCACCCTTGGGAGCTGTGTGAATCTATTGTGAGCCGCCTTTAACTGTGTGCAGTATATTAGCCTCATCTGTGTTTTAGTGAAGTTGCTGGACTGGGACAACTTCTCTAGGATGTTCAAAATGTGATAGGTTTTCTAACAAAACACTCTACTTTGTACATTGAAGCATGATGATTTTAAAGTATTTACAGGGCAGAAAAGATCCTGAATATTAGTTTTTGTGTGTCTTTGTGAATTAAAATATTTTTAAAATGAATCTGTTGCTCTAAGCATGTTTTAACACATTATTCTAGAAAAAAGTTATAATTTTTCCTATCTTTTGAATTAGTGGGGTTTAAAAAAATCTCAGCAGGGGAAATACTCTTATGTGTTACTTTCAGGAGGGTAAATTGTTTGATTTTTATAAAGGGGAATTTGCCAATGTATATCAGGAACATTAAATACGTGAACAACCATGACCTAGTAATTCTATTTCCAGGAATCTATTCTAAGCAAGTAATCCAATGTACATAGCTATTTCACACGAATTGGTTTATTTAAGCATTGCCTGCAATCACAAAGAAAAGCAAACTACAAAATGGTCCAAATAGGCGAATGATTAGGTTAAATGTTGTACTTGTGTATTAGGTTACATTAGTAAAGAGATGCTAGCGATACAAGAAAAATGCACCGATGAAATCAAAGGGAAAATGCAGAATATAAAATCCTATGAGTATTTTGAAGTGAACTCTATGAAATATATATATATATATATATATATATATACATACACATAGAAGGTGAAGAAACCTTGTGCCCAAGTGCTTATTATTAATTCCTTTTGATGTTGAAGTTATTGGTCATTTCCTTCTTCCCTTCTATACTTTTTTGTGTTACAAACACATAAAAGAATTTTTAAAGTATTCTAAATAATAATCATACATTGGTCTAGGGTGTGTGTGAGCATGTATAAATGAAGACTTTTTTTTAGAAAAATAAAATATGTCTAGCAAGAAGGATGAAACAAAGAAAGAGTTGGGCTAAGTTCACATTTTTCAAACCAACTTGTGCTTCTAAAATAAAATCTTGCCTCTCTACACACTAGGTTCCTGGAAGCTGACCAAAATCTGCTCAGTAATATTAATTCCACTAAGAAAGGGAAGAGAGCATATTGAGCTACATGCGCTTATGGTCTGGGCGTTTGGAGAGAATCAGTTAGTGAGCACCAAAGTGATGTCGGCGTGTTTCTATTTGCATTTTGGAAATTGACAGATCATTGAGAGGAATTGGTGAAGGAAATCTCTCAAAGGGAGCCCACCAAGAAGCAGCAGAATCCTCCTGTGGGGTGCCCAGGTGGGCTGAGACTGGATCCAGAACAATCTAGAACTGTGTGCTTCTTCAGTTATGCGTGGATTCTCCGTCTGTTTTCTGTGATGGAAGGACCCCCACCTCATCTCGCAGTGAGAGCGCAGAGCCCTACATTCGGAACTGCCGGATTCTCTCCAATGACAACTTCGATGACACTGTTGATACCTTGCACACTGGAAATCAAGGCAATGATCCATCTGTTGCCTTTCGAAGTAGCCATAGCAAACAGTCATAAAAGACATTGCTGTAATGAATTGATTAGTTTTTATTATAAATGATGGTAGTATTGGCTTTATCTTCTGAAAATCCTCAGTATGCATATTTTGAAATAATCATGATGATTGATCAGTAGTTGGAAAGTTGCAGGCACAAAATACGTACACAGAGTTAAAAGTGGAAGCAGGGAACAGTGCAAAAAGTGGATTTGTTTTTCATTTTTTCAAAAAGGGACAGGATAAAGATATCTTGTGATCTTGTGGAGGGAAGGAGAAAAGGGAATAAACAGAGAGAGAGGAGAAAGAGAGAGAGAAAGAAATGGGGAGATGGAGCAGAGTGAGGGAGGAAAAAAAGAATCAAGAGAAACTTTGGTAGCATACCGTGCCTGTACAGTGTAAGTTGGAAATAAAATAGGATGACTTTATAGGGTGTGAATCTGAATCTACCCTGCTCTGTGCCCTCGGGGCAGAAGAAGGGTGCTGGGGAGAAAACCAAATTTATCTGAGAACATTGGTTTCATGTCGTGTTCTTTAGATTCCAGCTTCCCACAAAATGTATTTATTTAACAAATGTCACCCAAAACAGCTTGGTAGCAGATGAGGTTTATTTAATGGCAGTAAAACAGGTGAAACATCCCTACATTTTTGTCTCTGTTTATGTTTCTATCAAAAAGAAAAAAAAAATCGAGATACTTACAGCTCTTAACACTCTCAAACGAAGCCGTGGCATGTATTGGAAAAATAGCACAGATTCCGCTTAGTAACTGGCTTTGAAAATACAAGTTTCTGTATTTTCTCAGAGCAATTCATGGTTTGTTTTTTGGTTTTTTTTTGTTTTTGCCTAGAGGACATGATCATCAAATCAGGACTCTCCATTTTATTTTACTTTTTTTTTTTTTTAATGCTTTCTCTTCAAGATTTGCTGTCTCCATTTGGCACTGCGCTGAACCCCCTCAGCCTGGGTCTGCTTCCCGGCCGGCTTTACGGGGCGGCAGAGCGCCCTCTCGGAGAGCGAAGGAAAGCACCCGTGTCTTCCTCAGCCCTTCATCTGTAACCTTTCTCCAAGTGAATGCTAATTGAAAAAGAAAGAACACCACTAATCTTGGAATTTAAATGCATTTAACAAAACCAATCTCACTCTAAATTGTTGTTTCGCCATTCCCTTTTCCCCAACAGATGTCGAGAAACTGCAATTCCTATTAAGAGCACTTGACTGTTTACTCGGCACGGAACTTCAGCCCCAGCCTGCATCAATCTAAATGCGTTTCGAGACGTCAGGCCCCCGAAAAGTGCAGACGGTTAGTCGGTTATTTTTAAATGTAATCTTCACATAAAAGAATCACAGCATTTTCCCTTTCACTGTGTCATCCCTTCTCTTCTTTAATGATGGCATCAAACACAGGAATAGAAGGGGGTTTTTATGACCCGTTTCATTTAAGATGCTTTTGGTGTGAGCTGCTGCCGGCTTTGTCGTGGGGTGGGGGAAATTATTAGGGAAGCTGATGAAGTTGATGAGGAGAGAATGCACTGTCCAGTGTCCCAGCCCTGATGCTTGGCGCCCAGATGGAGCTATGCTTTCTGGATGGCACGTGCTCCTGTGGTGCTGCTGGACAGAGAGCTGGAGGGAGGGGCTGAGACACAGGAGAGAGATGACCACCCCCTGCATTCGCTTGGCCAGAGCCTCGGCTGTCATTTGTTAAAAAGCACTTGTCTTACACTTGGCAGGCAGAGTCTGTGTACCATGCACCCGAGCAGTGAGATTCTGCGGAGTGGTGTCCTGTCTGCACCAGTCACCCAGCCTTTGTCTTCTTGCCAGTATCAAGCTGCACAGCCTGAAAAGAGGGGTTTTCAGAAGTCCTGACATGTTCCCTTTTCCAGGGCACTGTCCCTCTTACTAACTTACTAAGGACGAGAGAAGAGAGTATGGGCAGGCAGTGTGGGATCAACAGCTCCAAACTGCCAAAGCAGCATCCAGCAGGGACCGGGGTCTACACGGGGAGCCTGGGATTGGCCAGCACCTCAAGCACACTTCCTGACCTCCTCCACTCTGCACCTGTCTGGGTGTCTTGGTTTGTGTTTGAGCCATTTTCTAGAAGAGAAGATTGAGACTCTGAAAGACCGACCTGACCCCAAAGCTAATTTTTTAGCTTGAAGCTCATGAACTAGTTGCCAATCCATGTAGGCTTCCAGCACTTTCTCTTTTTCACTCCTTGAAAAATATTTCAGGGATATTTCAATAGACACTAAGTTTTTCACTGTGTGGTAACATCCAGAGGGAAGGAGCTTATCCTGGTTTGGATCCTGTGCCCTGAAGCTCTCACCCTCTGGCCACCTGTGTACTGTAGGCTGAGGGCTGAGTGGCAGAGCTGTGAGGGTGGCAGCCTCACCTGCCCTTAGGAGTGATTCCAGCGCGCTGGTCCTGCTGGCTGGGAATACAATGATCCCCATCCGGGGCATTTGTGTGCTGGCCGCCGAGCCAGACAGTCCATCTGCTTCAGGTGAAGCATCCTCCCCCTCAGAAGTTCGCATCCACATCACGCTTCTGAGTCCAGCTGTGTGGCTAGGTCTTTGGGAGAGAACAGGGTTCCCAGTGGAGACAGCAGCACAGGCCGCTGGGCCTGGGTGCCGCAGTCTGGCTGGCCGGCTCTGCACTGACCACTCAAGCAGCCTTGGCACGATTTGACTTGAGTGCAGGTGCAGGTGACAGTCACCCTTGGGGCAGGGTGGTGGCTTGTCTTGTAAGTGTGTGAGGAGCTCCAGGCCAATCTAGTCACACACTAGGGACAGCTGAGCACACTGGCTCTGACTGCAGAGCTGCGAGCTTTGCTTGTCTCTGAGTTTGCTCACCTCTGATTTATTTCCTGCTTCTCTTTGTTTCTAGGCTGAGTTTCCGGCCTCCCCGCCCTTCTACCTGCTAGTTCCTGGTCCTGGCTCCTTCTCTCCTTCTTCAGTCTTTGTCTTCTTTCCTCTCTCTTCTCCTTCCCTCCCTTGTTTGCAAATCTGCTTCCAAGATGTGTGCTTTCTTGGTGAGGAGTAGCCAGGAAACAGAACCTTACAGCGAGGCAGAAGGAAGCAATCTCCCGTGACCAGGGAGGACTCCGGCCCCTTCCGAGGCTGCTGCTGGAAGGCTGGTGTGGTTCAGAGACTGTCGGTGACAGAGTGCGAGCTGAATGTGCAGGCCGAAGGGCCCAGCCCAGAGTCTACCTGGAGACCCAGGCCGGGCTGTCTCTGCTCTGTGTGCTCAGCCAGGTTTCCACTCAGCACAGGGAGTCAGGGAGATGCTGAGATTAAAATCCTGTGATAAGTTAGACTAATCCTTCCCCTCGTGCAGGAAGAAACCAAATCTCACAGAGTTTGAGAGACTTTCCCAGACTTACCGGAAAAAATAAAATAAGAGAGGAGAAAAGCAAAACCTAAATCCAGATCTCTTGATTTTCGACTGCTTTTTCTCTCTATGCCAACTATTTCACAAGAAGAAGGGACAGCAGCGCCGAGACACCAGAAGAATGAACCTTCAAGCAACCCAAGGGCTGAACTACACGCTCTAAAGTGGAAATTAAAAGAACATTATAACCCCAGCCTGGACAGCTTAATAACTCAGTGTGGTCCTAACTCATAAAAGGGCTGGGGATGTAATTCAGTGTCGGAGGTCGCGGGTTCAGTCCTCGGTAACCGCCACCACCTCGGACAGAGAAAGACTTCTCCAACCAGTTTCTTTTATCTGGCAGCTGTTTATAGTTTCCCCTCTTTTAGAGGATTCAGATGTAGACACCCCACATCTGTGTGGCCCCCACTTCATATTCCAGTTTTTAAGCGCAGAGTAAGTAGTTCAGTTCATTCCACCAGCTCCTGTGTTACCCACTGAGACCCCATTTTACAGATGGCAAGGCTGAACTTGCCACTTCCTCCATGGGAGTCTTTGTCCTTCCTCATGCAACAGAGCTTAGTGGTAAAGAACATAAGTTTGAAATCAGATGCATTTTTCTTAAATTCTGTTTGTTTTTACCCTTTTCTATGCTTCTCAGCCCTAGGTAATGAACTTGAACTTCAGTTTTTTCAACTGTCTGGGGGGATTAAGAAGCTGGCATTGCAGAAGTAATAGGGGCTAAGTAGTGGGAGTGTGGATAGAAAGGCATCCAGCCCTGCACTGGAGGAGCCGGCTGCCTGGGAAGCCGAAGCAGAAGAAAGGCGCTGGTGGGCGCCGCTGCTCTGCAGCGCGGAGCTGGTTCTGGAGGTGGGTGAACAGAGCCGATAGCGGAGGATGAAAGGATCTTCCTACGTCTGTAATTTCCTTCTCTGCATTCAGCAGACTCAAACTGAGCCCCACTAGGATTGAGTCACGCTTCCCGGGCTGGAAACTGTCAGAACGCTTGAGAAAACAACACAGAACCTGTTACCAGTGGGTGCAGAACGGGCACATTCTTAAGGAGGCGAAAACAATGGCTGGCAAGCGAGTTCGTGGCCTGAGTGGCTGGCGTTCCCACGCGGGCCCAGCCCTTCCTGAGCAGCACCTGGTGCGTAGGAGCCAAGAGCAGCGGAAGGAAGGCTGTGCTCAGAGGGTGTGCACAGTGTCTGCCGAGGCGGAGGGTCTGCAGCCCCACGGAAGAGGCAGAAGACAGGGAAGGTGCGCTGCATTGGCTACAGAAACTCATTGATCCACATGGCTAGCCCGGAGCCCACTGCAGGTGTGCGGCGGGTGGCGAGAGACGCTGCCACGCAGAGCCCTCTGCAGACTCCGTGTGGTGCTTCAGGTGGATCTGCTGCCTCTCGCATCCCCTGTGTGAAAGTCCGAGAGCCTGGTCTCCGCCAGAATTTCCAGAGTGACTGCGGGCACTTTATCATTGGGACCAGCCCAATGGAAAGCCAGGTTGCCGGATCTTAGCTTCTTGCCTTGCCTCTCCCTCAAGGGGAAATTCCCCTGGCTCAGGCCCGATCAGAAGCCCTCCACGGCTCGCTGGGCTGCCATCTGAGCCTCTCCATCCTCACATCATGCCTGGACCCCTCCCACCCACAACTGCCAACCTTCAGAGCCCACTGCAGGTGTGCTGTCTTGGAGGCTTCCCGTGTGCTGACTTCCTCTTCCCCTGAATGTCTGCTCCCCTGCCGGTTTTCCCACTCAAGCTACAGGGCTCCTGGTAATGCAGCAGGACACGCCTGCACAACTCAGTCGTGCTGTGGTCATCATACACGCACGTGTGTCTGTGACCATAGCAGGCATGAGGGAAGTGAAGTCACGCTGACTGTGGCTTCCTTTGTCTGCTGTGAATTAGGGTGAGATTCTGGCTTGAACACCTGCCAGAAGTGACTTTGAACCAAGCACTTAAGTTCTGGGCCTTACATCCCGTGTGTGGTGAAGACTGAGTTTCGTGCAGTGCAGAGCAGAGGCCTGGGCCTTGTCAGGGGTCTTACAAGTCCACTCTGATGTGAGGAAGACTGGAGCCAGATGAAGCTGACAGTCTATTCTCTGCTCCATACACAGGGAGGGACTCACATTCAGAGAGAGAGAGAGAGAGAGAGAGAAAGACAGAGAGAGAGACAGAGAGACAGAGAGACAGACAGAGACAGAGACACAGAGACAGAGACAGAAAGAGACAGAGATGGAAAGGGAGAGGGAGAGGGGGAGAGGTGGGTAGGGGAATGAGGAGAGTTGATGATGCCAGCCTGTTTCCAAATCTGAGCAGATTTCTCATTAGGATAACATTCAGCCTTCCTTAGGAGATAGAAGAGCAAAGCGCTCCTCTCTGGGCCTGCCTAGAAGTACACGGTGGCAGAAGGCAATCAAGCCACTGTGAACCTCTGCAGCGGCTCGGCTCTGAGTCTGGCACGAGCTATCTTTGTTTCCCTATCTTCTCCTGAAGCCTTTAGCAATCGCTAACAATCCTATTTACTCTGTGTACCAGACAAACACAGTTACCGTTGCCATCTCACTATTTTTATCTAATATTGAAATTTCTCTCCCTAAGAGCAGCCCTGAATATATTATGATATCTACTGAATAAATGATGTGCGTAATATACTGTGCAGGGAGATGGTATTTATGAAGCTCAGGACTAACTGAAATGAAGGAATCATTCAGTCCTCCTTTGAAAGGAAATTCAATTGGATAAATTTTCAAGAAAGCAAAGACTTTTTTTAAATCATGCAAACTTTTGGATTCAAAGCCAATTTCTCTCTCTCTCTCTCCCGGGTGGGACAGACTGCCCTGCCATTTCTAGCTTATTTTCTCTGCAGAAATCGAGATTAACGCTCTGTTCCAATGTGAGGCATGTCCTATTAGGTGCATCATCACTGTCATTTTTAAGTATAATGATATGTCAAGCATATTTAATAGCGTTTGAGAGGCTACAAACCATTTTCCCCAAATGTTTCTGAGTCACAGGCTCTAAAGCAGCCCCTTTGCAGAGGAGGAGCCTGTGCTGCGTGAGCAACACTACAAAGCACATACTGATCCTTCCAAGGCTTTTCCCACTGTGCAAGGCACTTGCCACTCACCATGTACTTGGCTTCTGCCCTTGACTCATGTGTACAGTAGCCACAGTGACTGTGTGAGTGACACTAATGGAGTGTCTCCCTGCTTGTAGCAAAGACTTACACAGCTCCATATGAACCTCACACTCTCCAGAGATGAACTGCAGAACTGAGTCTAGGAAAGGGAGAGCAAAAAATTGTGCAACTGACCATGAACCAAACACTTAAGTTCTGGGCCCTCAGTCCTGTGTGTTATGAAGACTGAATTTCATGCAGTGTAGGGAGAAGGCCTAGGCTTGTCAGTGATCTTGCCTGAAGGATTAGTTTGGCACCAGGGTCCAGAGCAGGACTTGTATCTCTTGGACCACAAGTCTCTTGATGGGTCCTCAGGGCACGTCCCCTGTCTGTACTCCCTAGAGCTTGATTCCTGCACATCAGAAATCAGAAAAGTCATCTCAGGTCCGAAGTCAAGTTCTCCTTCCTGCACATGTCCTCATCCAGTGAATTTACTTCCACTTCTTTTATGCTTAAAGTTAGAAAGAAGAATCCTAGAGTTGGAAAAGTTGGAACAATAGTGACAATACAATAGACCCTCAGGGATTTTCTCAACAAACCTCCTTTTCAAGCAATGAAAGAAATTTTGCAGATGTTGCTCAGGAAGGTGAAATAATTTTCCAGAATCACCACAGCTGACCAGTGGCAAACCAAAGACCAACACTGAGACTCAGTCCTCTTTTTTATTCAGTATGTCCTGCTCACTGTGGCATAAGGCTACTTTTTGGTGGGATATCAGCCTGGCAGGATAAACCATCTCATCCTGTGAATCTCAGAGCTTTTTGCCTACCTGCTGGATCTATCAACATCCCTAGACATCAATCTATATCCTTTGTAAGGACAGCCTATGGAAGATTAGCTGGGCAAAAAGCTCTTGTGCTCAACCTTCCAGAACTTGCTGATCAGGACATTCAAGGTCACATCCCTTACGGCAAGAGTCCTTTTAGTGTTGTCATAGTTAATCTTTATTGAATTGAGAAACAAGTCAGCTAGGCATAGTGGAACAGGCCTGTAGGCTCAGAACTCAGAAGGCAGAGTCAGGTAGATCACCATGAGTTACAGGCCAACCTGGGTTGCATAGTGAGTTGAAGGCCTGAAGAACTACATAGAGAGATATTGATTCAGACAAAACTTTAACCTGCCAAAGTCTAAAGCTAGACCTAGCTCTTTCACCATATACTAAAATTAAAACAAAGTGGATTAGGGACCTAAATATTAAAACAGACACACTAAACCTGCTACAAAACAGGTTAGGTAAAACTCTTGAAGACATTGGTTTAGGGAAAGATTTCATGACCAAATCCTCTATAGCATGAGAACTGGTAGTAGAAGTCAAAAAATGAGATCTCATCCTATTGAGAGGCTTCTGCACAGCAAAAGAAAGCACCAGCAGAGCGAAAAGGCAACCAACAATATGGGAAAGCATCTTTACTAGCCATTTCTCAGACAAAGAGTTACTATCTAGAATATATAAAGAGCTTTAAAAAATCAACCCACCCAAATTTAAAGACCCATTTCAAAAAGGGCATCTGAAATGGACACTTTTCAGAGGAAGAAATGAAAGTAGCTAAGAAGCATATGAAGAAATGTTCAACATCACTGGTCATTTGAGAGATGCAGATGAAAACAACACTAAGATTGTATCTCACTCCACAAAGAATGGCTGCTATCTCAGAATCAGCCAGCAACAAATGCTGGTGAGGCTGTAGAGAAAGAAAGCTTCTCCCCTGTTGGTGGGAGTGTAGACTCATGCAACCCTTGTGGAAATCAGTTTGGAGATTCCTTAAAAAACAACAATTAGAGGTGCCATTTGACCTTGCTGTTCCTCTGCTAGGTATATATACAAAAGAATTAAAAGATTCATATCACAACATATGTGCACCTGTGTTTATAGCAGTTCCATTTGTGATAGATAAACCTTGGAAACAACCAAAACATCCATCAACTGGAGACTGGATAAAAATGTTGTGGTTCTTTTACAGAATGGAATATTACTTTGCCATAAAAATAATAAGATTGAATCTTTTATACTCAAATGTACATTCCTTCAGTATATCTTCATAAGTATAATAAATAGGTCACAGATGTGTAAATATTATATCTTTTCTCTGGTATGAGAAAATGAAGATGTAAATCAGTTCCAGAATGTATGTTATATATTGTGAAATAGAAAATATTCAAAGGGAAATGGAGTGAATGGGTAAATAATGAGGGGAAAAATAATGAGGTTATAATAAAAAAAGAAAGGAAATAAAGCTGTGTACATAGGGAGTGGGGGTGTTAGGGTGGGTAAGGGAATGGGAAAAAATGAGAATTAAGTTGTGTCATATACCGGTACAAATTCTATTGTCGAGTGCAATCATGATCTGTATATGTAATGTACCAATAAAGATTCCAATTAGAATGCAGTTGCGCTGGGGCTAGAGCCTGCCGGCCTCCAGGCCCACATTGGAAGCATGCCCAGGGATTGAGTATAATAGCAGGCAGAGCCGGGAAGTGGCAACCAGCGCCATCACAGCCAAGCAGGGGCTGGAGCCTGCCTTTCTCCACATCAGCTATACAAGCACATCCAGGGACTCTGTACTGGTGAATAGGTGGGTCTGTTGGAACATTAGCCAGTACCATTGCAGCTGCACAGGGGCCGCAGCCTACTGGCCTCCAGGTCGACTGCACAAGCGGACCCAGGGACTCGATATTGGTGAGAAAGCGGGCCTATTGGAACCTCAGGCAGTGCCATTGCAGCAATGCAGGAGCCAGAGCCTTTCTGCCTCTAAGCAGACAGGAGAAGGTGTTCTGACTGTATTGAGTGCCCCAACAGGGTTTTTGGTTTTTTTGGTTCCAATACAAACTGTAAAGAACAACTCAGGAACCATTGATATTTTAAGGGTCCTAAATATTGGGAGGAAAGAGACTTGAAACAAACACCACCAGACGACAGGGCAGGTACAAAGCCAAAAACAACAGCAATGACAAAAACTCAGAGATGAGGAAACATTCAAAGTCTCAGATACAAAGATCCTCACCTCAAGGTAACACAGGGGAAAGGGAAATAGAGAAGTTTGAAGGCCAGTCTCCAGGGTCCTAGGAAATGATAACCAAAGCAAATCTAGAAAAATGGAAATAAGAACTGATCTCTGAGATGAAAGCAGAGATATTGGACACTATCAACACGATGATTAATAAAGCTAAAGAGAAAATCATTGAGTTGATAGTATCCAAGATAGAAAAAGCAATGGAACCTTTTAAGCACCTATAAGCAGAGGTCCAGGAAATTAAGAAAGAAAGTGAAAGTTTATGCAGTAGAATGAATATGGCTGAAGATTGAATTTCAGACCTAGAAGACAGGATCTCAGCCAATGAACAGGAAAGCCATAATCTATGGAAAAAAGCAAGGGATAATGAAAAATCAACCCAACAGCTTCTAGATGATTCAAAGAAAAATAACTTGATTGATTGGAGTCACTGAGAAAGCAGGAGACAATACAAAAGACATTAGCAAACTATTTACAGAGATAATGGCAGAAAACTTCACAGAAAAGGTAAAGAATTGGACATACAAATATATGAAGCATACAGTACTCCAAATGTCCGTGACATGAAAAAATCTATACCTGCACATTAAATTATAAAAGTTCCAGATATCAAAAAAAAAAAATAAAAATGAAATACTGGAAGCAGTCAGAGAAAAAACAAAACAAAACAAAACATTATTTACCCCTTCACTCCATTTCCCTTTGTCCCTTCCCTTCCAAGGGAAGCCCATCAGAACCACAGCAGACTTTTCATCTCAAACACTCAGTGCAAGAAGAGCCTGGAGGAAGTGTTTCAAGCCTAAAGGAAAACAACTTCCAACCCAGACTTAGGTACCCTGCAAAACTATCCTTCAAAATTGATGGGGAAATAAGATACTTCCATGACAAAGAACTCCTGAAAAACTTCACAAATATGAAAACTGTGGTCCAAAACATTCTAAAGAATATCTTGGAGAAAAATAAGGAAAGTTACAAATCCATGAGATCTAACTGAGTCAGCCCATGGGGCCAAACAAGAAACTGATGGGAAAAGGGCAAAAGTAGAATAACAGAGCCAAGAACAGGAAAACATGGCAGCACTAAATTTGCATATATCATTCATAACCATTAATATCAATGGACTCAATGCACCAATTAAGAGATACAGACTGGCAAAATGGATCAAACAGCAAGATCCTACAATCTGCTGCATACAAGAAACACACCTAATTCAGAAAGAAACCCATGGACTGAAAGTAAAAGGGTGGAAAGCAATACTCCATGAGACAGGTAACAGCAAAAAAGCAGAAGTGGAGATCTTATTTGCAGACAGAATAGACTTCAAACCAAAACTGATAAAGAGAGATAAAGATGGACACTATCTTTTAGTACAGAATCCAAGAGAAAGAAATAACCATCTTAAATAGCTATGCACCGAATTCTAATGCACCCAACTATATAAAATAAACATTAATGGACATTAAAAACCAGATAAACTCCAATACAATAATAGTAGGGGACCTCAATACTCCACTGTCACAAAGAGACCAATCGGCTGGACAAAAAGTCACTAAGGCCTTGAGCTCAACCAGACTCTTCAGCAAATGGACTTAATAGATGCCTACAGAGTATTTCACCCCACAAAGTCAGAATTTACATTCTTCTCAGCTGCTCATGGATCATTCTCCAAAATAGACTATGTGCTCGTTCATAGAACAGGTTTAAGTCAATGCAAAGGGACTGAAGTTATTCCCTATATTCTGTCGGACCACAGTGCCCTGAAATTGGAGCTGAATAACAAAAGAAAACCCAGGATCCTCAAAAACACATGGAAACTGAACAACACTCTGCTGACCAACCAATGGGTCACAGAAGAAATTAGAGAAGAAATTTAACAGTTCTTAAAACCAAACGATAACCCCAGTACAACACATAGAAATTTATGGGACACAATGAAAGCAGTTCTACAAGGAAAATTCATAGCAGTGAAAGCCTACATCCAGAAAATGGAGCAAGCTCAAATAAACAATTTAATGCTGAACCTCAAGTAGCTAGAAAGAGAGGAGCAAGACAAACCCAAAGCTTGCACTAGAGAAGAAATTATAAGGATAAGGGCAGAAATTAACGCAATAGAAACTAAGAGAACAGTACAAAAAAATCAATGAATCAAAGAGTTGGTTCTTTGAGAGGATAAACAAAATTGATAGACCCTTAGCCAACCTTATTAAACAAAGGAAGAAAAAGGCTCATGTCTATGCTATTAGGAATCAGAATGGAGAAATTACTACTGACCCAGAGGAAGTCCAGAGGATCATAAACACCTATTTTGAAAATTTATACTTTAATAAAATGGAAATAGAAGAAACAGTAGAAGAAATAGATTTCTAGACATGTATGAACTTCTGAAGTTAAATAAAGAAGATATAGAAATGTTAAATACCCTAATATCAATCTGTGAAATTGAAAATGTAATTAAAAACCTGCCAACAAAGAAAAGCCCTGGACCTGATGGTTTTACTGCTGAGTTCTATAAAACTTTTAAAGAAGAGTTATTGCTTCTACTTCTTAAACTCTTTAGTGAAATTGGAAGGGAAGCAGTACTCCCAAACTCATTCCTAGAAACAACTATTACCTTGATTCCAAAAGCAGAGAAAGACCCAACCAAAAAAGAGAACTACAGGCCTATATCCCTAATGAATATCAATGCAAACATCCTCAATAAGATCCTGGCAAACAGAATACAGATATTATTGAAAAAATTATATACCCTGACCAAGCTGGATTCATCCCAGGGATGCAAGGATGGTTCAACATACATAAATCAATAAATGTTATATACTATATTAACAGGCTTAAGGACAAAAACCATATGATCATCTCAATTGATGCAGAAAAGGTGTTTGACAAAATACAACACCCATTTATGTTCAAACCCTACAGAAGATTGGAATAGATGGTCTCTATCTCAAACTAATAAAAGCTATCTATGAGAAACCATCAGCCAGCATCATACTAAAGGTTCAAAAATTGAAACCTTTCACACTAAGGTCAGGAACAAGACAAGGATCTTCTCTCTCATCACTTCTGTTCAATATAGTTCTGGAAATATTAGCCACAGCAATTAGGCAAAAGAAAGAAATAAAATGAATAAAGATAGGAAAAGAAGCAGTTAAATTGTCATTATTTGCTGATGACATGATACTGTATCTAGAGGATCCTAAAATCTCAATTAAAAAACTGTTGGACCTAGTCAACAAATTTAGTTGCATAGCCGGATACAAGGTCAGTGTTCAAAACTCAATAGCTTTTGTGTACACAAACAGTAGACCCACTGAGATAGAAATTTGAAAGTCAGTCCCTTTCACAATAGCATCCCCCAAAATAAAATATCTAGGAATCAATCTAACAAAGAAGGTGAAAGACCTCTACTCTGAAAACTACCGCACTCTGAAAAAGGAGATAGAAGATGATATCAAAAAATGGAAAAACATACCTTGCTCCTGGGTAGGAAGAACCAATATTGTCAAAATGGCTATACTTCCCAAACAACTCTACACAGTCAATGCAATCCTGACTGAAATCCCAACAGCATATTTCACAGATCTAGAGAAAAAAATCCAGACTTTCATCTGGAACCACAAAAGACATAGAATAACAAAATCAATTCTAAGCAACAGAGACATGGTGGGGGGTATTACAACTCTGAGCCTGAAACTATACTATAAAGCCACTGTGATAAAAACTGCATGGTACTGGCAAAGTAACAGATTTGAGGATCAGTGGAGTAGACTAGAAGATCCAAAAACTTCACAAGATACACTGAGTCACCTCATCTTTGACAAAGGAGCCAAAAATCCTCAATGGAAGAAAGATAGCCTCTTTAGCAAATGGTGCTGGAAAAACTGGGCTATAACTTGCCAAAGACTAAAGCTAGGCCTAGCTCTTTCACCATGTACCAAGATAAAATCAAAGTGGGTAAGAGGCCTAAATATTAAAACAGACACTCTGAACCTGCTGCAAAACAGGTTAGGTGAAACTCTTGAAGACGTTGGCTTAGGGAAAGATTTCTTGAACTAAACCTGTATATCACAGGAATTGGCAGAAGAAATCAGCAAATGGGACCTCATTCTTTTAAAAAGCTTCTGCACAGCAAAGAAAACCACCAACAGAGAGAAAAGGCAGCCAATAATGTGAGAAAAAATCTATACCACCTGTTCCTCAAACAAAGGACTAGCCCACCCAAATTAAAGACCCAATTAAAAAATGGGCCTCTGAAATGAAAAGATACTTTTCGGAGGAAGAAGTAAGAGCAACTAAGAAGTATATGAAGAAATGCTCAACATCATTAGTCATTCGAGAGATGCAGATGAAAACAACACTGAGATTTCATCTCATTCCACAAACAATGGCTGCCATTTCAGAATTAGCCAGCAATAAATATTGGTGAGGCTGCGGAGAAAAGGGAACACTTCTCCACTGCTGGTGGGAATGTAGACTCATACAACCTCTGTGGAAATCAGTGTGGAGATTCCTCAGAAAACTAGGATTGCAAGTCCCATTCGACCCGGCCATGGTTCTACCAGGTATATACACACCGGAATTAAAAGATTCATTTTACAGCAACATATGTACACCCATGTTTATAGCAGCTCAGTTTGTGATTTCTAAGTCTTGGAAACAACCCAAATGTCCATTAACTGGAGATTGGATAAAGAAGATGTGGTTCTTTTATAGAACAGAATATTACTCTGCCATTAAAAATGATAAGATTGAGTCATTCATACTCATATGGATGTACCTTGAAGATGTCCTCATAAGCAAAATAAACAGGTCACAGATATGTGAATATCATATCTTTTCTCTGGTATGAGAAAATGAAGTTGTTAAAGATTTGTAGTATGTATAGTTGATATTGTGAAGCAGAAAATATTTAAAAGGAAAGAGAATGTAAGGGTAAATAATGAGGGGAAATTGAATGTCGTGATAATAAAGAAAAAAGAAAACAAAAAGATTGTGTACATAGGGGGTGGGGAGTTGCAGGGTGGAAGGGAAAGGGAAAAAATGAGAATCAAGTCATGTCATATTTTGGTACAAACTCTCAATGTTGAATGAGATTATGATGTGTAGTCATAATGTCCCAATAAAGATAAAAATTAAAAAAGAAGATTTCAATTAAAAAAAACTAGTAAAGCATAATTCTGGGTGTGTCTGACAGGTGTTTCCAGAGATGATTAGCATGTGTAACAACCAGCTGAGGGAGGAGACACAACTTGAATGGAGCAGTATTATCCAATAGGCTGTAGGCACAAAGAAACACAGGCAAGAAGGGGAACCTGCACAGTCCCCACTTTTCCTCTCTGTGCTCTTCTACCCTGATGTTTTCACCACCAGACAGGCAGCCCAAGAGAACAGATACAAAGGAAGTCAAGTAAATATAACTTTCAGAAGTTTCTTTACAATAGAATTTGCTGACACATTTGAAGGGTTAATATACACGAGAAAGAGCCATGAGGAGCAAAACACGAAGTATTTCCAAATTCATTTGTCTATACAACTATTGATTTGTAAACACGATCTTGTGTCTGTGGTTCATATGACAGATAATGATATATTAGACAAGTGGTCAACATTTTATGGTCTTCAGCCCAAATCCATTTTGCAGATGTAGTTTTATTGCCAGCACAGACACGTGTGCTTGTGGATGTGCGAGGTCAGGCTGACTTTGCATCATAAGAGCAGGAATTGGGGGTTGCAACAGGAGCTATTTGGACTACAATTTCAAAATTATTCACTCTGTGGTCCTTAATGGCGAATGTGTGCAGCCCACTAGAAGGCAGTACAATGGGCTGCTCCTTACCTTTTATAATGAACTTAGAGCTTCAGTATTAATTACAAATATTACAGCCAGAATATTCCCACCCTTCTTTGCATGGTGGAAAGGGTGTGGCCATTGTGATGAGTGTTAGCCCAAATTTCTAGAGCCATGAATAAGACTCATCTAATTTTCTATTATAGATAACTTGTCCATGGATGTCATTTCCAGATGGTATTTACAATCTCTGAGATCTCAGCAGTGGACAGTTCAAGCCTGGGCAGTTACACCAGCTAGACCATGGCCTCATCCATTGGGTGCTGGATGGAAGAAAGCAGAACAGAAGGGGGCCGTGTACCCATTGTCAACTAAATCCCGTTTGAAAGTCTATTCTGAGTTTTCTGGTGAAGAGCAACAGCTACTGAGTCTCCATCTCTGTCTTCCAAGAGCTGCTGCCAGACTCTCCAACTTCATGTTGTCACAGACTTAAATTTACCCTTACATTCATTAATAATTTTGTTCTTTTGTTGTGGATTGGTATCTAGTGACCTGAATATTAAAAATATATTACAGAGAGAAACAATGCGCCCAGCTGATTGTTTCTCTTCAAACGGATACCATGATGAGCGAGCACTTTCATTTACATAAACAATCAGCCGAAGGCCTCAACTACACATGAGCATTCATATTTGATGACATCCTGATTGTAACCATCAATAACAATATTTTTATTCTTGGGTAATAAACATCATTATGCAGTGTGTTTTAGGTGAGTGGGCACTCAGTGGGGGAGAAGGAAGTCATCAGAAAGAGCAAGGGGTCTGCTCAGGACTAGAGTTAACCTTCTACATTTAAGCGGTGAAGTCAGTGTTTTTGCCAAAGGCCCATTGGCATATGCCAGGGAGGCCTGTGATTCACAGCATGTGTGGGAGGAATGACCAGAGCAGAACAGTCCATTCACCTCATGCCTGCATGGAGGTGCAAATGTGCCCCACACGGCCGGTTGAGCTTGTGTCTGCTGGAGAACGGCCAGTGTTAGCAGAGGAAGACGTTTCCATGGGCTTCTTCCTATGTAGCTGTTCCAAGGTCCTGTGATTCTGACTATATTCATTGCTTCTATCTTTTGGTTGCTTATTTTTTAACATCCTCTTTGGAGTTTTACATTCTTTGATCCATTTGTGACATGGCTCCATGACTTCTTTGCCCATCAGTCTGTAGGTTACTGAATTTGTATCTCTCATCACACTTAGTAGCCACAACCTATGACAGAGCATACTGTCTTCTTGTACCCCAGAAGTGGACTCTTTATTTTTAAATGTGAATCTTGAATAAACAGATCGTTTATACTCTGGAGGAGATTATCTTCTAAATAAACACAGGAGGAAAATGACATAGAGACAAAGAAGAGCTAAGCTATAAAAAGATTATGAAAGAGATCAGCCAACTGGTCCTAAGCATAGACTTCAGCCCAGATAGCCATGGACCCGAGATGTGGCCTGACTACGGATAAACTGTGTGTTCTGAGGAAACTCATCCTACCTTTCCAAGATTCAATTTCTTCATCTGCAGAACAGGATGACAATATTTAACTGGGAGGATGACAACTGCAAAGTTACTGGTAACAGTTTCAGCGGTCACAGAAGCACCAGATATAGGGTCAACCATCTAAAATCTGACCCATAATGCAGTGGAATCAGTGCTTGCAAGCACTACTGTGTGGGGAGGCAAATGTCATACTTGTCAAGAAGTTCACAGTTTGTGTAGTTCCTAACTAATGGAAAAATTATCAAAAGAACATAACACTCATACTGCAAAAGGAACATGTTGGTAAACAGTCATGCACTGTGGAATTCATGGTGAATGAATTTCACATAAAATGTGCCATTGAGACTACTGAAAAGATCTGGGCTTTGCCTGTCTGTGTGTTTTTGCTTCTCGATTTTGTCTGTGGTCTTTGTCATCTGGATCTTTGTCGTTTCTTGGAAACAATGGACCTAAACCTCAACAGTTCAGCATGAGCACCTGAGATTTCAATTTGTCTCCATGCAAGAACAACTTCTATACTCAAGGGAATTTTTTTCTTTGTCACTTTGGATCCTGTGAAGTACAATCTTCCTGGTTTTGTATGTCTGTCAATTTGGTCAAGGTAACCAAGCGTTTGGTTAAATATTACTCTGCATGTTTCTACAAAGATTTATTTTTGAGGAGGAGGACCAGAATAGCATTTAATTCAATGGAATTGGGGTAAATACCTTCATAATGTGGGTGGCTTTTCTCTAATCCGCTGAAGGCTTTTAACTAGAACAGACTGACCTTCCCTGACCAAGAAAGGTTCCACCTTCAGACCTCCACTGCACCACTGGCTGTGATCTGGCCTCCAGTCTACCAGCTCAGCCTGCAGAATTTGGACCTTTGTGCTCTGGGATAGACACTCCCCAGATACTCCTTCTGGATTTAGGAGGCCAACTGACAGAGGCAGCTGGGCTGCTCCGCTCTCCCTCTTGTAAACTCCAGAAGTCTCTTGGATGAAGTAGATGCCAGAGTTGATGGCAAGGAAGCATGAAGCTCCAACTCCTTTCTCTTCCTTTAATTTCAGTTTTGTCCTCCCGGATAAGCATCGCACCACAAACGAGTTCTTAAGACCAGTCTGCTAGACTTAAAAATATTAGTAGCTGTCACTGAAATAACAGGAAAGCAGTATGCTTTTTTCTCTCTTTTTTCAGGATCGAGCTTTGTATTTTCCTTATAAACAACTAGAATCTGACCTTTCTCTGCACTTATCCTGCAAAACAAATGTGGATTTTCTATAATGCTGGTAATCATACAACACCTATGGTCTTACAAACACATCCTCTTGCACACTTTCTGTGCATATACTCTTGGCTCACGCCAGAGAAGTTTCTGTATGGATTATCAGTTTTGTGTTGGAGGTCTGGAGCTCAGAGCTTGGCCTCAGCTGGCTTCTTCAGGCTCAGATGGCTGATGATAGTTTAATACAGAGCAGGATACCATATCTGTGCACTGTGCTGTTACAAGCTGGTTCCTGAGGCATACCCATTTACTGCGTACACCAAGGGCCAGTTACTTCTCTGGTGATGTGCTTTTCCAACTGTGGAGCCAGTTCCAGATTGGAGAGACCTTGAGAAGGAGAGGCTGTGCCATCCTGAGTCACTAGTTGAGAATTCCAAATGGCCACTGTGCTAGCAAGCAGAGAAGGCATCTTCTGCTTGGCCCAGCCCTCTCCCTTCCCTCTACTGACTCTGAGATCTTGCCCAGCCTGCTGCTTTTCTCTGGTTCCAGTTTCCTCATCTGTAAACAAGAAGAATCACATCCAAATGGCTGCAAGTGTACACTTTTAAATGTGCAAATGTAATGGAATCAGTCAAGAGTATAACAAGTATTCCACAAAAAGGCTGGCTTATTTCTCCCCACACTAAGATTGCTGGACAGAAGTGGACAGTGAGAAGTCTGCAGAGACAGAGGCTTTAGAAGGTTAAAGATGTCCAAGTCTATTGTGCCCTTGCACACACCTGGGTTACATTACCTGCTTATAGCTGTGTGGTGCTGTTTTTTTCTCCTGCAGGCCTTCCTGCTCTTTGCTCTCTGGCCTAGTGGAGGAGCACATGGGGAATCTGAAAGCTACCCTTTCACTCCTCACATTTATTCTAAGATGAACTTAAGCAAAAAACAAAAAACAAAAACAAAAAATCTGGTTATGTTCAATCATTGATGGGTAGGGTTTTTCTTTTTCCTCCTGTCTTATCTAACATCTATCCACTCAACATGGTCCACTGGCTTTGTAAGAGCTTACCTGCTTAGAAAGACCCTATCCACACACAAATACACACCAGAGATTTACATACACACACACACATACACACACAAAATCCAGAAATTTACACACGTACAACAAAAATTTATATTCACACACCAGAAATTTATACATGCACCAGAAATTTACATACATAAACACACACACACACACACACACACACACACACACACACACTCCCACCCACCAAGGCATTTATCATTTTGGGGGCTCTGTGAACATTTTATTAACTTAATATTTGAATTTTCTTCTGATTCTCAGCTTCAGCTTACATAGTGTATAATAATATCAAGGGTTTAAAAGTTTGTATTTGGACAGACTTTCAGAGATGAGTTGAGAATCCCTTTCACCCACTTTTGAACAAATATAGTCTGAAGATACTAACATTTATTTGGATTCATTGAAGAAACAGTGACCACTCTGAAATAAATATTCTGTAGTTCATGGCTATAGTCACCCTGCTGTCAGCTGTTGATAGCCTCTTTTCATAGGTAAGTGTATAAAAGCAAAAATGTAGTCTGTATAGATTGATGTGATCTGCAGGTTTAGGTCTCTGGGTTCTGAACGTAGCTCTGTGCACAAGGAGCCTACTGAGACTTTCTCCTGTGACAGGGCCTACTTTATCTCTTGGAAACTCCTGGCCCGCCGGCCCTCAGTGTCTATGAGGTGTTTCCTGTCAGATCGAATGCTCCCTTGGCCAAACTTTCCACAGCATACCCAGTCAGGAGGTTAGAAGCAAGGCCAGTTGTTTTTCCTAGGGAGAACCCCATAGAGAAGTGAAAACATGGCCCTTTCTGCTGTGCACATAGTCTGGTAAGTGCACTTCTATCTCCGTGTGACATATTAAAGGTCAGTTTGAGTATCACACAAAGTTTGCATTTGTTTACACGCAATGTCCCCCATAACACGTTATAAGTGAAAATGCAACACTGCACCCAGCACCACAGGGATGTCCACTATCTCCTCTGGTCACCAGTCCCTGTCTCCTGTCCTCACTGTGGAGAACCCGAATGTTTTAGCTCTGCCGTGTCCTCTCCACAGGCAAGCTATGAGCCATTTCTAGGCACAGGGCCATATTTCATGTAGCATAAATTCCTTAACTACTTAACTTGTGTTAAAACTTTTCTACTAGGTCTTATGTTTGTTTTTTTGGTTTTTTTTTTTTTGTACATGTCAATGACTACATTTTTAAATGTTATACCTCAGTTTCTCCATAATTACTGTTAAGTTTCTGTTTGCTTTTTGCAGTCCTGTTGAATGAATCTAGGGCCTTCACACTGAGCTGCACCTCTCACCCTTTTTATTTCATATTTGGAAACAGGGTCTCAAAGTTGCTAAGTTGCTCACAGGGGCTTGAACTTGTGGTCTTCCTGTCCCAGCCTCCCAGAGCTCAGGGAGTAGGCATACACCACCATGTCTGGCTTTTCCTAGGGCAGTGATGGCAAAGCTTTTAGAGCTCTCAATGATCCAAATAGCCCACCTGTGTGTGCTATCGGTTCACCATCCTTGCCGGAAGGGATTGGTGGCATCATTCTGCCAAGCAGGTGATTCTCAGAAGCATGATTAACGCACATAGTTTGTTGGTGGGATGGGGTGTATTTATCATAAATACATCTTCCTGTTTGCTCAGTAACATGCGTCATGATGATCAAATACCCTGAATCCCCCCAGCCTTAGCGACTCCAGATTAAAGACTCACAGTCTCCCGGTTCTTTCAGGTGAGAACACAAAGTGGCAGACAAAGGAAAGAACCACGGAAATAGGAAAAGGATGAATTTGTGCTGGGTGGGCACCACATCAGGGTCTGTGCCAGGTGTTTCAGAAGCAGTAAATCAATTCAACCCATTCAAGCCCTTCGGGTCGCTTTCCGTCTGCTTTTTTGGAAGTTTTAGCATCTTCCCAAGAGCTAGAAAGCAAATCCAACTGCTCTCAGGCTCTCACTCTTATGCCTTTCTCAAGACATCTCGATTTTGTCCTGTTCCCCCAGTGCTCACTGCATCACGCACCAACTGTGTTCATGATACCGGAGACACTTTGCTTGAGGCCCACAAAGTAGCTAGAGAAACGAAGTTTGAAATTGCCAATAAAAGTAGGTGGGATTTGCCTGATCTGCAAGAATGAAAAGAGAAAAACAAATACACAGATTATTAACAAATATCATTTGCTTTCAGCCTCATTTACAACTCATAAAGTTTGCATAATTCATGCAATCATCCAGTGGAACATTTGTACAATTAGTCCCCATGTGGAAGTGGTGAGCTCTGGTCTCCTGTCTAGGAAATGCAAGGTGATCAGCACGCAACTTCTCAAGTGGGGCCTGAGAGATTGTCACAGGCCGGAAATGGCCGTGCCGCGCAGTTGTAGCCAGTCATTTGGTGCCTGCGTGAAAGCAAAAAGCTGGATCTGCAGCCAGAACGGCAGTAAAAACAGACGATTCTTCCTGTTTCTACGACTCGTATTCATCACCGCAGACAAGCAGGTAATTCAATTATCTGTGGCCTTGGAAGTGTGTGTCGTGTGGTCTGCACATCCTGCCCTGTTCTCCTACTGTGCTGTCAGGCCCGAGGGCGGTGGCCCTGGGCTGTCTGGAGGGGGGAGAGCCGTGGGGTGCTTGTGGGTGAGGGCTGTGAAGAAGACTCTGTGTTATTTACTCTGAAAGTGATGACAATGATTTCATGGTCCAGAATGCACTGTCCCTTGGAGCCCCTGGTAAGAATAACATCATTCAATTTTATAGCAGCACATTTTATACAAACTCTTTTGTTGGTGGAGAAAAATGGCTCGTCTGACACAACTGCAACAGAGATCTGCCTGTGCTCTCCCTCCTCTGGCTCCTAATATGCTTGTGCCATCTTCAAGAGCATCTGAAACGTGTGGCATCAGGATGGTAATGAGACAGCAGACTTCCTCTAACATCAGAATTTCAATAAGGTGGAATTTGCCTCGGAAAAAGGACAGTGATCTTTTCACAAACACTGTCCTTTGTCCTGAGGCACACAAAATCCCCAAATCCCTAAAATATTTCATCAGAAGATAAGATAATTTTGTTCTAGCCTAAGCTGAAAAAGAAAGAAGGGGAAAAGTCATCTATCAGATGCAGCCAGGAAACTCCTGTTGCTTAGGGAGAAGGTAAATTAAAGGCTCCTATCTTATCTGTATTTCAATTAAAATCTTATTTTTGGTCCCTGGCAGTGCAACCCATTGAAGTCTTTCTAAGTTAAAAAAAAATACCATTTCTGTGGGTGGACTTTCAGAATATCTTTAATGGGCATGTTCTACATGTGATATGGGCTACTTTTCATGAGGGGGAGAAATGACATGAACAATATTTTGAAAGAGAAGTGAAACTTACAAAGGTGGGAAGGGCAGTGGCTGTATTACTCTGGTGAATACCTCCTTGCAGCCTTTCTCTTTGCAGAGCCCTATTTGAATATCTGCAACTCCACCCCCTGCATTTAGAAAATCAGAGTGAAGGGAAAAGGAGAAAGCCAGGGAAGTGACTAGGAATTGTCTGCCTCCTCATCAATATCCTTTTGAGGTACTGAATTCAGGATTGGGTTTACTTCAACAAAGATGATGAGCAGAGAGAAGCCAGTACTCATGTTTAAAGGATGTTGCCCATGTAGATAATGTTTATGAGAAAACTTTTGTAAAATCCCATGGCTGGGACCTGGGGCTTTGTGATACATTACACATTCTCTAAGACATCGCACAATAGATGAATCAACCACCCAATACAGTTAAAAGTTTCCAAAGCAAAAGAAAGATACATAGAACCTGGGTTTTAAATGAGAGTGAGGAAGGACTTTCTCTGCCCTAGGGCTGTGCTGTGTTTGAGTATTAGATGGGGGAGGGGAGGCAGGCCCCTGTTCTGAATTGAGGGGCACTGTGTGGGTCTGATGCCAATATTGCTACTGATGACCAGGACAGAGGTCTGTCCATTTGCTCCATGAGGGCTGCAGCTGTGATGCTGCAGGCTTGTGGCCATGTGGTCCCTTTTGCTATTCTCAAATCTTCGGTAGCCCAGAATCAGCGTAGAAAGGATAGAGAGAGGATGGGTTCCCCTGTGTTCTGCTACAGCTTTGTGTGTGGACACTGAGATTTGAATTCAATATTTTTTCACGTGTCCTAAATGTAATTCTTACATTGATTTTTTTCAATTATAAAACATGTAGAAATAACTTTCAACCTACCAATTATGTAAACGCAGGGGATGGGATTCCCCGGATGTGCCTATTGGTGGGTGTTTGCAAATACTGGTTAGGATGAAGGCTCAGTATCACCACAAATCAGTCAGATTCTTAGTTAACCCTAGAGGCCTAGAGAACACAGAGAACACAGGGTCTCAATGACGAAAGTGTGTTGACTCCTAAGCTTCCAAGAGGCCACATCTGGATCTTCTGAGACAGTGAGGTCTCATGGATAGGGAGGAGGCGTGGCCCATGTGCAACTAGAAACAATTGTTCAAGAGAGGGCTGGATGGATGCTGACTAACGTGGTACACCGTCTTCCTGAGCACATCTGCTGAGCCTGTCTCTAAGCCACACATCCTGCTCTTGCTCTTGGGGCTTCACATGAGTGGACCTTGACAGGTGTTATTTCTACTAGGACCCTGCAAATGAAGAGACTGAGTCCCAGCAAGTTATCTAACTTGCCAGACTGGGCACAGAGATGAGGACCAGCAGAGGCAGTGCATGCCAGTGTGTGCGTGGGCCACAGGAGGGACTGGGCAATGCTGCTGTAAAGAGGAGCACACCAGGGTATCTGCAGCTGGACATCCTGCTCTCACCACAAGCCTTCTCCATTTCCCAGGGGCAAGAGTGACCCTCCTGACCTCCCTGATCTCTATTTCCATGCCTATGTATTAGAACAAGAATTGTCAGAGACTGAACGGTCCATTATTAGGGTCTGTGTCACCGTACCACTCGCTGTGCTGTTCAAACCCTATCACCTTTGGAGTTCTTTTGCATCCTTTGCTTGGCATGACTCTGCTGTCTCTGAATGGTTCTCCAGTCATCCTTGGCATCAGGATTTTCGGAATAAGGCCATACAGCTGCATCCCTCAACATAACTTTCACTGCATTATAAACGGTTTTGAAAAATCCTGGGGATTTCTCAGCAGCTCCTGGGATTCTCCCGAGAGTCCTGATGTCTTCCTGACTTCCACTTTGGTTGGAAATAGAAGTGACACCCAGCATGGCTGAAAGAACGCAGAACCAGCAGGCCAGGAGGGACCTGGAGGGAGAGTCTCACCTGGCCCTGCCTTGGAGGGCCAGAGCAAGGGCATCCTCCTGGGGGCCCTGGTGTGTAGTCAGCCTCTCCCATGCCCCTCAGCTCAGAGGCAGCCGGAGGATCTACGATGCTCAACACTGTCTCATCTCACAGAGAATCCCTGATTTTCCAAGCAGTGAAACTCTTCGGGTATGAGGATTTCATTTCCTTGATTTAAAAATCAAGATCAGAACCTACAGAGAAAAATCCTAGTGTTTTCGCTCTAAAAACTTCAGTTCAAGACTCCTCTATCTTTAGCAGAAGGCGCCCCCTCCCTGCCCCAGTGTTGATGGCCTTTCAAACTCTCATTCACCTGGGCACACAGCGGAGATTATAGAGCAACTTAGTGTCCAATCACTGCTTCTCAGTCAGCTAAGGCCAAGGATGCTGAAGGTGCTGGGAGCTGGGCTGGTACCATGCTAGCCTGTGTCCTACATGTTGGATGCAGTCACTTGGTTTTACCAAATTATTGTCGCCAATTCAAAGTTTGTTGATTTTGCCATGTTAATTGATTCAGTTAGTGAATTCATTTCATTTTATTTACATATAGTTTTGAATTTTGCCTTCTTCAGTGATTCTATAATCAAATGCTTTGCAGGAAGGAAACCAAGAAACAGAAGCACAGTTTAGTGCCTCAGAGGTTGGGTGCAGGTTCCAGTCAGTGGCACACAGCCAGGCACAAACAAGTCACTGTGCCGAGGGCCAGTTGTATCACAGTGGGCACTGGCATCGCCACTTATGGAGCTGCAGAGGTGATGTGACCCGGGAAGTGGTGGCACAGTGGCTTTGGCAACTCTGATGGCCCACTTAGTCATTCAAAGTAGGGGCCCCTGTCTTGACATGTTTCCACACTAAGGCCCAGGATAATTGCAAAGGTCACCTCATTGCCCAGCTCCAATCACGAGTTCTGTTCTGGCCTCTGAGGAAATGGTGCAGCAGCTCTACTGGGGTGACAAGGAATACAGCACTGGACAGAAAGAGCAGATTCTCGCTAGAGAAGTGACTCATGAAAGTCATGACCAGTGAGCAAGTGTAGGGCAGACTTTTCTTCAGAGCACGTGAGTGATATATGATGAAAGTCCGTGTCTCTGTGAGCATGAAGGTTTCTTCTGTTACACAGAACGAAACTCTAAGTAGTCAGAAAGCCTCATGTCATGCTTTATTTGCTTGATGCTTTTTGTTCTTTTCTTAGTGGCACAGAAGGCATTGATGTATCTTACAATCAACAGTATTTTACATATAATAAAAAAGATTGTGTTCTAATCATAGACCACCCTGAAAATGGGCACAGATAGACAGACATGATCTTTGTCTCAAATGACTCAGAGTCTGGTATAAAAAGCAATCAGTTTCCTGGCCCTCTAGGTACCATGTCCCTGATCCCAAATAATGATCTTTAATAACATCTCCACTCATAGACTTTCAAAGTTTCATTTCTCACTCTGAAGAAATAATGGGTACTGGGGCCAGGGATTTAGTTCAGTGGTTTTGACTCCTGTCTCAAAAGTACAAAGTCCCTAGTTTGATTCCTGGTACAGCAAACAAACAAACAAACAAACAACAAAACCAAAAATGCTAGGTTCCTTCTCAGCACTTTTACAATGTTTTCTTCACACTCGAGAGCACTGGAGCTGGCACCTGGGTTCACGTCCCAGCATCTCCACTTGTTGGTTTAGCACTTTGGACAAGAAAAATAAGAACAGGAAGCCTTGGTTTCCTCATCTGTGTGATGCATTCATAGCTCAGCCTCCCCTTGTGTGGCTACTGTGAACATAAATGCAGTGCAGTACCATGGGCCCTGCATTCCTGAGAGGAGCTGGCATGGATCTGACCATTCTTTTGCTGTAGACCCACATCCATCCCTCTGTGATGTGGTCCATGGCAGTAAGGGTCTGGGCACCCACTCCTGGAGAGATGGAAAGGGGTCTGAAATCCACTTCCTGTGTCTACCCCAAAGTAGACATGGAGTACGAGAAGGGAAGAAAAGCGTAGATCTTCTGGGTTATGTAGCAGAGTGGACATCCTCCAGATGGGCAAGGGTGAAAAACACCACCCCATCCTCAGTTGTCTTTCCTTTCAGTACAGTCTTGCTCAGGCTAAAAATCATTCCCTGAATCCTCTAGTATGTCTTTTTTAAGCACCCAGCACTTCTCAGGCCCTGCTGTACAGTTTGAAAGGAGGCAGATGAAAAATACTTGTGGCATGAATGAACTAATAAATATTCACTTTACAAAGAGTAGGGTGATTCCAGAAGACAGATCAAGCACCCAGGGTATATGACCTCTTGATGTGACCTCTGTCATGTTTTATTTATTTTACGTTATGTTTCTTTGAACTGACAAGTGCTCTCTTAGAATTACAGCCGCCACTCTGACTGTGTGATCTTCTAGGCTACCCCTGGGTCACTTTTGCTCCTTTGGGGGCTGTCTGTGACTCAGCAGGGATCAAGGATCAGACTCTCTGTAATGTGGAAGATCGAGGGATGTCCTGGCACGTGTGCCAGCAGTGGCTAGGTCCCGCCGTCTGTTTCAAGGGAGTCACAGCTCTGGAACTTGTTTCTCGCCTCTATCCTTTATCTTTATGCCATCCTTCCACACTGATCTGGACCATTGTGTTCTGTGTTTTTGCTGGTTCTCTTTGATCTCTCCCCATCAGCCCTTCCTACTTGGTTCTTTCCCAAATATACATGTTGAAAATAGAAGCTTTGATGCTGAGTTTGTCGAAACTTCCACAGAAGGTGATGATGTAAGGAGATGAGACTTTTGAGAGGTGACTAGGTCACAAGAGCAGAACTGTCACGAGTGACATTGGTGACCTTGTGAAACAGATCTGGGAGAGCTTGTCCCTCCCATCACATAAGAATGCAGCAAAAAGAGGCCGATGTGAGTTAGGAAGTGGACTGTCCAAATCCTTGCATTGCCAACACATTCATTCTGGCCTTCTGGAGTTCCAGGCCTGTGAGTTTACAAACTCTGTGGAACTCTCCTGGAGTAGCCTGAAAGAAGCAAGTCACTCTCCAGGGTGACTCTCTCCTCGGTAACCTTGGTGTTTACTTCTGTGCCGGGTGAGGTGCCGCCTTCCCTAGAGATCCCCCACTTGCCATTCCATAGTCCCTCCTTCCTTGAGCACCCATAGAGGCAACCTGCAGTTGTAAATACCACTCTTGAATGTCTCCAAGTGTTCCTCTTTTGAGCAAAGGGTAGTCTGTTTTGGGAGTGCTGTTAGTTTGGGCTAATGAGTTGTAAGAAATATGAATTGCTTCCAGCTAAAGTGTTTATTTATAGGTGAAGAGCTTAGAGTTTTCTCTCTGGTGCTTTAGCAGCAGGAATTGTGCAGCTAAGTCTTGGGGTGAGGAGGTGAAGAACAGAGCCCAGGCACTGAGGCAGACAGCAAGCATGATAAAGGAAAAGAGCTCAGATCTGTGCCGTGATGCTGAGGAAGAGGTCCTCACCCCACAGCATAGCGACTGGGCTTGGACAGACAGGTCAAGGTGAGCAGCACTCAGTACACCCTTAATCTCCACCTCTATCTGGTTTATTATATTCACCCATTAACTGTGCACAGAAAATGGATTAAGTCCATGAGATTTTTGGTGAAGCATCAGCCACACACTTAAGGTCTGTATATCTGCCTCCTATGAAGGATGGTGTGTGTTGTGAAACTGATGAACTGGTTCTGGCATCTATTGCAATTGAAAAGTAGCAGAAAGCTGTCTAATAGGACGTCTACTGCCTGGTGAGCAGGGCTGAAATTAGGGGATGGTGGCAGGAGACATTATAAGCAATTGTGCTTGATGCAGGATGTGCTTAGATTCATCTGTAGTGCCGAGTCATTTCCAAATGCCAGTCGTCGCTCGGCATGCAGGAGCAGCGTCTAATATTTCTAAACATATTTCTGTTCCATGACACCTTAATGGTATACGATAACACTCGGCCTCCCTCTTAGAAAAATGGATACTCTCATTTCTCTAAACATTGGGCCCTTACCTCTAACCATTTCCATTTAAATGCAAATTTCAATCATGTCCACCTTTCTGTGTTCCAACATGAACATAGGGAAATGATAGCAGCTTGAATCCAAATTTCGAGAGGATAGGAGCTGCTCCCTACAGGGGTCCTGAACAAGTTTAAATGGCTCTTTATTCTTGTGCCCCCATGTTGCTGGTATTAGTCTCAAAGGAAAGATTTTTGCTTTCACTGGGAGCAGTGGCAAAGTTAGAAGCAAGAGAGGGCCACCATAATGGAACTTCCTGAAATGAGAAAGTTCTAGACACTTCTATAAGCTAATGGCTTACATTCCCCTTACCCCTGACTCCTGTAGACAAAGCTAGAGTCCAGGTTCTCCTGCAGTGCAGAAGTGCACAGTGACTGCATGGTTTCTTTCCTGAGGGAGACGTTGTTTCTCAGCACACCCCTCTAGTTTCTTCATTGAGTCTGGTGTGAATGGGGCCATGCCCCCGACCGAGTAAGTCCTACGTGGACTTACTCGTGGATCTGAGCCCAGATCAGGTGAGGCTTGGGGAGGAGTCCCCATCGCAGTAGGCCAAAGGAGAGGGCATGGTCTGGGAAGGCATTGAGCTGAAATGGGGGATAGAAGGGAGCTGGAGGCCGTTAGAATATCATCTGGTGAAAGTGTACACACTGGCACTTCAGAGGCTTCTGGAAGTTTTGTCTCAGAGGAAATCTCTTGAGTTCAGCATCTGAACTGGCTGAATGCAAATCAGATAATCTAGAGGAGGGTCTAAAGTTCCAGCTTTTCAGTGATGGGGACACAAGTGAAAGACTGCAGCAGATGGAGACACCAGAGTGGCAAAGGACTGAAAACAGTGCTCACAGGAAAGCAAAGCCAAGCCAGGAGGAGGCCTCAGACCTGGGTGTGGGTCATGCATGTCTTAGGGCCAGAACTCCGTGCTCAGTGTGTGTGTGTGCCAGAGTGACTCGACCCACAAGGGTGCAAATGACTGACTCTCTGCACACACTCCTTACCATGCTTTCTCCTGCTCCCTTTCTTGTCATTGTTACAGTTCTGCCAGCTCTTTCCTACCACTGTGTTGTCACTCCTTGGTATCCTCCATTGCCTGTGCCCTTCTCATCATTTGGCTTGAACCCAGACATCCACTAGCCATTCAAGGGGCCAACTCTCATGCCTGGAAGCCTGTTGCTTGTTACTCTGTCCAGGAATCAGCTGATATTGAGCATCATCTGCATCCATGCAATGGCTGTGATGACCTTGTGGACTTCCACTCACTCATAAACTAGGAGAGTGTGTGACACATTGCAAGTGCTCAATGGCTGGCCATGGAATATTCCCCTGATTCTTTCACCCTGACTACAGCTTCTGTGTGGAGCACAGGGCTCATCCCCAGCTTTGGTTCTTGTTAAACATCACTGTAACTCTCTGGGTTGTTCCCAAAACATAAATATTGTTGTGAATCTTACATTGTTAGATTAGCAACCACACACACACACACACACACAAACAAACAAACACAACTCACATATGCATATTTTCCCAATAGAGGACTTGTACACATATCAGAAAGTCCTCAGACACGTACCAGCCCAGGTTGGACCTTTGTGAGTTGGGCCCAGGGGGGTCAAACACCTAAGACCTATGGACAAGCAGGACAAATACTGCAGAACAGCCCCTTCCAGGCCAGCCTGTCTCCCAGGGCTGGAATGTGCACCGCCCGATGGGGCTGGGGTGCACTCTCGGCAGAAGGGGCCCACTTTCTGCCAGGCAGGAGCGTGCTAACGGGAGTCAGATGTTGCAGCTTAAGACAGGCCAGTCTTCGTACACTTGGGAGAACTTGAAAGAATTCTGGAAGAGCCATAAATCTTGAACTGGGGCCTTTTATCAACCTCTAATTTATCATGGTCTCTTAATTACTTTGACTGGAGAAGTCATAATCCATATGTATCAGAGATTCGATTGGCTTGGGCCTGTTTCTCATGACGAGGGCAGCTCTTGACACACGGGGTTTAACTGAGGGGAATTCCACTTGGTGGCGACTCATTCCCACATCCATTGCCCCTCTGCTGCTCCTGCTGGTTCCCCTGGCTGACATTCTCTAGGATTTCCTTGCTTCCTCTAGGGCAGTGATGGTGAACCTTTTAAAGTTTTCAAAGATACAAACAGCCTGATGCAGCACATGTGCTATAGGTTCGCTGCCCCTGCTCTGGGGGGACAGGAAAAGAGAGTGCTCATCTCAAGAGGCTTGATACATAAAGGAAAATATAGACATCCAGGCCATTACTGTTCGGTGTGAGGACTGCTCCAGGGGCCGACCACAGGGTTGCATGGTCACTGATGAAGGGCACATGGCTACACTCAGGAGGATTTTGCAGCCTTCAGTCTGTGAAGGCGGAGCAGTGGCTGGCAAAGAGACGATGGTGTGAAATGGTGGAGAACTAACACAAGCCAAGTGAGGCCAGAACTGTGGCAGAGGACACTGTTGTCAGATCGCTAAGGCTTGTGGGCTCGTAGAACAACAGCCCCTTCTCCAAGTCCAGACACGTCCAGTGGGCCCACAGGCCTCTCCACTGGGAGTCAATGGATGGGTTATATCAGGCCTGGCACAACCAGAACAGAATGCTTAACTCTTTGCCATAGCACCCTTCTCTCCCCATGGCTAGCTTCAGTCTTCCCTGTCTCGGCCTGGGGCACCATCAATAAATTAGGCTCCACATCTGGAAGTCCAACTTCCCTCTTTTCTCTTCTTAAACTCTCTCAGTCCACCAATAAGTCCTTCTGATTTCACTTTCAAAATCTTTTCCCCTTTTTTTCTTTACTAATTATGTTCCCACCTCAGCCTCTAACTGTTTCAAGTTTCCATGTGTCCTTCCAACTTCCTTCCGGGGAGACAGACTTCTTCCCAGCAGACACAGGGTCATAGGGTCGCAGGGACCCAGGGCTGTCTGAGGCCCTAAAAACTGCTCAGGAATCCGTGTAGTCTGCTCATGTACCTTTCAGACACTGAGACCAGTGGAAACTGTTCATTTGCCTTGGATACTTTACGATGGGCATTGGGCAGAGGTAGACTTTAGAATTTAAAAATATCAAGCTATCTGTTGCCTTTTACCTAACCTTTCCCCAGGTGGCAGAAGCAGTGAAATTCCAATCAGTCACCACCCAATGCCTGGGGCTGTCCCTGTTGGCCACTGCTGTCTGTCCTAGATGCCCCTGGTTTGGAGAAAACCAGCAAAGATGGCGACTACTGTAGCAATCCACAGAGGATCCTGAGACGACCTGTTAGCTCACATAATTGCATTAGTTATAACCTTGTAGTGATGTGTCCAAAACATAATAATATTTTGTATCTGCCTTGATTTACCAATTATTTCAGGAATGCATGTGTGTTACATAAATAATCAGAAGACAAAGGTAAGAATAATCAAGTAGCTGCTATGAATGGCTGCAGTGTTCTAGGCTGTGCTCAAAACAAGTCCAGTCTTTCATCTTCATTCTTATAACCACACTGGGAAGTAGAGTTTGTTATGATGCCCATCCTACAGATCAGGAGAGAGTGGTACTGAGGAATGAAGCACCTTACCCGAGGCTCAATGGTGTGGGTAGAATTTATACCCAGGTAGTGGGCTCCAGCATTTATGTTCTGGACCAATAATAACAATAAAAATAACTGTAGTATTATCCACTGTGATGGGATAGAAAATATCTTTTTTCCTCTTCCTTTCTTTCCCCCTCCAAATTTATATGTTGAAGCCCTGGCTCCTGTTAGCTCAGAATGCCTCAGTATCCAGATAGTGGGCCTATAAAGGGATAAAACGAGGTCATATGGGTGGGTTCTAATTCAGTATGTCCTCATAAATGAGAAAATTTGGCACTGTGGATGCTCAGAGGGTGGTTCTTTGAGGAAATGGTGAGACAAAAGCCACCTACAAGCTAAGGAGAGGGGCCTCAGAAAAACCAAATGCATAGACACATTCATTTGGATTTCTGCCTTGGAGAAATGTGAAAAAATGTAGTTCAGTTGTTTATACCAGTCAGTCTGCAATATTTTGTTATGCCAGCCCTAGCAAAGGAACATGTTCAGATCAACACATACTGGACAGTAGTTCAGTCATTCAAATGTACACTAAGCACCTTGCAAATATGCCTGTGACCTGAGAAGGCTCCACTCTGGGAAGACAAAGATATAGTGAAAGATTTGTATCCTTTGTATTAGTACAAAGATTTGTATTGAATCTATGGTTCATCTTTGTGCCTGGTTCTGTCCTGGTACAGCAATGTAAGATGGAGAGGGATTATGAAATACAGTGGACCCTCAGGTTACAACCAGTCTGACATACAAACAACTTGAGTTATGACTGGAATTTTAGTTTTTAACTTATGAACAAAATCTTGAGTTCTACACAAATGCTGACCACTTGTGTTTCCAGATTGTCTGAGATACAGATTTAACCCTTAAAGAGATCTGGAAGGTACATTACAAAATCTTTTCCTGTGTAGGGTTGAGAAATCCTGGGGCAATGTCTCTCTAAGGACACTGAGATTTGCCTGTGTACAAGAGAGAAACTTTTAAGGCTGTGTAGAGGAGCCTGAGCCTCCAATGATCAACTTGAGTTATAACCCGCCCTTGATAACAAATTGAGTTCATAAGTCAAGGGTTCACTATAAGACCATTTCATTAGTTCATTCAACACATTTTTATTTATGTCTATAAAGAAGAGTTAGAGAGCAGAGATATGGTGATAAGAAGGAAATTAAGTGGTTTAGACTCCCAGGCTACAAGTGAACCCACCTGGGAAAAGGTGAGAGACATAGATTCAGGAGCTAGACTTTATAGCTTCAGTTTTCAGCTCTGCTGCCTATTGGGCTGGAACTGTAAACAGTGTTCTTGGTCTCTGTGTTGGTGTTGAAAGGGTTTGTATGTGTATGCAGTAGATGTCTGCTGTGGAGAGGTTTCAGAATTGTGCGCACAGAGGATCTCACTGTAAGTGCACAGTGTGAGGACCTGCAATGAAGCCAAGCCATGGAGGCAGCACCCAAGGGTGTCACTTGAATTGAAGGTGGATATTCACCCAGCAGCTGGAGCCCTGAGGCCATTCTAGGCCAGTCTGGGTGGAAAACATTGCTGGGAGGAGGAGCCACTACTCAGGAGTCTAGTGCTTCAGCTCTCCTCATTCCTTGGGTTTCAGGGTCTTCATCCAAAAAACAAGAATGAATATTTTCTTCACATTGAGATGCATTGTGAGAGTTTGGACACAAACAGCCTTTACTTTTGCATTTCATGTGAGAAGTAGAGGCAAAAAAGGCCCACAACTAGGCCAATAGGCTACCATCATGTGGCTAGAGAATATCATAACATCCAGGTGAATTCTTTTCTCCTTCTTCCTCATCCTCTTCTCTACTAGAAGTTGAGCCAGGCCTTTGTGCATGCTAGCCAAATTCTCTGTTACTGAGCTACATCCCTGGTCTGTGTCTGTCTGTTTGATTGTCTGATTGATTTGTATACTGAGATAGCATCTGTTTAAATTGCAAGTGCAAATGTGTGTTTTGACTGAAGTTTATACTCCTAATATTGCTGGCAGGTTGGAGGAAGTGGCCAATGGTTTCCTCAGGTCAAGGCAAGTGAGCAAACTGGTTAAGCTAGATCTCAGTGGACATTAAAAGGAGGCATGCGGAGCCCTCATGACAGAGGAGTGCCCACTAGGGAACCAGCTCTGACAGTCCTCCAGAGACAGCTGCTGCCAGCCATCGGCCTGAGGGCACTGGATCTGCCTTTCCCCTGAGCTCTTGCTCCAGAGGGCTTCTTATGACTACTCAGTACCTTTTGGATCACACTACTTGAATGGGGCAGGCAGCGGAGGTGAAGCTGGTGTCTGGGAGTGGACGCCTTGGTGGAGACTCCATTGGACACACTGGAAGCCACGTGAGAACATTATCTCTCCACATCTGGCCCAGTGTTCTAAAACCCAAAGGGATGACAATCATGCAGGGGAACCAGACTACTTTTCTTGTACATGCTTTTCTTGAACCGTGGACACATTTGTGAAATCTTACAAACGTGGTGATTATGAACAAGGATAGAAAAGGCAGGAGCAAGTTGTCACCTTGCAAGCTCAGGAGTTACTCTGCTGTTCCCCAAAGTCTGCTAGCTCTCAGAGCTTGTAGCTGGGGTGTAATGGTGGAGGTGGACTCTGGGTAGTGAATATCCTTCCCACACAGGTGTGTAGAATATCTTCACATATGTCAGAGCAGTAAGGGGAAGACTGCAGGAGGGTCATGGGATGAGGGGATGATGCTGATGCATCTGAGGTGGACAGTGTTTGCAGCAGAATCAGGCTAGAGAACAGGTAGGGTCTGAGCCAGGAGCACAGCTGTATGTCCAGAAGCATGAAGACGGGTGGTGCAGGCCGGCAACAGGCAGTGGAGTGGTAGAGTTGGGTCTGGAGTGGGACTCAGTCAGGAAGACCCAGGGGATGGGAATCTGTAGGAGCCACACTGACCAGTGGGCAGCAAAGACAGCTCCCTCCTGACAGGGGACAGGATGTGGAGCAGGAAGGGCACAGACAACAATAGCCCGGGCCCTAGTGGAGGAGCTCAACCTCAGGCAGCCAGGCTTCCAGGGACCAGCCTTGCTTCTAGCTGTGGTCTGTCAGAATGGAGGTTGGGCCCTGTCCCACGCAGGGCTGGGGAATGATGTAGGGTCCCATTGGAGGGCTCAGGACAATGGTGAGACTTTGGGAAGGTGCAAAAATGAGCCCCAGAAGCTCACAGGGGAGCTTGCATTGAGGTTGGCCTGAGGCTTGGCCTCTTGAAGCTCTACCCAGAATCCTTCACTCATTCTAGATGAACATCAGGATGCTGTGGCAGCACTTGGTGGGAATGAGGGCCCAAAGAGGCAGGACCTCCATCCAGTCACCCAGCCCTTGTAAGATGCCCATGGAGGCTCCCACTTCTGGCACAGGAAAAGAAATGAGAAGGAGGAAGTGACTGTCCTGCTGTACTTTTAGTGACTCTCTATGAGACACTGTCAGGGATCTCGACTCCCCAGTTCTCAAAGTATATTAAACCCTGTGGTGAGAAGGCAGAGCAAGACTCCAAACTAGCAGACATGAGTGACAGAGGGGATTTGTCCCTTTCAAGCTGCTGTGGCCATTAAAAACACCCACATGTGTATCTACAGCTGCACATTTCTGTATGTCCCCCAGAGTTAAAGATCAGCCCCGAGAGGGAAGCCAAGTGGAGCATTAAAGATTTAATGAGGGGAGGTTTCAGAGATGTTAACATCTGATGGCTAGAAATAGCGGTAGGCAAAAATGTTTTAGCTGAAACAGACAACAAATGATGGACATCAAGACTGTTGCTCTGAGGAGGGCTTGGGGGTGGGGATGTCCAAGAGAAAGAGTCAGTCACTATGCTGGGCTTACCCACATGGCAGTGAAGTACTTAGGCCATGCTTTTTCACCTGAAGATGATATGTGGTGGCTGGATGGAGACAATGAATGGCTAGAACAGGCACAGTGCTGGGCCATGGTGGTCCTGGTGGTGGGTGCTCTGTGTAGTTGTCATCACGTGGGTACAACAGGAAGGAGGGTCTTCAAATGGGCAGGGTCAGCGCAGCTGCATTGGCCAAGCGATGCTTGCTACCACATTGGTAAGACCTCTCTAAACAATTGGATTTCCCCAATATCAACTTCTGGTGGAACAGCTCCAAGGGAGGCAAGCCTGACTCGGTGTCTTCTAATAAAATCACCCCCTGATGAATGTGACTTCCACGGTGTTTCTGAATGTGTCCAGTGGCTTGTTGTAAAGAAAAAGGGAGACTACTGATCAAGGCAGCAGCTATTCTAACTGGCCCCAGGACAAGTGTGAGATCCCCAGCCACTGTAGGACCCTTGTGCCCTGCACTGTCTGTTTGGCATACATGAGCACTGCTCCATACTTGCATTGTTTAAGTGGTGCGTGGTCCCAGGGAAGATGCTGAGGGCCTGGATGGCCGGCTGGGGCTTCACTGGGCTGCACCATTTCCCTGCGCTTTCTGTGCATCCATCCACTCACACTATCATTCATTTTCTATAACTGGAAGCTCAGACTGTGGTGTGATCCAGAGTATGGCCTAAACTTGACTTCTGTGTTACCTGTTACTGTGTGGCTTAGGAACCTCATGTTACTCTCTGAGTCTGGTTCTTCATCAATAAATAATAGTTTATATTTCACACAGTTCTGGGAGAATTAACTAAGGTAAGCAACTTACATAGTTCTTCCTTCAAAATGAGAAATAATATTAGCTGCATATGTTGGCTGTCATACTACACTTCTCACCCTTGTAGTTGAGGACAACTTGGTGTCTCCCATATAGCATTTTCAGCTGGAAGACAGAACAGGTGAAAGAACTTTGACTCTTAAGTTCTAGAGTGAGAAACTGGTTTATAAAGAAATAGTGGTGCATCATGCATCTTGTATTATCAATGACATTGTGGCAAGTCACAGATGCATATACAAATTTGTCCATTGCCTGATACTTCTCTACACGTATACATTAGATAAATGTGTCATATGCTTCACATGTACAAACTTATCTGAGTTTTGTGAAACCCACAAAAGTCAGCACTTTAAAAATACTCCATTTGAAGTTAAGCCAATGAATCTATAGAACTTTATCAATTTCGTTCATTTGAACACATAAAAGTAGTGTGTGTGGGTGTGATTTTTTATGGTGATCTAATTTTTCCCATTTTTATCCATCTAAGCCTTGTAATATGGAAGTGTCTGTTATTTTCCTGGACACTTTACATGTGAACACACTGAGTTGTGAGGAGTGCATGTTGCAGTCCAAGGTCCTGGTGGAGAAGAGAACTCTTCCCTAACTCTCATGAACTTTCCATGCCCACAATTCAATCACCATCCCAGGCTCTTTCTGAGATGTGTCCATCAGGAGAGATAGAAAGCTGTCCCTGTGGGGCTCACAATGCATATGGCTGGCTTTGGTGGCATCATTTTTTGACCTTTTCCTTTCAGTGTAACCTATGCCCTTGACTTTTGTCCAGAGCGGGTCCTCCTTGCAATCCCTCTGCAATTCTTACTGTGTTCCCATATCACATTCTCTTGAAGTTTCTGACCATTTCCCCCCACATAGATGCATTTGCATTTTTCCAAGCTGCATTTCATTTCCAACTCATAATTCCAGCCTCGACGAGTTCTCTGCATTAAGCCTCTCACTTTGATCGTGCTCCCAGGCCGTTATGATTTAGGACGGCCTTGGCAAACTTCACCAACCTGCTTTCCATTCAGTAATGGTGCTGCAGAATGAGGCCAGACCCTGCCTACCCCATGCCTTATGGACCGAATTCCTGGACAATTAGGGATCATCAGTTTCATTGGATCTAAACTGTTTCCCAACTCGCGTTATTGTCAGGTGACTGTGCTCATTGCTCTGTAGAGAGCCGATTTCAAGAGCCGGAAGTTCACGTGTTCCCCTGCTTCCTTCATCTGGTTTTATAAACTTATCAGAATGATTTCTCCCCTGGAGCACATGTTATTGTTTATAGGTCCAGACACACTATTATTTTATGCTATGATTCTGGATCGTTCAAATGTTTCCTATATTCTTTGTTCTGTTGTTTCTCTTATTAGAAACTGTCCTTTGATTTACTGCCTTGATTGTTCTTTCTTTCCTTTGGCATTTACTAGCTGTCAGGCATCTGGTGTAAACCCTGCCCCTTAAAGGGCACAGAGAAGGCTGAGACCCATGAAGAATGAAATCCCACCACAAAGAACCTGGGCCAGTGACACTGGCTGTCTGACTATGGAAATGTGCTGAGCATTTCCCAGTCCTAGGCCCTGTGATCAAGTATCTTTATATAGAATTTTCCTTTATAAACTCTCAAGGGGCAGAATCCAAACAATCTCTGGTTCAAATAAGGCTAAAGGAACTTAAATGACTTGCTTAAGGAAATGCTGAAGCTGGAACTAGAACTCCAGTCTCATTCTAGTGGATGTGCCGTTTGTAATTAGGAACTTGAACAGTGAACGTCTGTTGCTGTTTTTATAGCTCAGCTGACACTGGATTCAGTGTAGGATGATATATTGATCAGCTTTTCCATCCCTGGGACTAAACTTCTGAAATGTACAATTTAAAGGTGGAGGTTTATGGGGCTCTTAGTTACAGAGGTTTTAGTCCATGGTGGCCTGGCTCCATGGCAAAAATGTCCTGGTGTTAGAAGGCTGACAGTCAGGAAGTAGAGAAAATAGAAAGGGCCAGAGAGAGAGGAAGGGGCTGAAACAAGAACACACCCTTCCAGGTCAAGCTCCTGGTGACCCACCTCTCCAGCTAGCTCCAGCTCCTAACAGCACATTCAGCCAGAGTCTCCTCCATGGGTCAGTCCACTGATTAGTACAGCATCCTCCAAGATGCAATCATCTTCCTAAATATATGAGACTTTTGGAGATATTTTAGACCTAAACTAATAGATGGAAAAGAGAAGTACCAGTGATGTGAGCTGGTGAGTCACGTGCTGATCCAGGAGGCACTTGCAGTTGAGAGATCCTAGGGCAACCTCTTCACTTAGGGGTTCTTAGATGGTTAAATGATAGTTACAATCATGGCTGTCCATGCCGTAAGCCTTGATAGTGGTGGTAATGGGGTTTCAACAAGGTGAACTACAAATGAATGGAGTGAGAGTGTGGAAAATTGATTTTCATGTCAGATCATCTCAGGAGAGGGAGCACTTCCATCTCAGAGAGCACAAGGCCTCTTAGAAAGAAAACACTCAAGTGTCAAGCTGGCTAGAAGCCAGTTCCAAAGGCTTCTACATCACATGGCCAGGTGGCATCACAGCAACAACTCCACTACTTTCAATACCAAAATCTGTCATATTTACTTTCTCATCGCTGGGACAAAACACCTGACATCTACAAATTAAATGATGAAAGATTCATTCTGGCTCACAGTTTGTAAAGGCTTCAGTCCATAGTTGGCTGGCTCCAAGGCAGGGTGGTGTAGCATAGGGAAGTGGCAGAGGAGAAAAAGCTTGTGGCATGGCCAAGAGGAAGCAGAAAGGGATTAAAGCAGAAGAGGGGGAGATTGATCCTTCCAGGGCACATGCACAGTGACTCATTTTTTCCCACAAGGCTTCACTACAAGCCATCAAACCATAATGGACTAACCCAGGAGTGAATAAGACACACTATGATCCCTTCATCTCCAAGGGCCCCATCTTTGAAAGTTTCTCTAGATATAAACCTTAACATTCTGCCCATAAACTTCCACAAAAACTCATGATCATTCCTTTATGCAAAATGCACTTAGGCCTTCTCCACATGTTGCCAAAGTCCTAACAGTTTCAGCATGGCAGAGAAGTCTAAGTCCAAATCTCTACTGGAGTTCAAGGGAAACTCTCAGCTATAAGCCTCCGTATAAAGGAAAAGGAAGATAAACTCTCTGACATACAATGGGACAGGATTAACATGCCCATTCTGAAAGGTAGAAATAGAAGAGTGGGGAGAAATGGGACTAAAGCAAGACTGGAATCCACAAGGGCAAACATTAAATCCCATAGTTTCATGTCCAGCATCTGAGGCCATCTGTGGCAAGATGTAGACACCCAAGGGCCAGGGCAACCTCCTTCTGGGACACAGTAGCGGTCAGAGACCTCAAAGCTTCTCTCTTGGGCTGGTGCTTCTCACTCCTTGTGGCTTTGCTCAGATGATCCCTGTTCCTGGCTCCTCTTACTTCTTGGGATTTTCATTGCACTTTTAGCTTCATATTTGCAGCTTTCCACACTGTGCTCTCTGATACACCCTTACTTGGCTTCCCAGGCCTTCTTCTGAAACCTGGATAGAAGCCTTCCTGACCTCACAACTCTTTCATTCTTCCTGTCTGTAAAACTGGCATCACATGGACAATGACATCATCACAAGGGCAATGATGTCGTCACATGGACTATGGCATCACCACAGGGACAATGAGGTCATCACATAGATGATGATGTCAAGGTCTGCGGCCAGTGGCACTGGTAGCTGAATCTTTTTAAAATTCTAATCTTTACTGGTACATTATGAATACACATCATCATCTCATTCAACATTGATTGTTGGTACTAGAATATGATACAACTTGATTCTTGTTTTTCTCCTTTCCCTACCCACCCTGAACCTCCCATCCCCTATATACATAAACATTGTTTTCTTTTTTTATTATTATCACATTGTTTTCCCCTCATTATTTACCCCTACTCTCTTTTCTTTTAAATATTTCTATTTCACAATATGAAGTATATATACTAGAACTCATTTACATCTTCATTTTCACATACCAGAGAAAAGATATGATATTTACACATCTGTGACCTATTTCTTTCATTTATTAGGATGTTTTGAGGGGATGTCCATTTGAGTACGAATGACTCGATTTTATCATTTTTTGCATCTTGCTGGTAGCTGCAGAGGCCTCTGAGTTGCCTGGATGGGTGAGTAGGACAAACCGAATCCTGTTTAATCAGTTCCCAAGGTCTAGGCTGCTGCTGTTCTGAAATTTGGTAACTTGGGAGGCTTTGTTCTCAAAGCAAAGTCTTCCATGTTCACAGTTCTGAGCCTGTAAAGGGTGGAGCCTGCAGATGCCCTTGTGCAATCTTTTCTATTATTCTATTCCCAAATACTTGGCTCTTTAATGCTAATCCTTTTAGCAACCAACAGAAATTACCACTTACTGACCAGCACCTGAGTGTCAAGCACCATGTAAAGTTTATGTTAATTGCATCTAATTTGCATAAAAGCACAGCAGATTGGAGGGTCAGCATATTCTTGTACCTTGTTAATGAGGGCATTTTTACTGTGGCATTCCTTTCTCCCAGGTAAGCCAAGGTAGTGATGTGAGCACTCTACACACGACATCCTCCTAGGTGTTCAGATATTCACCGGTCTGCCTCATCCAGCCATGAAGTTCCTGAGATGATGCTATAAGATTTCTAAAACCTCATATCTTGAAGATTAGGACTTTCTGCATCTCAAAGTGTAGCTATGATTTGTGCAAAAATACTTGATCTTCTTTCTAATGGTAATAAAAATCTGCACATTTTCAGCCCCTCAGTGTAGCTGGTGCTGTCGCCCTTGTGGAGCCACATGCTTGGCCAAGTACACCCCATTGCACCAGTCCCTGTGTGAGCCAGCCTCCACTCCTGCTAACAGCAGGCATTGTTGCGAGTCTGAAACCTCTCAACACCCTATGTTGGAGCATTTCTAGAAAGTCAGGGAGATTATGATGGCCAAGCTTGAAATCTGATTTCCATAAAAATAATCTAAATTGGGATTAGTGAGCAGTGCATTTTAAAACTCATGGAAGTTGAATAATACTTGTGGTTGCTAAAGATTTGCAGCCTGAAATGTGGACACAACTTACCAGTGGAGAACATCAGGCAGAGGACCACCTTTCTGAAAGGCTTGGGGTGGGCCACCAGGGTCTGAAGCATACCATTGACTTCATTCCTTCAGACACTCAGAAGTTCTTCCAGGGAATCAGCCACAGTTTTTTTTTTTTTTTATTTTGTTTTGATTTTTTTCATGTGACTTGAATTCAGAGACTTAGGTCATGGTGCAAAGTCCACACTGTTATTTAGGTGTAAGGAAGGGTTTCCAATTTAGGCCCCAGCTTAAACTTTGATATTTTCCCCCTACTAAACCACAGTGTCTCTCTTTACAAGCTTGATTATGCTTTTGATTACTTTGGGATATAGTCTAGAAGTGCCGGGCAGAATCAAGAGGAGGAAGGGGTTTAGGGTGAAGAACAAGTTCACCCGCCACAAGCATCATTTTCCCTGGGTTGGAACTAAGTTTTGCAAGTAAATACCCAAGTGAAAGAGAACACTTTTCTTGGAAAAATGTCGATAATTTGACGCATGTAAACAAACTTTCCTGCCATCCCATCATACTCAGCCTTGTGGAGAAATTATATGGAGAGAGCACAGTTTTAATTGAAAGAATTGGTTAAAAAAAAAAAAAGGAGGGAGACTTAGTAAAAAGGCTGGCATTTATTGGCCACTGACACATGCCAGGCATTGTGCTGGATTCTGGGTGTGGATGATTTACCCTTGAGCCCTTTAAGTATTAGGTCCCTCACTGAATATATCACCATCATGTAGCTGGAGAAAGAAGGCAGTAATTCAAAAGCAGACACTCTCATGTCAGAAACTTGAGCCGTAACCAGTCAGCTCTTCTCTCCTCCAGCCTCCTCTTTGAAGAGAAAGTCTGTATTATATGTCAAGCTCCAGGTTGGTAATTCCAATCCTCGAAGTCCTTCCTGTTAGCAGTTCAGCACAGAACTACATTTGGTTGCTACCAGGGCTGGTACAAACTGGGGGGCTCAAATGCATTGTCTCTCAGAAGGAGGGCAGGGTTTGAAGTCTCAGTGCAGGCAGGTCGCGTTCCTTTGGAAGTCTTTCTGGGAGGGTGTGCCCTGGCTCTCTCCTGGCATCCACTCACCCCAGACAGCTCTTGGCTTATACACACAATACTCCAGTCCTAGCTCTTAGCATTGTTTCTTTCTGTGTGGCTCCATCCACGTGCCGATCACATTGGAGTAGTGTCTGTGCTAATTACCTCTTTGTCACTGGATTCCCTTTTTAAGCCCCATTTGTAAGTAGGGTCATATCTCAAGTCACACTGAATGTGATTGTTTTAAAGAAAGACACAGCTCAACCCATGGTAATACACAGAAAGTTGGAAACTTACCATGACCATAAGAAATGGGCATCCCAAAATGTTAAAGTTCCATTTCCTACCACTAACTTATTGTCTTTCTTCCTGGATCTGGCACACAAGGTATATGATCTTGTTCCATTTTGAAGCTTTTATCATATTTTCTGCCTCTTTGTCCTGTTTCTACTATCTATGGTGAGAAAAGGATTCTGTGTGCCAAGTGAGGACAGTACTCCTGGTGACCACAATAACTTGCCAACGCCAAGGGCCACACACTTGTTCTATCTCACACACTGGGCAAATGCTTGACTTTTATCTCAGATCATCATAATTCCCAGACTACAGATTGGGGGGGTGGTTATGAGATAGTAAGAACTTTACCCTGGGGCACACAGAGAAGATCATGAGTGATTCTCAGACCCAGATATCCAAATGGGAGTATTTGACCTCACTTTGCAGTAGGTGGTCACTGGTAAATGGTACATACATGTCCTTGTTCACAACAGGCCCTCAATAGCAGCTGGTGAATTTTACCAGATGAACAGGTTAAGCAAATGTTGACCAACATGTAGAGACTTTCTACATCCTGAAAGAAATCTGCATGAAACTGGAGCCCTGTAGTCCTGAGGATCCCAACTAATTCTCTTGCTTTCTACATGCTTCATGACCAGGATCAGTTGATTTCCAGTGTGACTGAATGGACAGACACATCCAGGATCACAGCTTTGCTGCCGCCGAGCGGGAGAGGATGTGGCCAGTCCCGTAGCTGCCTGGCTCTGCCCTTCTCTATAACAGAGTCTGTGAGGCCTCCCTTGAGGTTTCCTTGAACACTAATGACATGATGTGTGTGAGGTTCCTGGTGACCAGCAGGCATCCCGTGACATATGGCAGTCACTCCTATTAGTGGTGTGGCCTCCGTGCTGGCTGGTGTCACTTCCCAGTGCTGTGAGCCAAAGGGAGGGTGTGCTTTCCCACGTGGATCAGATGACGACTCCGGCTGATTACAGGGCTCCTGTGTGCACAAAGGCTCGAAACAGCCACTCAGCATTTGTCCTCTCGCCGGCAGCAAAAGTGAGTCACAGGGGAGAGAAGGGAAAGGGGGAGGAGGCAGGGCGGCCTGATACCCCCAGAACCAAGAACACCTGGACACGCAGCCCCAGCCAGGTGCCCAGGAGATGGCCGGCCTGGCATGAGTGGCATGTATTTTTCATCTCTGGGTCCTGCATCTAAGGAAAGGTTGTGAGCTGGTTGTTGGAAGGAGAGTCTGTCTCTGGGACCGTTGGAGATGCTCTTTGAAATGCTCCGTCCACTGCTCAAACTCTAGGTATTTGTGTTCTCTGAGGATAAAGAAGACAGTGTTTGGGAGACTGAGGCAGGCAAGTTAAGGAATTAATGAGCCATTGACTCAGGATAAAAATAAACAAATGAGTGACTAAATAAGTAAGACTGGGCTAAGGATGTAGCTTCATATGAATGTCCTGGGTTCAGTCCTTAGAGCCAGAAAACAATTGTAAGTGACAGTCGTGGTCCGCAGTAACTCTCTAGGGACATTACCTGATGACAACCATGGGAATGTTGCCCTACCCCTTCTCCCGTATTGTGCAGCAGCCACAGGACCCCAACATCCCTTGACCTACCCTGCAACCCCGGGACTCTGCACCAGTGCCAAGCTGAGCATGTAGTGTCCCTTTCTACCTTCACTCAATGCTGACAACCAGTTTTCCAGGAGGGAAGCTCAGGAACATCTCTGATATGAAGGAGAGGAAGCTGAGGTTTAATGGTCTCCTACCATCACTAGAGAGTGTGGAAGTCAGGATTTGAACACAGGCCTGAGCTGAGATGGTTAACACTTTTGACCATTACAGGAACTGGACTGGGGAAGAGCAGGGTTGTTTTCACTGTCAGGTCAGGAAAGGGAAACACATAGAGTTAAAGGACAAGAGTGAGGCAGCATACAAAGCCGCCAAAGTAAGTGCTCGCAAGTTGAAGAAGGTGCGAGCAACTCTGTTCCAATGCTGCGGTGAAAACAGAGTCCCTAAAACACTCTCCAGAGCAAGGCAAGAAAAGCTTTGGCAACTCTGGAGCGACGTCACATGCACAATGTGTCCTGACATGTGGTACGTGGTGAACTGTAACAAAGACAGCAGTGGGTCTGATGTCACAATTTCTGCAGCTGTAAAGGGGTGGCTTGTGAGGGCATTGAGGACTTGCTGTCCCTACACCTGCCACCCTCTACAGCACAGCGTTGCCCACATGTGTGAGCAGCGCTGTCCTGCGACACTTGGTGCCATGCTGAGCTTCCTGTTTTCGTTCCCGACCTTCACCCTGGGTGGTATACACTGGAGGATTCAAAGTGGGCAAGAGGAGCAAGAGGATCTCTGCCTCTCCAGAGCCATTAGCACACGTCGTGCTTGAGCTACATAATTTTCAGCAGTGATAAGAGCAAGACAATCCCAAGTAATGCAAGTGATGACCCACTGCGTGAGAACAGGGCCTGGGGTTCTGTCTTGGAGCAGGTCCTGTGTATAAATCAACACAGCAGTCCTGTGACTCCTCAAGCAAGAAACTAAACCCCAGCTGAGAACACTCTGGACCATCCAGGGAGGAGCCCAGAGTTCACTCCAACCACTGTGCTTCCTGCTCTGCCCAGTTCCCAGATGACCAGGATCTGCCTTGGCACAGCATCAGAATCTGTGCTGCTTGCATCTCTGCTCAGGGTTCTTGTGGGCCAGAAAGGGCACCGAGCAGGAAGTCCTCAGACACCTTCTCTTTCTCACTAGCACTGGGCACCTTGCCTCCGCCTGGACGATGTGGCCCCAGTACTTCAATCTCACCTTGAGGGGTGTGCGTGAACATGCACATGAAGGCTCCAGCCAAGAGGTGCATGTTGTGTGGGAGTTGTGCTCAGTATCCAGTGGGCAAAACTCTGGGCCGTGTAGGCAAAAGATCAAACAGGACAGTGTTAAACTTCAGCAGACCAGTGTGCGTGGATCTTTGGGGCTGATAGTGAGCTTGCTTCACAAAAAGGGCCCTAGAAACATGGCACACTTGTGGAAGTAGGTTCAGTGCTCCTTGAGCGGCAAATCCTGAAGTTTTTCTCGTGTTTAATGCTCTCCTGGAGGCCAAGCAGATGGTGACAGCTCTTGGGTTAGTCCCCGAAGCAAGGACTGAGATGGCTGTGGCCCATGTCTGGGTTTTCGCTTGTGTTCTGGAGACTTCCTTCTACTTCAGTACTGTGTCATGTAACTGTCCACCCTCTTCCTGAAATTGCTGTGCTCCTGGTTTGGCCTGGCCCATCTGTTTCCTTCCAAGCAAGGGGAATGAGGTATTGAATCATCACCTTTCCATTGGTTTTCCCAGAAGCAGGGAATGGTCTCATAGTTCTAAGCCCCACACCAGGAAGACCACCCATCTCTCCTACAAAAAATAAATAAACTGTATTTTCTTAACAAACCCAAGTGACTGTTTCTTTGGTTCCCTGAGAGTTCATGAATTCCAAAGTTATTTGAATAATTTATCCTTTGAAACTTAGCTTCTTAGGCTCTCAGAATTATTTCTTGGAAAGGTGATTAGCACAAGAAACTCTACAAAAACTGGCATCTGAGGCTAGTTGTCTTATTATACGAAGTGCCCGTAGATTCATCTCTGAACACTTCATGGTTTCACAAGGGCTGCTGTGTCCCCATTACAGCTCTTCTTTGGAGCTTATTACTTAAGTAAAAACAGTTAGGTGTTTCTGAGAAGTGCATAGCATGGAATGCGGCTGACACCTCTGAGAAGCCTGGACTCTGGACTCCTGGACTGCTCCTAACTCTCTCGCCAAGTGCTGGAAGCTCTACATCGGGAAACCATCAGTCTGTGCAGACTCAGCCACAATTTATATCAAGCACCTTTTTCATACAGGGTGTTATTTATTGAGCCTGGTACCCACTGTGGGGAATTTGTGCTCCTGAATAATTAGAGTCCCATCCTTGTTGGGCAGGGATCAATGCCTTCCTGTTATCTCCACCTTCTAATGGGTTTACAATGGCATTATCTCTGTTTCCATAAATAATACACTCCATGAAAATAAGGAGTCATTAAAAATGGGAAGCACCCACACATCACTTCATAACTGAGAGGGACGCACTGGGGGAGACAGTCTCCCATAAACAGACTGCTATGCTGTGTGTGTGTGTGTGTGTGTGTGTGTGTGTGTGTGTGTGTGTGTGGTGTGTGTGTGTGTGTGTGTGTGGTGTGTGTGTGTGTACGTGTGTGCATGCAACTGCCCTTCCTAGTTTCAGCTGTTCCACTGATCCTGTGTGTTCACTGATCACTGCTGGGACACAGCAGGGTAAGGGACAACACGGTAGGTGGGCCTGCACCACAGTTCCCTGGCCTGGCTGTGCCTGGGCTTGGCTCTACACCAGAGAGAGAATAATGTCTACTTGAAGGGTAGGTGGAACATGGTCAGCGTGCTGAACCAGGGTAGGGGCACAGTATTCCTCTGGGTACTTCCTTCCCTCTATATTACATTAGGTCCATCCCTGCCTTTGGGCTGTAGAAACATCCCATCCCAGGCTCTTTTGCCAGTGGTACAGAGGGAGCACGAAGTTTCCACTCTCTGACACCCTGTGCTCCTTCTCTTTCTTGCTCTCTGCTTCTCCTCCTTCTCCCTCTCTCTCCCTCCATCTCTCTGGAACATGTTCCATTCTCCTATGGGTGAAGCCACATTAATATTTGGATACAGAGGAGACTGTAGTTCCCAGGAGGATGAGTTTGCACTGGGACAGAGATAAGTATGTCCAGGATGTAGTTTGTGTATCTATCAAAGCTGACATTTAATCCCCATTGTGAGGTAATGAGAATATGAAAACCATTCATCTATGATGTGTAGAGATGGATCTAGGACTAAACACCTTCATGAATGATTAGAATGATAGTGATAGGATTAGATGAAATCAGTTCTTATGAACCTGAGTGCGTTTATAAGGCAGAGAGAGACCACAAGTGATACCCCTATGCATGTATCTTCTTGCTTTTTGCTATATGATGTCTTGTACCACCTCATGATTCTTCCAGAGAGAAAGCTATCACCAAAGGAGGCCCCTAGCCCTTGCACATCTTGTGAGCCAAATAAACCTTTAAAAAACTTTATTAAGTTGATTGGTACATTTTAGGTAACCTGACTCAGGGATTTTATTACAGTAACAAAAAGCTGAATAGTACAACTGGCATTGCATCTAAGAGTGATTCTTTTGTCCTGAGGCACATCAGTGGGTTTTTCAAAGACCCCTCTGGGCAGTATCAAAGGTCCCCTTGAGTGGTTTTCTATGAGTCCACTTAGCCATTGGGTTCTTAGGAGTTTCTCCAGCTTCTAATAAGAACTTGTTGCCACTAGAGGATGTCACCATGGGAAGCGCAGAGCCAGAACCTCTTTATGGGCTGTTCTAACCAAAATGAGAGCTTTGAGAAGACCTCTCTGATGACTTCCTCCCAGGCCTGCTCTTCAGGCAGAATCAGCTAATATTTCCTGTGGCCCCCATATTGAAGTGGGCACACACACTCTCTCTCCCCATTGTTCTCCTAGCACTTTCTTTAGTTGCTAAAGGTTCTGGGAAGACAGCAAGGCCAATAACTCTCCTTTCCCCTAAAGGCTTTGCCTGTTTCCAGTGGCTTCTGGGCCTGCAACAGCACAGCCAGTCTGTGGATACTTTAGAATGAAAGCAAAGGTCAGTTCTTTTTGGTTTGGGCATTCAGCTGAGAAACAGAGAAGAGGGAATTCTCCATGTTGAAGACTGAGTGGGAATGTTTTGAGTGCTGGTACTGACTTTCATGGGAGAACAAAACATCTAGGTAGTAGGAGTGCTAGAAACTTACTGCTGAGTTTGGTTGCTTCCTCTTTGGGTGGCAAATCCACTCTGTTCTTCCCACTACTCCAGAGAGAAATACAACAGCAGTAGTAGGCACCTGGGGAAAAAGAAGGAGAGTTCTCTGTGTGTGTGTGATTGCGTGTGCACACGTATGTGAAGTCAGTTTAAAAACACCCATTGAGACCTGAAATTCTCCATGTTGCAAATGCATAGTTGCTCTTCTCCCAGTCACCTGTGTAGGGTGCTGGATGACCGCCAGCCTCGCTACTGTCATTACACTTACTTTACAGTAAACAAGGCACATAGACATGAAGAAGCTGGCCGGTCAGCTAGTGAAGAAGACGGCCATGACCCGAGATGGTTTGGCTCAGCAGCTGGATTTGTAACTGCAAGGCTGTGCACTTGCTTCTGCCCCATTAGCACTTGATGCGCAAACTACAAAGATTTGAAAGGCTGGGACCATTCAGGTTCTCTTTGTAAAATGAACCACTTCCTTTCCACATTGCAGTGAAGCCCATTACGGGACCACAGGCTGATAGAGGGCAGTGATGGAAACCCAGGTGCACTATTAATGGAAAGTAGAACCTCTTCCTTTATCATCCTTGTCTGGCCCCAGCGCCAAGAGGGTCAACCAAAGTGAAGGGCAAGAAGATGCTACATGACCTTGCCCACCCTAAATGCAAGATCAAGTGCTGTGGCTGAGGAGGTGAGCCAGGGCTCTTCGTGAAAGCAAATACCATTAAACATGTGTTCATGATAACAGAGTATCTTGACCCCAGCAAGCATTTGGACCACAATGAAAATTCATTTTCTACTCCAGAGATAGAGGAGGCACAGGATATTGTTCCAAGCTAGAAACCACTGTTATACATATGTATTCCTCAATAAAAAAATTTGTATGCTAAATATGTATGTGCACCTATACAGCTAGTAATTCAACAAATGTTTCGGCAGACCCATTGTGTTTGTGGCAATATCTGTATAGACAGACACAGGACGTTTTTGTGGCTTCTTTCTTGCCCTTTTTTTTTCTAACTGACCACCTTTGCTCCCCAAATCATTACTGTTCTTATAGTATTTACCTTAGTGAGATCAATCGATGAGAAGCAAAGGCTTAAGTAAAGGCTTATCTAGGAAATTTGGGGACAGAGACTTGGAAATAGAATGCAATCTTGTTGAGAAGTCTAAAGAGAGTAGAGATATGTGGAGATTTTGGCCAAAGTTGTGATGACCACTTGTTCTTGTTAGGGAATCTCAGGGAGGAAGAGGACGAAGAGAAAGAAAGAGAGAGAGAGAGAGAAAAATACATACAAAGGAGAGAGAGGGAGAGAGAGTGTGAGAGAGAGAGAGAAAGAGAGAGATGAGAAAGAACATCAGAGCTGACATGAGAGTAGATTGCAGTCCTTTTTTAATGCCATTTTTGAAATCTACCAATATATTTCTTCCTTAGGATTTATAAAACTCCTTGTGATCATTGTGTTCAATTTTTCTTTGGCTTCACCTGAGTTGGATCAACAACACTGCCTCATCATTGTTGTCATAAGACTCAGTCCCACAGACCACTCCCGGTCCTAGTGTGTGTCCAACCCCAATGACAGATCTCTGCTCCTTGGGCTGGAGGAGAGAGGGCTGAAGGTGACTGTCCCAGTGGAGGGGGAAAGGACACTCTGCTGAGACCTCTCTGGAGGAGAGAGTGAACACTGCAGGTGGATGTTGTCTGGGCTCGTTACTGCTGTGTCCTGGAGGGTGAGGGTTACATCAGTTAAAGGAGCAATGCAGACTCAGGTGTGTGGAACAGGGGGCCTGGGCTGGAGAGCATGCTCTAGTTTAGCAGTGTGGGAGATCCTGCATTAGGAATGGGTTAGAGCAGGAGGACAAGGTTGGAGGGAAGTCAGGGAGAGTGCAGACTCAACCCTCACGCAGGATGCTAACCAGGCCCAGTGGGAGTCATAATAAATAATGACACCATTGGGTCAGAAGCAGGGACAGGGCCAGACACTGAATGTGGTGGCAGATGCTGCGGCAGATCTGGAGATGGTAACCTTGAGCAAGAGTGGATGGAGGTGGCCTGGTGGACACAGTTGGCTATGTGGCCTCATCACTTATTTGACAGGAGAATGGATACAGCAATTTCCTCACAGGTTATTAGGAGGATTCAATGCAGTAACTCAATAATTCAAGTTCAGGAGCACTGTTAGTGTTCAAGAGACATAAATTATTTGTTCCTTATAATTAAGAAAGGAGAGATGATAGATATATCGATAATATAGGTTGATATATCTATAACTATATTTCTCAGTCACATTCCAGTGTAACACCAATTCTTTACATTTCTAGTACTAAAAATCTGATTATTTGTATAACAAAATGTAAGTTGTATATAACCTGAAGTTATGTAGACAAATCAAGGAAAAAAAAACCTGGCTATGACTCTTTCTGATTAATGTTAAGTCTAAAAATGCAATGACTTATTGGCTATTTTCAGTAGTTGTGGATGGCTTTGATAAAAAGATTTATATTTGAATTTATTACTTTAATAAATATACATTGTAGGACATTTGGAAAAAAATAAAATGAATTTTAAAGGCCACTTTCCATGTTAATATTTTAGCTATTTTCTTCTCATGTCTTTAAGTGCAGAGTCATTTCATAGGATTGGCAATGGATGCACAGATACCTTCCTATGCAACCTTACACCTTTAAGCACCCTCCACCATGTTTCATTATTTGGTAACTGTTTGACAATGTTGTTCTTCTTTTTGTAACAGTATTTCAAATATCTTCCTATTAGACTATTATATGGTTGAAAATTGACTAAAACTCGGGCCCGGGGAGTTACCTCAGTGGTTCTGGCGCCTGTCTTGCAAGCGCAAGGGCCCAGGTTTGATTCCCCGGTAACCACATAACAATACTGGGTGTGGAGACTCACGCCCAGCAGCAACCAGTACCACATACCACAGTGCCGGGTGTGGTGGCTGACACCTGTAATCCAGCACTTGCGAGGCAGAGGCAGGAGGATTGCTGTGATATGGGTTTGAGGCTGAGCTCTGAACTACAAAGCGAGACCTTGTTTAAAAAAAAAAATTAACCCACAGGCATCTACAGCTAAGCAGTTCTTCAACAAAGGTGCTAAGAATATACATTCATGAAAAAAGAGTCTCTTCATGCATCATAAGGGGAAAACTGGACATCCACTTGTAGAATGAAACTATTTACCAAAATCTACCCAAATGCATTTTAAACTTAGATTGAAGACCCAACACTATTTGAAGAAAACCTACAGGCAACCCTTCAACACACTGTATTTAGAAAACATTGTTTTTGCATAATTCCCACAAGAACAGGAAATAAAAGAAAAAGTAGAAAAACAAGATTATATCAAGTTAAAAAGGTTCTGTATGACAAAGTAGACAACTACCAGAATTAAGAGACAACCTACAGGATCAGAGGATATACTGACCATCCATACATTTCTGACAAAGAGTTAATATTCTGAACCTATAAACTACTCAACTCAATAGCAGAAGAACAATGCAATTACAATTGAACAACAGATCTCAACATATTTCTCAAAGAAAGACATCAATGACAAGCAGGTGCATGAAAATGCTCCATATCACTTGTTACAAAGTGATACAAATTAAAACCACAACACAGTATCACCTCACTCCAGTTTAAAAAGCTAATATCAAAACAAAACAGAACAAAAAAAAGCCAAAAGATAACAAATGCCAATGATGAAATTGCTAAAAAGGAACTACATAAATTAGTTATTAGAACAACAGTATTTTTCCTCAGAAAAAGTTTAAAATAAAAGTACAATCTTGGTACTGAGTATTAACCAAAACAAAAGGAAACTGGAATTTTCAAGAGACTTCTCCACTCCTGAGTTTGTTGCAGCACTCTTCGTAATCACTAAGAAGTGAAAACACAGATGAGCCCATAGATTTATGAATGATAAAGAATGTTGGATACATGTACACGGTGAAATACCTTTAGCAAGAACAGGATGAAATCTAGTCATTTGAGCCAACACAATGGGAATGTCATTGTTAAGAGAAATAAGCCAGACAAAGAAAGACAAATATTGCACAATATCAGTCGTATGTGAGATCTAAAAAATTTAATCTCATAGAAGTTAAGGCTAGAACACCAGTTTTCAAAGGGTAGAGAGGGAGGAGGAGGGTTGGGGGAGGGGCGGGAGGGAAGGAGGGTGGAAAGGTTTATTAATGGGTACTAAGTTACAATTAGAAAGAAGACCTATATTCTGAAGGACTTTGGCACCTGGAGTGACATTAGATAATGATGATGCTATACATCAGCCACGTTTCCATCCTTGTGTCAAAATATCCTACATTTATAACTTGAAAAAGGAAAAATTCATTTGACCCATGTTTCAAGAATTGGCTTCAAGGCAAGAATGGCATGGAAGAGAATCATGGCAGAGGGTCATGGCAGAGAAAGGCTACTTACCCCTTGGCAGCCAGGAAGCAGAGAGACAGAGGGAGGAGCCAGGAACAAAGATACACAGGCCACACCTCCAGGGGCTGACCTCTATGGTCACTACACTCTTCTATGGATGGATCCACTGATCCAATCACCTTTGTACACAGGGGGCATTTGGAGGCATTTGAGGTATGAACTGGAACATATTGTGTATTTCAGAAAAAAATACAAGAAGAAAAAAATTCAAATGTTTTTATAACATATGGTAAATGTATGAGTTGACAATTTGTTTTTGATATGAGCACTACCTAACATATAGGTATTGAGACATCACAGTGTACTCCAAAATACACACAATTTTATGTGCAAATTAAACACTAGTTGTCTGAGAGGCACTCAACAAAAAAACCTATGTAACTATTTAAATCAGTGTTCCCTAAACTTATTTGCATGCAGACTCTTTTGTGCTTGTATGTAGCCTACCCAAATTACTAAAATAGGTTTTACTTTGCAAAACAAGAGAGAAAAAGAATAAAAGGAAATTGTCATGAAGCTAATTCAACACTTCTGCAAATCCAGTCCTGTTAATCATCATGAAAACTTGTGTTAGAAGAAGATGATCTTAGAGAAAACTATAAACACTACAGCATTCCTTTTTTCTTTATCTTCTTAAAATAAATAAGAACTCAGCTCCACCTTCTACCTGGTAGGCTCGGGGAGTTGCTTGGCCTCCCTAAATATTTATTTTCCCCTCTAGAAAATATGGGTAATGGTTCATCTCTCATCAGGTGGTTGTAAAGATTAAGTCATAATTGCTTGATACTCATGCACCCTCAAATCCTCCTATAATACTGATTTTACCAATCAGGCACTACATCTATGAATCCAAACCCCATCTTCTCTGAAGACAGAAAACCCCATTTAGGCCAGAGCGCCATCTTCTTTACACCTCTATAGAGCCTGTCACAATGACTGTCACCCAATAGGAACTTCATAAACGGTCATTGGATAGATGAATGAGCATCTTTCAATATAAAAGTGTAGAAAAATTTAGTAATCATGTAGCTCTCTAAGGAAACTATGGCCACTTCTATTTTCTATGCTCAAAACTATAGTTTTGCATGTGACTAAACTGTAATTGCAGAATATTTTCCATGAAAATATAATCATATTTATGGAAATTGCAATGTATCTGCAAGAAAACAAACCTTGACTCTATTGTCTTGAATAGAATAAGTCCAGAGAACAATAGACTTTCTTAGTGGAATGCCCTCCTCCCTCCCAATACTGCTATAAAATCCCAAAGACAGGGTAAAGGGAAAGCAATTTTCCCAACAAAGCATCTCTACATGTGGGTGGTCAATGATGTTTACCTAAATGGATTTGTGGCAGTAGAGAAAATTCTTATTTCCCAAAAGGTGAATCTCATTCATGCTGATTACAGAAATAAGTTGTGCTTGTTGTTAGGAAGGGAAAGAGTAACTTTATAATTTATCTCTGGCCCATACAAGCAAGGGCAAGGAAAGATTATATGGTTTCCTGTGTCTCCGAGCTCTGTTGAGGCAAAAGACTGTATCAATACTGAAATTGCAAATGCAGGAACATTAGAATTGCTTTCTGCCCATGAAAAGCAAATTCTGTTTTTTCTCTCTTCCTTCTGCCAATAATACAAACAAACATGGGCCCCGGATGTGACTCTGTGGATGCTGTCCCTGAATGGAGGATTGTCAGCAAGCCTGGGACCACAGTGTGGGACCCAAGTGTGGGGTCAGTTTCTTGCTCATTCTTTCCCATGGTTTTGAGGCAAAATCCACAGGACCTTCTTGATCTCCTGAAGCGCTTATAATCAAAAGCCCCATCCACGAGGAGCCGGCTCTCACTCTTTTCCTCGCATCCTGCAGGTGACTGCGACCCACCCTGTTGCTCGTGCTCTAACCTGGTCTCCCACCAGCATTTAACAGAGTCACCTCTGCAGTTCCCAAGATGGGCTGCGGGTGAGCCAGAGGGAGCATAGTAGGGAGCTGGAGGAGGCTGCCGCTCCGGGTCATGACCTGGCTGTGCACTGCAAACTTAGCTGCGTGACCAGGGGTCACAGGGTGGATGGGCAGTAAGGGCAGCTTTTCTCATTACAGAATTCATGAGGAAATAGAGAAGCTAAAAACTGGACTGAAGCCGCAGAGCAAAAGAAAGACAGTACTACTGGGTTCAGAAGATGAGTTTATGTATGTTCAAAGCCTTGTGCCTTTTACCTAATTCAGTGAGCAAAGCAAGCATAAAATGAACTGCTCCACCTGAAGCTGCAATCCAGGGGTAGAAAGATTAAAACTAAGTCAGACCTCCACTTTGGATTCTTAGCTTCATCAGTTGCTTTTTGAATGACTCAGCTCCTACCTACAAGTTTGGGGAAAGATCACTATTATTTTCTTCTGCCTATTGAATATCCAACAGTCTCCTAAGAGCTCCTCTGCATTTGACTCATTTCATCCTCACCTAGGCCTTATGAGTCAGTTACTAGTCCCCCTGTGTCTATAAGGAAACTGGGTCCCAAGCAAGGGTGTGAATGGGCTACTCACAGATACAAACAGTGTAGAGCTGAGCCTGGACTGTAATCCACCTCTGGGTCTGGGAATCTGCCCTGAAGTACACTATTATTTTTGGTAGCTGTCCCCACTGCACTTCCATCTGGATATGATGCTATGATGCTCCAAATGGCTTAGAATAATGCTTTCCCTTCTGAGCAATTAGCGTGTGTTCCAGTCAGCTCTCTGTGTCCAGGAGTTCTGCAGCTCCCAATCGCCAATAGAAAATATATGGAAAAAGTTACATTGGTCCTAAACATGTGCAGACGATGTCCTCATCATTATTTGCTAAATACACAAAATTTACATAGTATGAGGGGTTGAAAGCAATGAAACCATGATTTAAGAGGATGTGAACAGGTTATATGCAAATACTGTGCCCCTTTCCATATGGGACTTGAGATCCTCAGATTTTGATGTCTATGGGGTCCAAAAACCTATGCTACATGGAGACCATTATTTGTATCAGTATATGATAAAATATGGTCTGGGTCACTTACGTGACTTCTCACCAATTTAAAAAAATTTAGTTGATTTTTAATATTTTAGCTTCTCCAGTGTGATTTTTTTATTGAAATCTTTATTGATACATTACATATACACATCATAATTGCACTCCACAATGAGAATTTGTACCAGTATAAGACACAACTTAATTCTCATTTTTTTCCATAGCCCTACCCACCCTACCACCCCCCTATATACATAAAATTTGTTTCCTTTCATTTTTGTTATAATCTCATTATTTTTCCCCCTTCACCCTATTTCACTTTGAGTATTTTCTATTTCACAATAGATAACATACAATTCTAGGACTTATTTACATCTTTATTTTTCTCACACCAGAGAAAAGATGTGATATTTACCTATCTGTGACCTATTTATTTCACTTATGAGGATATCCTCAAGGTATGTCCATTTAAGTAGAAATGATTCAAACTTATCATTTTTATGGCAGTATAATACTCCATTCTGTAGAAGAACCACAGCTTTTTTATTCAGTCTCCAGTTGATGGACATTTTGGTTGTTTCCAATATGTAGCAATCACAAATTGAGCTGCTATAAACAAGGGTGTACATATATCACTGTGATATGAGTCTTTTAATTCTTGTGTGTATATACCTAGCAGGGAGATGGCTGGGTCAAATGGGACCTCTAATTCTAGCTTTTTGAGGCATCTCCAAACTGATCTCCACAGGGGTTGTACGAGTCTACAGTCCTACCAACAGTGGAGAAGGGTTCCTTCTTCTCCGCAGCCTCGCCAACATTTGCTGCTGGCTGATTCTGAAATGGCAGTCATTCTTTGTGGAGTGAGATGAAATCTCACATTCATAGCATGAGTGTGTTTAGTTTTTTCATCTGCATCTCTCAAATGACTAATGATGTTGAGCATTTCTTCATATGCTTCTTAGCTGCTCTTACTTCTTCCTCTGAAAAATATCTAGTGTGATTTTTTTAAAAACACAGTTTGCTGTTTTAAGCACTTTTAGGTTCTCACCAAACACAAATGGAAAGTATGGGGCTCCATATACCTTCTGCCCACACATCTTCCGTCTCAATTAACAGCCTCTCCCAGAATTGCACCTTGGTTATTTCAATATTGCATTATTTTCGACCAAAGTTCATGGTTTACAGTAGGCTCATTCTTGGTATCGTAAATCCTATTGGTTTTGATGAGTCCACACTGACGGATGTTACAGTTTATATGGAGAAGTCCCCTAGAAGCCATACACAATCACACACAGAGCCTTTGTAACTGGCCGGCTGCTAAGAAGAAGAGCCTGGTTGGAAGAGGTGGGTCACTGTAGGCGTGACCCGGAAGTTTATATAATCCTTCCTGTCCCCTCCCACCTTGAGCCACTTTCCTCCACCCAGCCAGCCCCCTCCTCCAAACAGACAAACAAAGATTGCAACTTTTACATGCCAGCCAAAACAAATCTCTCCTCCTTTTTGCAGTTATCAGGTATTTTATCCTAGTCAGGAAAAGATGACTAAAACAACATGTATCCTTCTTTACAGTATCATAGAGAATACACAAATCTTCCTAAAAACTCTTTTTTCTGCCTAGTCATCCTCCTCCACTACTAAGCTGACAACCACTTAATTTTAAGAACAGTCTCTATAGTTCTGCTTTTTTTCCAGCACGTCATATATTAGGAAGAGTGCATTTCTTATTTCTTTCAGGTTGCCCTCTTCCTCTGAATGTGGTATTTGAGTTTTCTTCACATCTTCTTATACTGTGATAGCTCATTTCCTTTTAGTTCTGAATAATAGTCCATAGTTGAGTATATAACAGTTTACATTAATTTATTATTCATCTAGAAGGATGTCTTGGTTATTTTCAAGTTTTGACAATTGTGAATAAGGCTTCTACAAATGTTCATGTGAAACAGTTTTGTGTAAGTTAGTTTTCAATTTATTTGAATAAATACGAAACACTGCAGTTGCTGGGTTGAATAGCATGAGTGTGTTTAGTTTTGTAAGAAGCTTCTGGACTGTCTTGGAAAATGGCTGTAGCATTTTGCATTCTTACTAGCAAAGAAAGACATTCCCCTTTGCTCAACATCATTAACAGAATTTGTTGCCATCAGTTTGGGGGCATTCTAATAGATGTGCTCTGAAATCTCACTGTTTTTCATTTTAATTTCTCTTATGAGGTATGACTTGAAAGATCTTCCCATATGCTCATTTACAACCTCTGTATCTTTCTGATGATGTACTTATTGAGGTAATTTGATCACTTTTCAATGGGATTGATCACTTATTGTTGGATTTTATAAGTTCTTTATATTATGGAAAGTGTATTTTATCAGATATATATTTGTGGACATTTTCTTCCATCTGTGGCTTTTTTTCTTATTATATTAATAGCTCCTATCAATTATTTTTTTTCAAAGATCATAGCTTTGCTGTTGTATCTGAAAAGTCACCACCAAAGCCAAGGTCATTCAAATTTCCTCCTGTATTCATCTCTTTGAATTTCACAGTTTTGCATTTGTGTGTGTGATATATTTTGAGTTAACATTTGTGAAGGGTATAAGATCTTTGTCTTTATTTTGTTTTATTTGTTGACGTCCACTTGCTCCAGCAGAATTTGTCTGAAAATCAGCGTTTTCTCCTTGTCATAGGGTCAGTTGACCAATATCACATCAGTGGATTTCTGATCTCCCTGTTTTCTTTGTTGGCTGTCTGTCAGTTCTTCTGTAACACTGCACTGTCTTGTTGCTGTACTTTAAAAGTGTGTCTTGAAGGTGGGTAATGTCAATTCCACTACTTTGTTCTCCATCAGTACTGTACTCATTGTTCTGGGTCTTTTGGCTCTCTACACACGCTTTAGAATCAGTTGTCAACATCTACAAAGTAATTTGCTGGGACGTGTTGAATCTGTAGATATAGTTGGGAAAAACTGACATCCTGACAATAACTTCTTATCCACGAATGAGAATATTACTGGGTGGAATATCAAATTTCTTTGGAAACATCGTATAAGGTTTTGAAATTTTTCTTAAAGATCTTGTACATCCTTTGTTAGATTTATACCAAGGCATTTAATGTTGTGGTGGTAATGAAGCCAATACTGTATTTTTAGTTTCAAATTCCAATTGTTTGTTTCTGTCATTTAGAGAAGCCACTGACTTTTGCATATTAACTGTATATTCTACAACTTAACTATAATTGTTTATTAGTTTCAGGAGCACCATTGCTATTTTAATTATGTAATACAGACACAGACACAAACACAGATACACACACACACACACACACACACACACACACACACACTTTTTGAAACAAGGTAGGGACTTTGCAGTTTAGCCTGGTCCCAAGCTCAACCTCAAACTCACAGCAATCCTCCTGCCTCTGCCTCCTAAGTGCTAGGATTACAGGTGTGAGCCACCATGCTCAACACTATGGTGTGTGGTACCCATGCTGGTGGAAGTGACTGATCAAGCCCAGCATTGTTGTATGGAGTAACCAGAGTTAGAACCTGGGCCCTGGCACTTACAAGACAGGTGTTAGAATGACTGAGTTAAATCATTGGCCCCTGAATTATATATTCATAATCTATTTCTTATCCCACAAATTTAGCAATGTTTTTTCTCCCTGACAACCTCCTCTATTATTTATCTCTTGATTCAACTTTTTTGGTCAGTTAGTCTACCATTTTATCTTGTTCAAGTGGGTGACAGTAACATTCTGTCCTGTCATCTTATTTTTTCTGTTTCATTTACCCTTTGGTTGAATTTTTAGGTGAAAAATGATTTTCAGCAAATAGTTTTATATTGTTCCAAAACATCTTCTTACATGTACAATAGTATCAAAGCTGTCTGACTCCTGCGTACATTTAGAATTGTCCTCCTGGTTCACGTTCGCTGTCTGACTCCTGTGTGCATTTAGAATTGTCCTCCTGGTTCACGTTCCCCTTCAGGAAACCTGGGATTGATTTCTTTCTCTCTTCTACATTATCCTTTTTTTGTAGTTGTTGTTTTACAACCACCTTGCTAGGATGTGTCTTCTGGAAACTTTCTGAGATGAGAGATTTAAGAGGTAAGATTTGAGTTCATAAACATTAAAATAAAGGGACAAGAAAATTTCACTAAGCATCATCATATGTAATTCATCATTTGTTTAGGTACAAGATTCTGGATGTAAAATGATTTCGCCACAGAATTTGGAATACTTTTGATTCCTCCTCCTTGGGCCTCTCTCCTTTCAGGGTTGTTAAAGATTGATGTCAATCTTATTTTCTGATAGATAATGTACTCTGTGTCTTCTTTGTTAAGAATTTGAATCCTTCTCTTTGAAGTTGTGGCCATACCGGTGAAGATGGGGAGATTATGGATGACTGAATTTTTATCTTCAAAGGATATTGATGAAAGGAATAATTCCCCAACTCAGGCAGGTGACTGACTATTTTGCTCTACCCCATTGCACCCATATTAGAACATTTCAATAAAGGTATGAAAATAGCACAACCCAATGTCAGATGGCAAGAAGAGACAGTATGATCTAAAGTATCTGGATAGACTGTCATCAAATGGGAATGCGAAAGTAAAGCTACAGAATATCCATGACATGTGCTAAGGAGTTACATACTTGTGTTCCAACATATTTAAACTCTGACCCCACCTTTAATAAGTCTGATGTCCTGAACTATAACTCCAACTTTTCTGAGAATATTCACTTACAAATCAGGAAGGTCTTTATTTCCTTTGTATATAATCACACTCTCACACTATCTCTCTTAGTACTTGGTGCCTCTACTATGTATTTTTCTTTTTTTCTTCTCTTCTTCTCTTCTTCTTTCCTCTCTTAATGCTGTTTGAAATCTACACAATTCAAGTATAGAATGAGAGCAATCCATGTCTTTGCAGGAGCCATGATTCAACAGAGAGTAAAAGCCTGAAATATACAACATAGGAAGAAGTACAGGCCACCAGTGAGTCCCAGGAGAAGGCAGCTGTGCCTGTATGGGAACTCATCAGGGAAGCATCTCCACAAATGGACATCAAAGGAGCCTAGGTGAGCAAGGTGGGCTGACTTCTTTTCCTACTGTTCTCTTTGCAGTACTTTCCCCATTGGTCTTCAAATTCCAGACCTAGCATTCTCCACAGAGATCTGCATTTTCGGAAGAGTATGGTACAACAAAACATTGTACGTGAAGTGCTTTGTGTACAACAAAAACTTACTTCTCTGTCTCCTAATGGTGTCACTTTCTGTACTGCATTTGGGTTGAGAGTGGGGAACAAAATACTTTGTCCATTGTAAAGTTTGAGCTTCACTTAATGTGGAAGAAATTTATTTGGGAAAATGATCTTTTACTTTTGAAGAGATGAGAAGAAATTAAGCCACAAAGGAAAACTCAATGTAGCTGGACCTATAGAGATAGTGGAATTGAAAATGGGAAAAGAAAGATGGAAAGAAAAAGTAGGAAGCCATTTGCCTGAATGAAGACAGAAAAGTGGAGAAGGTCATGCGTCTGGAGCTGGGAAGGAGGCACAGCCAAGCTGAGAGCTGGGTCTGTGAGAATCAAGGGAAGCCTTAAGAAGAAAGAGAGTGGCAGGGATGGCATGGGCTGGTGAGGGACACCGTATCCAATAATGTCACCCAGTCATTGTGTGCAGGAATGACAGAAAGGAGACTGAGGGGGGCTCATTGTGAGGACTATGGTTTTCCCCAACTATCAGTGAAATGAGCTGAGAGAGCGAAGGGAAATAGGGCACCGAAGAAATATTGAAACACAAAAGTGATAGGGCCATGTGATTGATGAAAAGGAGTATGGCATCAAGTGAATCTCCCATGTTTCTGGCTTATAGCACTGAATGAACTGTGGAGCCCTGAGTTCCCAGGGCACTCAGAAAACCCAGGGCCAGACTAGGTTTGGAGAAAGGAAATACTTCAGCTAATTAGAATTCGGGAATTCTGGCTGGGAAAAATGTGAGGGAAGCGACATATTTGAACTAGGCCTTGGAATGTTTCAGAAATCAGCCAGGCAGAGTGGAAAAACTCTGTGAAGCAAGGGAGCACCCTGTGACAAGTTGGAAGGTGTGTTAGCTTTTCCATCACCGGAACACAATTCCCAATGTCCTTCATTTGGCTTTGACTTAGTTCACAGTTTCACAGGGCTCAGTCCACGGTTGGCTGGTTGCAAGGCAAAATGGGGAAAGGGCGTGAAAGGACAAAGCCACTCAGTTCACAGCACCAAGGGAGCAAAGCGGGAATCGCACCAGAGAGGACAGCACGCGAGACCCAGCATAGTACCCAAACTCACACCTCCACGACCCTCCCAGACACAGCTAGAAGTGTGCTTTACCAGTGCCTGTGGGAAGCTCCCAAGCCAATAAAATTACCACAATCCAATTTCTCCAACTTGTCAGACCTCTGACATTTCTGTCTATTCTCTTAGTACATTTACAGAAGAGTTTGACATTTGTAAAAATAAAATTCTGCATAGTTTAATAGAACAGATGATTTTTTTGGGAGGATGGGTTTATTTTTAAGAAAAAATTTTCACTTTTGACTATATCTATTTCTCTGATTTAAAGTTACATCAAATTTCCGGAGGTGTATTGGGGAGAAAAACTCATCATGTGAATAAATGTGCTCAGCAAGAAATGAGGTGATGATTGTGGTGGCGGTAGTGTGACTTGAAAGCACGATCTTGAATGCCCACCACAGTTGGTGCTCAGATGGAAAGATGCAGAGAATGAAGACAGAAAGGGACTGGCTCCCACCTGGATGCGATTAACCAGGTATGTACTGCAGCAGCTCAGAACTGCATAGGATGGAGGCAACTTTTTAACTTTTAGGTTCTAAGTATTTACACAAAGTTCACACAGAAGTTTGTCGAACAGGTCAGGATCTTGCATGGATGCAAAAATCAAGAGAGTTATATTGCACAGAGGAGAAATGTGTGGTCCCTCCAGGAAGGCCAGCCCTATTCACATCCCAATTTGGAAGAGGTTTCCCAGAACTAAATAGCCAAGACCTGTCTTCCCCCAAGAGAGAAGGGAAGGAACTGAAGTGGTTGCCGTATAGTTGAAACTGTGGTTCTGGAACAAGAAAGATTGAGCAACCCTGGAAGTAAGGTTATAGGTGTTGTCAATGTGGAGTGAGTAATGACTGTGATGAGATGCTCTGGGACCCAAGGAGAGTATGGTGTCCCCACTGGTGGGAAGGAGGGGAGGACAGCACAGGGCAGAGGTCCCTCCACTGCCATCGTGGTGCTGCCTGGCTCACAGAACCTGAGCGGATTAGATGGGTGTACATGGGCACAGCCTGAGCTATACAGAGAGGGTTAAGGGTGGGGTGCTTTCCAGATGTCACCAACCAATTGCCGACAATTCAGAGGCTGCCTTTCTCTCTCTCTCAGGAACCCTAACACAAACTGTCTGAACCACAATGGTTGAGGCTGAGCGTATCAAATACGTGAGGCCAAGAGAGAGCCCAGGAAATAACTGTGGTTAGTGGCTGGTGGGGCTGAGGATGGGTTGGGGCAGGCTGCTCTGGAGAAAAGAAACTTGCTTTTAATCATTGTGCTAATCCATGATATAAGGCCTCCTTCCCCTCTCCCTCATGCCATTTCCCAGGGCGCAGGTCCCCACTCTCTTCCTGCACTGTTGAGTGGAAATGTGGTCCAGTTTCTTTTCTTTTCTTATTTTTCTCAGTATAGATACATTATAAAACAGACACTGATCTTCAAAGAAGCCTGCAATTTCACTGGCGACAGACTGTTTTTAGCCACAATTTGTTTGGTTCTGATAAAATACACATGCCCCATTATTCTACTTTCCTTTGTCTCCCAAGTCTGCTTGTTGTATGCATGGGCCTGCACCCGCCCGGCTGGGAAGTCCGGCAGGACAGAGAGAGGGGTGGGAGGTGAGGAAGAGGAAGAGGAAGAGGGGAAGGAGTAGAGGAAAGAAGAAGACGTGAGGAGGGGAGGAAAGGTGGAGGGAAAGAGGAAGATAAGAAGTAGGAACACAAAGGAGGTGGAGAGCAAAGAGAAGGAGGAGAAAAAGCAGAGGAGGAAGAAAAGAGCAGAAAGAAGCAGAGGAGAAGGAAGAGGCTCCTTTGGGGCCATGACAGCCTGGGTTTGGGAACAATTTGGTGTGTAGAAACCCCTTGACAAGGCGAGTGGCAGGCGGTGGGGCCACAGGGACAGTTCTAGCAGTCCTAGAGCCACACTGGGCATCTAGGGAAATGGAAACTTTCTCAGGTTTACGTATAGATGTGATCTAAGCTCTCTGATTCTTTTAGAGGCTGTGCCATTACACCGGGTAAGTCTTGAAACCAAAAATATCACTGACTTGAATGTCGGCTCAGTCATTTTCTTGTTATGTGCCTTGAACAAAACTTTCTCTGCACTGGTTTTTCCCTTTTGGAAAATGAGAGATGTTTCTCCAGTGGGAAGGGTGGGGAGATGAAGTGGACTGGATCCTGGCCAGCTATGGAGGGTGACGCAGGGAACAGGGGACACAAGCCAGAGTGTTCTTGATGCAAAGGAGATGCATGAGCAGAAGCTTGAGAACATTGTGTTCCTGGGGCAGAGAAGGTTGGGGTGACTGGGGTGTCCTGGCAAGAGTAGAGGGCTGGAAACGAACCTGGCAGATAAGAGGTTGGGAGATGGGCTTTGGTGAGGGAGGGAGGGTTATTGTGCAGGCCAAGGGCGAGCCTTGACTCTGACCATGCCTGCCAGGTGTGCCTTCAGAAGATGCCAATTGCTGAATGACAGACTGGCTACAAAGGTAAGAAGACAGATGTACAGACAGAGACAGTGAAGTCAGAGACAAGCTGCAGGGCTGTGTGTCCATCACTACTGCTGTCTCAGTGAAGAAATGGGGGTGACAGCCCTCGGTCCCAGTCACCTCTGTCCCACACCAGTCCCAAGTGCTAGGACAGGTTTAATTCCCATGACTCTGCCTATAAGATATAGGGGACCATCGTGTGTGTTCCTGACGTGAACAGTGAGAATTCTCTGAGTTTCGAGTACACAGAACTCTGAGAAATACTTCAAAAAGTGTGCATGGCATATACATGAATTGAATGTTCTTTAGTCCAGAAATTAAAATCTTTGACTCCTGGATATATATTAGGGCATGAGAAATTGCTTCCAATTCTTAACTTTCTTCACAATTTAAAGTTGGTATATGTACACGTTGGAAGCTTTTGAGCCCTGGTAAAGTGCCTGGTGACCAGTAAACAGATGTCAGTGGAAGCTGCCTGGCTGCCACCTGCTGCCCAACAGTGCCCTTGGCCTCAGGCTCCCGCTGCAGAGCACGGAATGCAGGTGGAAATTCACTGGGTGTGCCCTGGGTTCTGGTGCCCTGACCCTGAGATGAAGTTGTGGGAAAGTTGGCTTTGTTTTAGGAATTACAGAAAGATTCTGTTGGGTGTTTGCAGGTGCCAGCCATCTTGGTACTCTCTGGGGTGCAAAAGTGCTGCTCTGTCCTCTGGCTCCTATTGTCTGTAGTTTCCTGGGGTGTTGACTCTCTGTGTCTGCTGGGGCTGGTATGTCTCTATGTTTCATGTGCTAGAAGCATGGCCCCTAGCACAATAGTATTGAGGAGTGCAGGGCATGAGGTCGTGCACACCGCTCTGCAAAGGGCTGCATGTAGTTGTTGAAGGACTAGCTCGGTGCCCACAGCTGTGGGTTGCTCTGAAGGAATGAACCCAGCCCGGCCCGCTGTGGTCTTCTTATGACCTCAGACCCACACCCACATGTGACCCTTCTGCACGCTGCTGTTACCCTCCACTTTGCTGCAGTCACAGTGGCTCTACCCCGAAGCTCATGTGCTGTTTGTACCCTTCAGCTACCCACCAGGGTCATAAGCCACAGAAACCTCTCTCTACCAAAGAACCAGCCTTAGGTTTTAGCAACATGAAATAAACTAATAGCCATATGCCCTTTTTTCATTTTTAAAAAATTAGTATGTAGCTTGCAGTGTTTACATCCCTTTGGGGAGCTGGTGCATGGACATAACACATTGCAACTCCTGATGTCATCCCTTCCCTTGACCCTGTCCCTGTATCTCCCCCTGGAGAAGGTCTCCCTGATGACCTCATTTAACTACCTGCATCCTCAGTGGCTCTCTTCCTGAGTAAGGTCTCCTTCTGTGCTTCTAAGTTAGGAATCCAGCCTTTGAACTCGAAAGGGAACAGCTGCAGATGCAGGGTCACCGAGCCACATTCCCTGTCCTGGCTCCTTGCTCACACCATCTTTGCTATGCCTCGGCCAGCACTCGGGGACTCTTGGTAAAGTGCTCCCTTCTCAGCCTGCAGGCCTGAACCCCCACTCTGGGAAAGCAATGACCAGCGGCAGTGTCCAATGAGGTCTGTGGGCTGGAGGCCACATAAGAACACTCTGTGAAGGTTGCACAGTTGGTGATCGGAAGGGGAAAGATGGGCTCTTGCTCATCCATCTCTTACTGTCTCCCGATCTGTTGGAGAGGAAGCCGTGAGAGGTGCTGCTATTTCAGGCTTGGTGCCTCTGAGATCCGTGAGCAGTCAAAGAGCTTGCAGGGAGGGGGGACTCGGGGATGGCTGGTGACAAGCAGACAGTGACAGGAGGAGCCCGAGGTGACATCCTAGGAGAAATGTCCAGGAGGCAGCAGGCAACGTGGGATTGATGTGCTCCATCTGCTCTGCGAACAGTTCAAATCAGAACCTTCTCGTATTTGGGGAAGACCTTATCAGGGCAATATTTTGTTAGAAATCCATGCCCATGTGTGATTTCTCCTGTAATATAAGTTGATAATTAGGAAGAATTACACACATTCACAGAGTACAGATATTGAAGTAAAACACAGTTTCTAGTGTTTTATTTTAAGTGGAAAAATGTTCTTTTGTGTGTTACTCTTATGAACAGCAAGGGGAGGGTTTTCTTTCCAACCAAAATGTCAGTTAAATTATATTTTGATAATTTTCTCAATGTGTCAGCTGCCAACAGCACTTTAAATAATAAGAATTAGATCCCTCCTAAATAAGGCAGTAATTCTATTAAAAAATGCTGCAGGCCCCAGAGCTCAGGGTCTGAGGAACTGAACCACAGGCTTGCTGCAAGGTTTACAGGATTGGGAAGCCCTAACACACATTTAGGCTTCTCTGGAGAGCTCCCTGCACCTCAGTCCTAATGAGGAATGGGGCCGGCTCTTGGGAGATTACTGGGCACATTAATAAGCTGTTTGTATCAAGGTGTCTCTGAGCCTCGAGAGCTCAGGTAGTAGTTGCTGTCTCATATTCCAGAAGAGAGAAGTGAGATTAGGGCAAACCAGGTGCCCTGCAAATGTTCAGAGTGATGGGTGGAGCTGAGAGGAAGCACGAGTCATGGTCAAGACAGCCCGTGTCCAGGGCAGAGTGGTTTGAACGTGTCTTGCATTAGGGGGTTGGAAATGGCCAGGCCTTAGAGCTGAGGAACTGAGGCTTACGGAAGACAGAGTATTAACTCTTCCCAAATGATCACTGTGTGTAGGGCTACACAGGGCACATGGTTCATGAGTGAGCCATTCATTGATGCATTCCTTCCCTCTTTCTTCAACTCATTCATTCATTTTAGAGTCAAGGAACCTAAAACCCCAATGATACCTTTAAAAATATTTGGTCAAACAGTGCAAGTTCTTTTTAACAAATTCTGTGAAGTCTTCTCGGTTCCTTTCCTGAAGAATTCTGAGCATCCATCTCTTTGTGGCTACACATTGTGAGGCCATATATTGTAGCCCATTCTCTTTCCACTCATGTCTATCTAAAATTTTAAACACACGTTAGTGAAAGTGGGAAACCCAGGGTAACAGGAATGACGGATGAGGGTAAAAACAAATTTGTTCTGTCTTCTAGGAAACTTTGCAAATTTTCCCTTGATTTATTTTAATATAAATCAAACAGACATGCACCCAAAACCATTACAATAAAACTTAGTTACTAAATATTTAGAATTTGTGAATGTAAATGGTTTTTTTTTTGCTATTTTCATTCTGATTAATTTACCCACTCTGAAGAGAGATCAAGCCCCCTTGATTTTTCTAGGACTCTAAATGTTTCTAGGACTTTGAAACTGAGCTGTATTCTCTTTATCTGTATTTTATGACTTTACTGCTCAGGTAATTGTCTACAACAGTTAGAAACATATTTGTTGAATTGCCACTTCTTGGCGTATTCCAACTTTATAGAAAGACGTTTAAAATATCTGTATTTTCAAAATATCTCAAATTTTAAAATACAGACAATAAAATAATAGGTATCCACCAAAAATTTTTGACACATATGAGGACTGTTTTATTTTCTTCAAACTTTTTTTCTTAAGAGAAATAAAACACCAAAGATTTAGATAATGAACCCTTTTCCCATACTATGACAATCCCATGAAATCATATTCCTGTCTTCTTTTTCTGAGAAAATAATCTACAACATTATACAAAATAGTTTATGATTTTCTATGTTTTGTGCTTTAAGTACATTAAAGGGGTCCAAAATTATGCATATTTTTGTGTTGTATATTTTTAAATTTGTTTATACTTGCTATGAGTATCCTTTATCTCTACTCATTATTTGCCGTTTTTTGTTTCAATTAAATTTTGAGACTTGTCTGTATGGACATACAATTCTTTATTCATCTTTGATAATTTATTCATCTTAACTGCTATTTAACATATACTTTATCTATTCTTGTTTTAATGAACATGTAAATAGTTGACTTATTTTTCTATTACAAATAACTTCAAATACTATACAAACAACTATAAGTGCAACAGTAAATATCCTCAGCCATCTCCTACACACCTCTGTCACAGCTCTTTCTGGGCATGAGTATACCAAGAAGTGGCACTGCAGATCCCTGAGTGACTTTTACCTTGACATCACCAGGTTTTGTCACATTGTCCTGTAAAGTGGATGTCAACCATTTTAAAATGGTGATTATATTTCCACCAGCAATATATATTTCCATTTTCTGCATATTTTCAATAGTCAACTGTATTCTTAGAAAAAAATATCAATTGCAGACCCTTGAAGGCATGAAACAATGGTGAATTGTTTAAACGAGGTCACTTTTTACTTCTTACTAGCAAGTGGAAAAATCGTTCCTTGTTTATTGGCCATTGTCTTTTCTTCTATATGAATTAACTTTTAATTTATTTTCCAATTTTTTATAATGCCAGATTTTTATTTCTACATTCTTAATCAAATTACATATTTCACTAAGCCACTAAGCTTAACTGATCTATCTTTTTCTCTGATCTATCTTTTTCTATTGTATTTATTATCTATCTACCTACTACCTACCTACCTAAAACTTTTGGTGATGTGCTTTACAAATACATGATCCTCATCTGTGACTCAGATTTTAACTTTGCTGACTGTGTTTCTCAAATAATAGATGTCCTTATACTCAGTATAATTACTTTCATTGATCTCAATTTTTTTTTTTTTGAGTTTTTTGAGACAGGGTCTCGCTTTGTAGTTCAGGCTGGCCCTGAGCTCAGCCTCAAACTCACATCACAGCAATCCTCCTGCCTCTGCCTCCCGAGTGCTGGGATTACAGGCGTGAGCCACCACGCCCGGCACTGTGGTATGTTGTACTGATTGCCGCTGGGCGTGAGTCTCCACGCCTAGTATTGTATGTGGTTACTGAGGGTCGAACCTGGGTCCTTGCGCTTGCAAGACAGGTGCAGGAACCACTGAGCTAAATCCCCAGCCCTCAATTTTTAAAAATATAGTCTATGGATAAAATATACTTTTAGTCTATCAAAGCTATTGCTATTAATGTATCAATATTGAATTTGGAACGAATTATAGAATTTTGGTTGAATTATAGAACAATAGATGATGCTGTCTTTTTCCTCAAACCTCTGAGAGATCTATCTCTGTGTCTTCTTTATCTCCTTTTCAGTTAGCTGAGTTGACATTCGTTATAGAGAACCCATATACTCTTTATTGAGAAATGTTCATATGTAGAGTAGACCATTGCTCCTACTTTTCAAGGTTCAGTGCTGTCCCTGTATGTAAGGAGTCTTGTCTTTTGTTGGTTTAGGGTTGTTTTCATCAGTGATATTTCAATAGTTCTCTTTTTTTTCTTTTCTCTTTGAAATTCTGTCATCCCTCTGTTCACTATCCCAACTGTAGCATGCGGGTATTGTCTCTCTTTCATACTTTGCCCTCTTTTGCCAATCTGTGATGCTCTCAGCAAAGCTCTTAGGCTTCTCTTTAATGTATTTTTCTTTAAGAAAATCATGACTAATTTTGTTGATTTATACACAGAGGGTTTCTTAAGTGTGTATAAGATGTGCATTATAATCACATTCACATGTGACACATATACACATATCTCTATTTCTTCTTTATCATTATTTTAATAATCTCTGAGTTAATTCTTTAATTCCAATCAATCACTACAGGTCAGATTCTAGTTTCCCTCTTTCCTTATGTATTGCTCTTGCCACTGCAGTGAGAAATCTGTGTCTCATTATCTTCAATATATTTACTCATTTGCTTTCGACTGGAATTCAGAGAAAGCAATTTCAGAATTGCTAACCTGTACCATTGGGAAAATCAAACTTACCAACCAAATGTTGATATTTATGTATTATTCTTTACATATAATATATACACTTTTGAAATAAATCTTAAGTCTACCACTCGACAAGTTTTGGCAGATGAATGTAACCCAGTAAACCACACTGCTGTCATGACAGCAAATGCTCCATCTACCCTAAAAAGTTTCTAGTATTTCTTTCTAATCTCCCTTCCCTTCCTTCTAATGGAGGCAACCACTTGCCTGGTTTTTCACCATGGATTAGTTGTGTCTGGGTTAGACTTTCATATAAATGGCATCATACTAGGTGATCTGTTCTGTGTGGTGTAGTTTCTGTCACTCAGTACAATGTGTATGAGATTCATATGTGCTGTTATCAATAACTTACCTCAGTTTCATTGCTGTCTAATTCTCTATGATGAATTTCTTATCCATTTAGTTATTAATAAGCATTTGGATTTTTGCACAAGTTTGTGGAGGGCTGATGATGTCTTTGCACCTACTGAACAAATTTCAAGGTGAGAATTGTGAGATTGGATAGCTTAGTGGTAGAGCATTTTCCCAGCATGCCTAAGGCACTGGGTTCAGTCCCTGCACAGGTCAAATAGAATTGTGATGTTCAAAGATAGGTCTGTAATTAAAGTATAACTGCTAAGTTTTCAAAGTAATTAAACATTTTGCATTTCTACTAATAAGTAAAATATGCACACTCCATGTCATCACCATTTGACTTAAAAGATGTTATTATGTTGGCCTTTCTTTTTGTGGTTTTAAGTATATTTCCTTGGTGACTGATGGCACAGAAAACTTTGCAGTTGCTTTGTTGGTCTATTTGGCGTTCCTTTGGAAGGTTTTCCTTTATGCCTTTTAGTTAGTTGGACAATATTCTGTCTTTAAATATTTTGTAGAATTTAATAGTGAAACCATCTGTACCTGGAGTTTTAGGGGAATGTGTGTGTGTGTGTGTGTGTGTGTGTGTGTGTGTGTGTGTGTGTGTGTGTGTATTTTATACCTCTTTTGTTAAATACAGTACTCTGAGCATTCAAAGCATTAATTATATTATTCATGATATATAAAGTTTATGAATACTTCATATATGTGTGTGTCTGGTGTTTGTGCAGTCAGATTTCCCGTTTTGCCTTATGTCAGTTTTGTATGGTCTTTGTTTTACTTAAAATTGCCTATAGTATTCTCTTAATACCCTTTCAAGGTCTCCAGTGATGTACTTTCACTCATTCACTTTTGTATTGGTAATCTTTTTCTCTCTTTATTTTTTAAAACATCTTTAATAATGTCACTCTGATTTTAGTATTTAGTAATTTTGAAACAACAAATTTTGTCTTTGTTAATTTTATTTGTCAGTTTTCTGTTTCATTAAGTTTGACTCGTATTATTTCAATTTTTACTGAGTGAGATTTAGTTTGCTCTTACTTTTGAAGATAATAAATAATATATTTTGGATCTTCCATAATATAAGAAGGTAAAGCAATAAATTTTTTATCTAAGTATTGCTCTATTTGTATCCCATGAATTTTAAAATAATGATTTTAATAACAGTTTTATATATTTTCTTTGTGTTGTGATTTCTTCTTTGACTTATTAGTTATTTAGAAATGCGTTACTTAATTTCTAAATACTTGGAACTTTTCTGAATATCTTATATTAATTAAGCTCTGGGGGCTTTTGGTTTTGTTTTTTGAGGCAAGGTCTTGCTATTAGTTCATATTGGTCTTGAACTCACTCTGTACCCCAGCCTGGGCTTGAACTAGAAAAAATCCTCTGCCTCAGCCTTCAGGGTGCTGGGATTAGGAGTGTGTGCTATCATGTCTCGCTTAATCACTAATTTAATTTTATTATGGTCAGATAATGAGTTCTATAATCACTGGAAATATTTTGTTATAGGGCTTCATTTCCCCCTTAGGTTTTAATTATGTTATCTCTATTTCAAATACAATGTAAGGATACCTTGAATTCTCCTGGAAGATTGTGGCCCTACAGTTTCCTCAAAGGTGATCCTTCCATTTCTAATCCCTTTTTCAGCTTCAACCCTCCTAGTCCATCAACACTTCAGGTCCAGGTGACACTTGGTTTTAAATTTCCTCTTTAAAGCCTAGAAATATATTTTCTCTCGTATTAAGCTCTGCATGCTCACCTTTCACTTCTTATGCTCTCTCATAGGAGGAGAGAAGGGGTTCCTTTTCTTAGTACAAAATAAAGCTGAATAAGGTCTTCATAATAAAAAGTAAACACGGGATATAATGCTCACTGACCATATAGCAACGTAAAAATCCAGAGGGCTTATAACATGATCATGTCAAAGGTTAACTCTTCAAAGCAGATAAACAGTGTCATTCTGTGTATCACACCCAACTCTAAAAACGGTCTAGTATAAGCACGTGTGTTTCCCACTTTGCTTCACCCGGTGGTGGGCGGGAGCGTGTGCTCCAGCTCAGGAGTCTCCTGGTCTTGGCTCCCAATTCCCAGACATCTCTGCCACTGTGGCAGCCATGATGGGAGTGACCACAACTCTCAGGCAGTCTGGAAGACGGAGGGGATTCCTCATCACCACCCTGCCCATAATCCAGTACCCTACAATTCGTTGTTTTCAATTTCTCTCCTTTCTCTGGAAGATTGGGCCAAAGGAATGTTGAAATTTCCAGTAACCCAAAACCTCCACAGTCTGTCACACTTCAAACCCAGAGCTGTGCGTCCAACCGAGAATTCAAAACACTATTTTCACACTTCACTTCTGACCAAAGGAAACGTGGTATGTTGGCTTTAGCTTTGAATTTCAATCAATATAATTCAAAATATATGAAATCAAAGTCTATTTCCAGAACATCTGAGAGAGTCACCCAGTGTCTTGCTTCTCCTACCCTGTCCTGCAAAGCTGGTTCTTGTTTTGCATGTTTTAAGTCCTTGTTTGAAGTTCATCCATGGGGCTCAAGTTCTGGCTTGGCTTTTATCCCATGCCACATTTTACACTCACTTTTCATTTCACATGAAGTCTAGGGGAAAGAGCACAAATGGAGATTGTGGTAAAAAGGAGGGGTGGGGAGAATCGTGTCCCCGGTGAGAGAAGCCAAGTTGGAGTTCTCTACATGTTTGAAATCAGACTCCAAGGGAAGAAGTAGATATTTACTGACAGAAACATCATTTATTGAGCATCTATTCTATGTATCATGTATATCCTGTCAGAGGAAAAATAAATTACAGGTTGTGTCCCTAAGTAAGAGCCCGACAAGTAACCAGTAATTAGGATAAAATGTGCTGAATTAGAATGATAGGAACATGGGAGTGTAAAGGGCCCTGGGAGGGACTTAGAAGAGACCAGAGTTTGCAGATGTTTTGAACCCTAAGGAAGGGAAGGAAGGAGACAGAAGAGTCAAGAAAGTCAAGGATATGGAGAGGCTGGATCTGACCCAGGGTTAAGGATGGCTTTGCTTAGATGAGACCAAGGTGAAGCAAACTTAATAAGCAATGTCAGGTGTTGAGGACCGAACGAGGAAGCCCAGGGAAAACCTGGGATCTTTCGTTAACAGTAACACAGGGCAGTTAACATTTGTGTGCCGTGAGCTGAGCAGCATGGTTTTTTCTTCACTACAGTTCGGATTTCCATTTATGGAGAAGAAAGGGTAGGTACATCCCCAGGGTCACACAGATCATGCATGGCAGAGACTGCCTGGGCTCAAGCTAGAGATGCGAGCATCATTGTCCTTAGTTGTCCCCTCATGCTGTCTCCTTGTGGGTCACACTCAAATAATACCCTAGAAAGACTCAGGCAGAAGCCACTTTGATAGTCCTGAAGGTGAGCCAGGAGCACAGCTCACCGTCCCAGAGAAAGATGGCACAAGACCATTAATGGTTAGTTTTCCTGCACAGGTGGGATCTTGAAATAAGACCTTAGAACCAGAAGCACCAGCCACAGCTGGGAATGGTTACAGACGTGAATTCTTGGTCTTCTTCCAGATGTGCTGAGTCAGAAGCCCGAGGTGGGACCCAGTCATCTGTATGCCAACCAGAGATCCCCAGAGACCTTGGTGCATAATCCACTGTGAGGTCTGCTGGCTTCCACATCCTGATTCACCAAGGTTAGTGGTCTCTGGGGCAGGACACCTCCCTACCCCGGCTGGCCCACTGATGGATGGTTCACTTCCTGCTGCCATATCATAACACCCAAGCCTGATTCCTCAGGGAAGTGTGAGGTGAGGAGATGAAGGAGGACCTTAGTGAAGACTATGCACCTTTCCAGGTGAAGAGATGAGGAAAATCTGTCACAGGGTGGGTGTTGAAAGACGTTCAGTGTCCAGTCATCTATCTAACCCAGTGGCCAGCTTCAGGTGGTATTTATTTGTTTGGTGTTTGTGATTTTCTTTCTCCCTGATATTTTGGGTCATATTATAAAATACATTTGAATTTAAAATATGCAGAGTGACAAGGCTATTCTTCCCCAAGAGAAGCCACAATGACTGGTTTTCCATGTAGCCTGCAGGAGAGAGGACGTATGTGCACACATGCATGCATGTGTGCACACGCGTGCGCACACACACACACACACACACACACCACTACCATGTGCAGCCAGACTCACGATTACACAAGAGTGGTGTTACATGTGCATGGGTGTTTTCTTTACTTTTTGCATAATGCATCCAACCTGGAGTGTGTTCTGAAAGAGCTCTGCCTCAGTTTGTGTTTCGATGCACGAATCATTTTTGTTTAATTAGCCCAGTCCCATAACTCTAGATGCTTAAAGCATTTCTACTCCCTCCTACTGCACAGTGTGGCCGTCCAGTACATACAGTGTACATACAATGTGCAATTACAACGTGTGGTGAGTGCTTAACTTAAAACAATATAGTCAAAGGCACATTGCCACCACATGCCCTTTGAGTCATCCCGGCTGACTTTGATCACACCTTTTCCATCTTTCTGGCCACTTTCTGAAGCAATTCTGGAAGTCCTCCTTCAGTGTCTTATGAGATATGATCAAAAATACAGCAAATACTACATAGTGGAAATGCAGCTTCATAAAGACATTACAGTTTACCCCCCCGAGCTGACACCATGCAACTTCAGGCTCTTTCCTAATGTCAACCTTGACACGAAAGTTAAAGTTTTGAATCTATTCAGGATGTAGAGGCACCTATGATAGGAAAACTGAAGATGCTCATCAATGAGGGCTTCCAGAGCCGTGTCAGAGAGTGGCAGGAATGGTGAGAGAGTTCTGGGGCTTAGGGTGGGGCCCAGGGAAGGGCCTTAATGATGCTGTGTCTTCTACTGTCACATGCTTTAAAAAACTTAGCCATTCAATGCAGTGTTTGCTTACTCTATGTCTCTGCTCCCATGAACACATTGTCTGGAACCTGCAGGCGTCCTGCCCACAGCACTGAGTCAAAACCACCTTCCGCTCTACAGATCGTACTCCTCGGACATTAACTTCCATGGCTTGAATGTTGGCTCCTTCCCTCCCACCTGTCCCCATGAGGACACAAGTGTTCATTTCTGCCTTTTTGATCTCTTCCTTTTCCATCAGGGGTCCTCCCCTGTTCTGTGCTGGAAAAGGCCAGAGAAAGAGACCGGTGGGGCTGCAGCACAGTGGGTTAGTGGAGATTTTTGTCATGGAGGCCATAGAGGTCTCTCTTTCTGTCCAGGGGGGCTCACTCCGTATTGTCCCTGGACTGCACGATCCATGCACTGCTGCTGAGAACGTCTCTGTGAATGCGACCATTGTTCCTGAGAGCACAACAAGGCCAGGTGCGGATAGCCTCCAGGCCACTCTGACTGCAATGGACATGCATGTCAGTGTGCAGCCCCAGCCCCAGCCCAGAGCAGTGCAAGACTGAGAGCCCTGTGTTCATGGTCGAGCTCCTGGGAGTGAGGAGTCCTCATGCCCACCTCAAAATCTAAAGTCCTCCTCTCCCTTACTGGATCAATCAGATGTTTGTCAGACAGGATGATGCTGTGGTCTTTGCTCACCTCGGCTTTTTGGGATTGTAGATGGAGTTGTGATTTGGGGATTGTTGCCCTGCCTGGCTGGCTGTGAACGACATAGAAAATGGTGGAATCCACATGGCTCCTCACCCTGGCTCTGCAGGAGTCTGGAGTCTGTCTTCACGCAAATGAGGGCAGGTGATGTGGACCTGTGTGTACACAGAACCGTGTGGCACAGGGGCAGATTCAAGGTGGGTTTAGGGCAAATGCACACACGTGCATCTCTTTCACTTTTAGAACTGTGTTAAAGGCCATGTAACAAAAATTCTGCTCTCTTCCACATCCCCAACATGCAGCTCAGTGCTATAAATGGATCTACAGCCTGTGACCAGCATTAGCGTCCAACTGGATGACTCACTCACCTCATAAACTGCAATTCTGTGACTGTGAAGCAATAACTCTTCATTTCTGCTCCCCCGTCCTCAGTGGTCGCCGCTCTCCATTCTGTCTCTCTGGATTTGAGAACTCTTCATTTCCCCTGTCAGTTTACCTAATCGTGACTGGATGTGTTCACTTAGCATAGTGTCCCCCGTTCACCGGATTTGTATCCCAGTGTGTGTGGAGACCGTGTTCTGCTCACCTAATCGTCGGTCAGTGAATGACAGACTCTCTTCACTCCCTCAGTTGTACATAGAGCCTCTGTGAACATAGGGGCCAGAGAGCTGTTTCAATCTCCACTTTTGATTCTTTGATGCCTCTACCAGCAGCAGAACTACTGAATCATATGGTCATTCTGTTTCTTTTTATAAGAAATGGTCTTTGGTTGTGTTTTAGAGTCAGCCAAAGACTCATTCTGAAACCAAATTTTTTCACTTTAAGCCAGCAACAGATGACGGTGTCTCCTTTGCCTCATGTTCTGGAGCCTCCACCTCAAGACTCAATGAGCAGCTTTCTGTATCATACGCTTTCTCCAGCAATGAGCAAACAACTATGGCTGTTACACAGACAGGTCACAAAACGTCAGTTCCTAATGCTTTAATTCCATGATGTGTGCGTGTTTGTGTATGTGTGTGTGTGTGACAGAGAGAGAGAGAGAGAGACAGACAGACAGACAGATAGACAGAGAGATAGAGTACTTTCTGGCCCAAGCTCAGAAATCTAATTACAGGAAGGAAGGCCGAGAAGTGGTTTTTTCTTGCAAGAACAGGGTGTACTGAATGGTGAAATGTAGTTTTACCATATTGGACCATTGTTGAATGGTTTTGTGAGAACTTAAAGGGAAAATGTTGTGCCTAACCCTCTGCAGGCTCAAGGCAAAACCTTTGGAGATGCTACTTTTTTGGCAGCCTGTGTCTTCGGCAGTGCTGCCTTTTTGCATTAATTTATCTTTGGAAAGCCATTGATGGCTAAGGAGGCAAGAGGGACAGCACCGTTCCTGACAAAGATTCTCTGTACAACCAGAGCGGTGAGCCTGATGAATGTGGCTGCTTAAGTCAAACAAAGAGCTTGGCCCCGACTGAGTAAAATCACTCACTCCAGAGGCCCCAGAGAGACCTGTTTCTGGATTCAAAGCAAATTAAATTTCCAGGTTGAGGGGCTGCCATGGGTTGGGGAAGGGGCTCTGTAGTGAATCAAACCCCTCACTCATCCCCATGCCAGGGAAATATTTCTCCTTAACATCTCAAGAAGTTAATCAGCAATATTTATTACTATCTGTAAATTCCCTTCACTGTCTGATAGCCCGAACCCACTACCACTTTCTGAATCCAACCCTAGAGTCCTGTAATTTTCACAGGGAAAGGGAAATGTACGAACAGATCCCTTTCCTCTTTGGGAATGTTGAGAAAGATTCAGAAGCTATTGCCCATTCAAGGAAGAGTGGGGGGAAAGTGACATTATGTTTTGAAAGTATATGTATTGCAAATCTTTTGGTAATATAGGGAAATTCTCTTCATGCAGTCACACACGGAAAGCTGCACCAACAATGTGTATACAGAGAATAATCTCAGCGGCGCTGCACACACCATTGTAGAAATAAGGAGAATTAGTAGTAGCACTCACTGAATATAGTTGTCTGTGAATGAACCCATTTAGTTCTCAGTCAAATCAGGAAGCAGATGACACGGGAAGAAAGTCTCCTGTGGGGTGAGGAGCTCCCCAGTCTTGACCAGAGGACCTCAGATCAGAGATTCCCAGGCAGATCAGCCCCTGACACACATGTTCAGCAAGTCCAGTTACTGGTGCAAATGTATTTGTATCCAAAATTTAAATTTTAGATTTAAATGTAAAAGTTTAAAGAGGAGAGCAAGTGAATGAGCGCATGAATAGGCAGTGGTTAAGGATGTGGCTGGAGTGGCTGTGGCTTGGGAATTTTCCTTGTCATACTTTTCTTCACTTTCATCAGTTTCTGCATAGAGCATGCACTACCTTGGGAATCAGAAAAATATGTATTTATTTTACAAAGGAAGTTTGCAGCTTAATCAAATAAGATGATTCAAGAATAGTAAACAGACCTGTATCGGTGAAAAGATGGGCAGAGGAGTCATATTCAGCATGATTACATTGTGAGACCTAATTATTTTCTCACTACTTCTTGTTTATGTTCTATGTTTTGTTGAGCACAACTTTTAGAACCAAAAATAAAGAGAGAAAACAGCAAGTCCACAGGACTATTTTGTTTTACTCCTTGATTATAGCAAGGCCAACATGTCTGTCTCTATTTGGGAAGCAGAAGCAATGTGGGCCACACTTTGGAGCAAAATAATTCTTCTTGACTCTCTAGGAATGAGACATTAGAATTAAGTGACTAATGCTGAATATTTCTGTTCTGGACTCATGGTTTAGTGGCATGACCGTGTCCTTGTGCTGGCAAGGCAAGTCAGAGTTAAAACAGTTGGTCACAATGGTGGTGAGAGACGGGCTGGAGAGCCGTGTTGAACCTCAGTCCAGCTGAGATGAAGGGCCCTCTGGGGAAGGCGCCTGGCAGCTTGTCAGGTTCATGGGCATTTCCTGACTCACAGGTTGCCCACTCCCAGATTCAAAGAACCGTAGTTAGTAATACAAAGGTAAAATGAGTGCCTCTTCCTCAAACAGTGTAGACTAATGATAAATTCCACAGCATTTCCATTGTACCAGGCAGCGTAAGTCATCTATTGGTGATGTAGAGGACAGTGGGATATGCATGAGTTCTCAGAAATATGATGGCATCTAATATCAAGGACTTGAGCCCCAGCGGGTGTGGGTGTTTGTGTGGTAGACTGTGAGAGATGCATGAGCTTCTGAAATTAGGTCTCGATTTGTCGAGGGTCTTAAAGAAAGAGAATGATCGGAAAAAGGCACAGACCCAGGAAAAGAAGATAGGGCAGTTGTGTAATTAATTTGTCAGATGTGGGTGCCTCACTACTTGGGGGGGGTCCTACTGGGGTTCACTGGGGTGTGTTTCAGTGGATCTTGGGTGAAGAGCTGACGTGTGCTGGCCTCTTGGTCCCTCGGAGTGGGACGTGGGGCTGCTCAAGCTGCTGTTGTCCAGGGCTTCTGAGGAGGGCTGGAGGGTGGTGCCAGCTTCGTCCTCTAACTGTTCATGAAGTGTGATCAAAACGGCAGTGAGCGCTTGAACTTTAAAAGAAATAATTATTATGATAAAAGGCACATTTCCCTTCATCCTCCTCATCATCCATCTTCCCCTTTGAACACACTCACCCCATTCTTCTCGCCACTTTCTGAGGCAGCTCTGGGGTCTGCTTTCCTGAGTGTCTTTAGTCGTGCTGTTCTGGCTGCTTCAAAGTTCTGAATTAGTTCGAAGTTCCTACCCTTCCTGAGCATTTTCCTTTCAGAAGACCCGGAAGTCACGTGCCGCCAGATCTCGTGTGTCTGGCGGACGAGATCACGTGGTCATGTTCTCACCAGCTGTCTGTCTCGGAGCGGAGCTCAGCGCAGCGCTCAGTAGTCCTCTTCAGTCACACCTCCTACAGACGCCCTGGAAGAGGACTCCGGAGCTGCTTCGGAAAGGGACAAGAACAATGGGCTAAGTGCGCTTTTGAAGTGAAATGGAGTATTTGGGGGGATTTATGGCAATACATCTTTTACTATAATAAGCTTTTTAATATTTAAATATTTACCATCTGTTTTGACCATGTCTTAAATTTTACTTGTTGAATACAGTTGTGTGTGTGTGTGTGTGTGTGAGAGAGAGAGAGAGAGAGAGAGAAAGAGAGAGACTGCTGATGTCATGTCACTAAGTCAAGGCCAGGTCCCTGTCACTGGCTTTGCTGCTTTTCCAGTCACCTTTGCCAACTATGCTAAAAGTTTCTAGATGTTTCCACTTCCCTTAGTCCACCCTAAACCTGTCTCAGACTTGAGTCCAGAGCAGGTGAGACACATTAAGAAGTGTCATTAAAGGGTCACCTGGGACCTGATCACACCTCCCTGCTTTCCACCCACTGGGTGTGGGAAGCCAGGTCCACGATGGTGGTTTCCAGACACTAAGTGCAGCCAGAGAGAGGCTGCTGCCTTCTCAAAGCTCAAGATAAAGGGGGAAAAATAATGAGATTATAACAAAAAAGTAAGGAAACAAATTTTATGTATATGGGGGGGCAGTAGGGTGGGTAGGGCTATGGGAAAAAATGAGAATTAAGTTGTGTCTTATACTGGTACAAATCCCCATTACGGAGTGCAATCATGATGCGTATATGTAATGTACCAATAAAGATTTAAAAAAAAAAAAAAAAGCTCAGCTTGGAGGGAGAGGCTCCAGCACCAAGTCTGCAGCCGAGGCGGGTGCCCTGCTCTCCTCGCTGACAGCCCTAGGTCAGCCTTCTTTTCTCCTAGAGCCACAGCTTCCTCCTGAGAAGGTGGCCTGGGTGCCTGGCAGGGTGCTGGTGCACAGTGACACCCCCAAGCATCCCTCTTCCCTCCTCCCCGCAGGGCTCTCAGTCCATGGCTCTGGCTCAGGTCCACTGAGATGACGTTTTCACTGTTGTCCCCAGAGTCTCCTCTGGGCTCGAGTGGAGTGCATTGCAATGTAGCTTGTCAAGTCTCCCAAGTCCTCATCCTCATCGCATCCATGGAAGCTGGATTTAGGGTCCCCAGGCCAGGATTAATACCCTCTGCTGTGAGTGTGGTGGGCAGAAAACGCCTCGGAAGTGCACTGAGTGCTCTGTTCTCCTCTCCTTGCCTTCTGAGAAGTTGCTCACCCTGTAGGCCTCACTTTCCCTCTCTTAAAGTGGGGATGTGTGGTTGGCACTAAAAATCAAATGACAACACTGAGGGGGCTTGTGAGGAAGACTGAAGAAAACTTCACATTCACCTCTGCACGAGAGGCCTGGTAGTATAGCTATTGATGTTTCTTAAAAATTTTAGAAAGATCACAATAGCTAATTTCTGCTAGGGGTGGTGGGATATGCTTGTAATCCTAATTCTTGGGGAGGCTGAGGCAGAAGAATTTCAAGCCTGATCTGCACAGTTTAGCAATTTAGAAAGGTCCAGGTTCAAAATGAAAAACAGAAGTAGGAGATGTGTAGCTTAGTGCTAAGACATTG
>PVIR01000062.1:0-98659 GCA_004026965.1 Petromus typicus | reverse complement strand
AAAATGAAGACCAGGTGCTACCCACTTCCAGATGTTTCCTGTGTGCCCAGGATGCCCCAAAGCCCTGTCTTCTGTGAAGGTATTGGTGAATGGGCATAGCTGTGCTTACTGCAGCCTGTATTTGGTAACAAGGGAACTCACTTGAGGTCCCTCCCTGGAATTTCTGTCCTTGTCCTAGCGTCCTTGAGGATGTCCAAGGTCAAGAGACACATTGTCTCCCTTTCCCCAGCACACAGACACCCGGCAGGTTTGCAAGACACAGAAGTCTCTGATGTGCTGCCCAGTTGTTGGATGAGGTGTTAGCTGGTCAGCTTAGTTTGTGTTTCCCCCACTCATTAAACTGGCCATGTTCCATGCCAACTTAGTGTCTTCCCAAGTCTGCCTTAGTTTCATTCTAACTCAGCACATCACTCCCAATCTTCTGCATACCTCAGGGGAGCTTGGCCATTACAAATTGATATTTTATTTTGCCTGAAGCTACTCCTGTATGCATTTTTTAAAAAGCGTAGATTCCAACAGCAACCAGCTGGGCCATGGAGTTCCTCCCTGTGGGCGGCCTTGGACAGCTCGGCATGTTCGAGGATGCTGAGACTCGTACATTTCACAGTCTTGGTGTTAAAAAATAATTTTTTTCAGGAACAACAACAACAACTTATCTTGCTTTTATCTCTAACTTTTACTCCCAAAAGAATTCCTAGATTTTCTTTTTGTCAAAAATATGTATAGAAATAAGTTATTTCCTATTTCAGGCATGTTTTTGAAGAAATCTACAAATAGAAGTAGGCCTGGAAACCAAATTATATATACACAAAAACATGTGAAGTATAATTTGAGATTTCATGTAGTATGTAATGCAAAGACTACATAGGAAGCAGACTCTGAACCTTTCTGTGTACTTACGGGCATCTGCTCAATGGCAGGTATAGTGCTGCCAAGTCCCTTGTCCACACCCTGGTCCTACCACTTACTGGGTGGGGAGACCACTTAGCACACTGTATTGATTCCAAAGAAATGTTTTAAGAAATCTTTTATCATCTAAAATGAGACACATCTTACAATTGATGACATCATCCAATTGAAATTGTCAGGATATTTTTCTTTCTTGTGGTACATTAAATAATGATGCATCTCACAATGGATGTGCCTAAATTCAATGAACTCCGGTAGCTGCCATTTCTGAATTTCAATTTTAATCTCTGAAAAATGGGGGAATTGCTAACAAGGCCTTGCTGAAGACTGAAGTAATTAATGGGTTCAGTAGATTTCCTAGGATGGGCACTTGATAAAAGTCCCCTATTATTGTCTCAGCAACTTATTAATATTAGTTATGATTTAAAATGTAGACTCTACTGATTATAGTTATTCTCATTATATTGATAAGAATATTTGGGCTTATAAGGGCTCTGTACCTAAAGCCAAGACCAAATTCAAATGTCTCTGCTTGCAGAATTCATAGTCATCTGATTTACACCACTGAGCCATGTAAATATATTGTGTATTATTCCACATAACATGTAACCCATTTCTTATAACCTACAAATGTACACCACTTTTCTAAAACAAGAGAAGAGCTGGTGGCATCTCCAGCACCCTGAGAGCCCCTTGTTGTGTGTTACTGATTCTGAGCCGGCTTTGGAGGAGCATATTCACCTCCGGCCACCTCCCAATGCTACGGCTACTCAGTCACCTTGGACCCTCCCAGTAATCACTCTGCATCACACTATGCAAGTCAGCAAATTCCACTCACTTTAATATACATGAGCAAGAGGGAGGGATATTTCTCGCTGAAGGTTTTATGGAAAATTTTGCATTTATTGATTTTTTTCTTTATATCTTAATCTTTATATACACCACCCCCCCCAACACACACACACACTGAGAATGATGGCTATGGCCATGTTTGTTCCACCTAACAAAAATATAGCATATTGACAACATTATCTGTCATTCTCACATTTCACCTGGAGTAGAAAACTGTTTGATCTCAAAAGCCTGCAGACTACCTCAGTTCACAAGGCTATCTTTTATTCATGCACATGAAAATAAAGACAACCAAATGCAGGGGTCCCTACAATGCTAGAGAAGCGGGGGAAACGAAACTTATTTCTTTAGTGAAGCTCAGCATCTCGTTGTTTGGGCGGTGGTCCTCCAGGAGCTCTTCTGCCTTCCCCGGTCCCACGTGCTGTCAGGGATCGCACAGGCTCACAGCATGTGGAGCTGGCAGTGCCCTTTAGAGCTCTCTGCTTTCGGAGGGAAAGAACCAAGCTTGCAATGGCGCAGGGCCTCTCCTGTGCTCAGGTGTCATGTTCTGCCCAGGATAAGACTAGATGAAACATTTTACCTGTTTTGTAGGCCTCAGCAGAAACCACATCCTGAAAGATATGGAAGGAGCTCAGAGAAAATATTTCAACTCTTCAGACTTCTGTTTTCTCTCCTAGAAAATGAGATCAACACTCCTGACTACACAGGCTGGTTCCGAGCACTAAGTGCCGCAATATATACTAAGGTGTTGGTCCTGTGTGTAGCATGGTTCTGTGTTCCCGTTCGTTTTACTTCGATTTATTGGCTTTGTGATTCCCTCCTGCAGAAATGGTGACAGAAAGTGATGCATTTGTGATAGATTTCGATTTACTGTGTAAGCCATAAAAGCACCTGGGTTGTCTCATTCAGCAAGAGTTATCTGCTGCTCTTGGGTGATATTTCATGTTCAGCGATCCCTGAGCTAAGGTGGCCCCAGGCTCATTCCCTGTCTGGGGACATTTGAGGTCTGGTGGTTCAGTGTCCAGGTCCTGTTGCAGTTCTGTGGCCTCCAGGTCACCAGATGACACATTCTCTGTCTTGGAGGACTCGTTCAGTACTGTGTAGCCGGGAAGCAGCTCCTGCTCAGCTAACTCAGAAACATGATTTCAGGGCTCACCTCTGTTCTTCTTACTCCATGGCCAGCTCCCTTGGTGACCATCCCCTGGAGAGCAGAGCTGTGCGTTTTGTTTCGCTGCCTGCACTCACTGACTGTCCACAGGCCCACGCATGGCACCAGCAGATGCTTAAGTCTCATTTTTCTACTACCCACTGCATGTTTCTAGGCGGGCCATTTGCTCCATGCTGAACTCGAATGTCACAGTCCCTCTAGGGCCAGGTTTTCTAGTCTGTTGAACTCAAACTATGTAAGCCGTCACCTTTCATGGAGCCCACTGGGTTGTCTTACTTGGTTCTTGCAGAATGTGTACAATGGAGGCACCTGGATGCCCTGTCGCAGAAGAGGAAGCAGCGCAAAGACACCTCATTCCTGATGAGGCCACTCAGCTGATATGTGTGGGATCGAAGGCGGCTGACTCTGAACTCCCCATTTATTGTGCTTTGCTCCCCCAGTCTCTGAATTTTAATGTTGGAAGGAAGATATGCTACTTTCTTTGGTGAAAGTCAAGTCAACAAAGACATTGAGGAGGGGCTGTGGGTGAACAGGGTGTGGAGCGCAGGCCTCAGTCCGGGCAGAAGTAGAGACAGGAGCCCGAACTTTGCTCCCGCACGGTCAGCGTGGGGGGTCTGGGGCTCAGCTGCATACGAGCTGCCCTAGGATGCCAGGCAGTGGACTCTGGTGTTGCTCTGTGTCCATGTTCCTCTGACTGAGTCCTTGGACCCTGCCAGAGGTCACCCCATGCCTACTGCTTTCTGAGTCACAGCCCTGCCTCTTCCTGCCCCAAAGGCAGAGCACAGCTTCTGTCTTTATACCCATGGGGGAGCCGACATGCCTGCCCCCCTTCCTGCATCCCAAGGAAGGTGGTGGCCAAGACTGTTCTCTGAAGTAGACCAGGGATCTTCATTTCCCTTTCCTCCTCTGCTCTGCATTTGCTGATTTCTGAGTGCAGCAAAGTGCCCCAGACTGGGCAGCTTAACACAGCTGACTCTCATCTGGTGGAGGCGGCCAGAACCTAAGGCCAGGGGGCCGAACGTGATGGCTTCTTCCAAGGCCTGTCCCCTCAGCTACAGATGGCCATCTTCTCTGTCTCACTGTGTATTTCTGTCCTTCTCTCCTTTTATCAGGGCTTCACCTAGGTGACCTTGCTTGTTCCTAGTTACCTTTTTAAAGCTCCTCTGTCCAAATGTAGTCATACTGGAAGGTCCTGGGAATTAGGATTTTAGCCTAGGGGTATATAGGAGGGACAAGTTTCAAATTTTAACACACAAAGTCTTTGCTTTGACTTAGTTTTATACTTTTAAAATCCCAAGATGGCGGCTGGAACTGGTATGGCCTGATTATACATCTTTCCAAATCTTTCTCCTGATGAGATGTAGAGCAGAGCTTTCGAGACCCAGTGTTTGTTTGTTGTCTTAGTTCTGTGGCTGTGACAAGTCCGCTCCAAGGAAATGGGAGCTGGAGACCCCGAGCTGCTTCACAGTTATGTTATTCTTGAGCACCTAAGTCTTGGCAGCTCCTACTTTTGTATCTTAGCTCCATTTTATGGATGAGGAAACAGACTCAGAGAGGAGGCTGCCCAGTAGCTTTTAGCTCTTATTTCAAGGTCCCAGTATCACTGTGTGTGTGTGTGTGTGTGTGTGTGTGTGTGTGTGTGTATGTGTGTGTGTATGTGTGTGTGTATGTGTGTGTGGCAGTGTAAATGCTGGGATCTCTGAGCCTCACCGTCAGGAGTCCCAGGTTGCTAAACTTAGTTCATGCTCCCTCAGCATCGCTCACAGAAAGTCTGAGGAGGATGTGAGGAAGAGGAGGATTGTAGCATAGGAGACTCTGTCCTGTGAGCATCAGGATGTGCCCTGGGATGACGCTTTCCTGTATCCCAGATCTGGTCAGTTTCCTGGTAAGTCCTCGCGACAGTCCATGTGATGTCCACCCATGAAGGACCGAGCTCAGTCGAAATCCAACACCACGTCTCCAGTTAAGTGGAGCAGCTGGAATATTCACCTGCTCAAATCTGGACAGAATGAAGGCACCTCTGCTCCACTCAAAGGGGAAGGATGGATTTCTTCTCCTAGGTGGTGGGAGCTTTGAAGGGTTTGGAGACCCTGGGGTGCTTCAGGGCACAGTGTGTAGCTTGGTTGGCTCTTTCCTTTGCAGGGATGCCCAGAAGAACTGCTCTGTAGCAAGGTCCAAGACCAGCATGTCTCCTTGTGGTTGCACTTGGGTCACAGGTCTGTAATCTTGGCACTTTCTAGACTGAGGCCGGAGAATTACACTATGAGCTCAGCTTATACAACTTGGTGACTTAGCAAGATCCTGCTTTAAATTTTTCAAATCTTTGAAACAGGGGCTAAGGATACTGCTCAGTGAAAAGAACCTGGAATCTACTAGAGCTGAGAAAAAATATTTCTTTGTGGCAAAATTACAGTGTCATTCACTCTGCATGATCCCCCTCAGAACACACACACGTGTGCACAAATGTGCACACACACACACATGGGTAAGCACACACAGAGTCTCCCCTATAACATCAGAACGGTTTTGATTCATCTTTTAGCTAAGCAAAAGTAACATCTTGACAATTTTAATGGACTAATTATGCACTCCTGGTCATCCTGAAAAGTGCTCATTCTGGATCTTTGTGTCTTGACAACTGTAAGGGTCTTCAGCTGGAAAATTAGGGGACAGACAGCGAATTTCAATGACGGTGACCTTGGCAAGTTGAGCACTGAGACTGCCTTCCTGCTGGCCCAGGAGAGGCACACAGGCCCCCTGGCAGGATGGGTGGAGCTTCTGGTGTGAGCTCCGCAGTCCTTCCTCCTGTCCAAAGAGCCAAGGGAAACCTGTCCAGAGTGCGGAACTCTGTCAGCACCTTTGCCCATTACAACTGAAATTTCTTCTGTTTCTTTTTATTGCTTTTCATCTCTCCTTTTCTCTCCATGAGAAAATAGGAGTAAACATATGCTCACCCTGCACTGATCCTCATCACGTTTGTCTCCCGTCCATGAGGCTCAAAGAGGTACAGCAAGCAGTCTGGAGTCACACAGCAAGCCAGGTATGGCAGAGGAGACGAGCTCCAGCTCCTTGTGACACCTTTGTGATGGCTCTTGACTCCGAAGCTTACCCAAAATGCTAAATGCCATCCCTGACCGGGAGATAGGCCCTGCGCTCTTGATGTGGCCTTGACCCTGTACCGATGAGCTGGGCGCTGCTTCAGACACCAGCCTCAGTGTCTCCAGATGAAAGGGTCATTATTCCCGAACCAGAAACACGCGGCCACACACCAAGTATGAGCAATAATCAGAACCAGGTCTGGGGAAGCAGAGGGTAGAAGGACATGGCTGTTTAAATTAAAAGAAATGTTTTAAACTCACACTTGCCAAAGTAAAGAGAAAACTTCAGCTGCTTTTGCACTGTCTCTCTTCCCCAAAATCATCCCTGTCCATCTTTATCCTTAACTTAATTTTTATTTGCAGTATATACAAAACCTAACCCAAAGCTGTCATCTTGGTGCCCTTCGGCTTCAGGCTCATATTGCGGCATAGCATAGCCTGAATGTCAGAGACGCTGGCTCAGGAGCCGAGCTGTCATTCACTGGGACCCACTTGACTGGCATCCACTTGGCCTGTATGTGGGCTACGCAGACTATGCCTGGCCGGGACCGGGTGAGTCATCCCTTCCCCTCCGGGAGCTCTCCTGTGGATCTGGAGGGAAAACGGTGGGAAGTGGGGCTGGGTGATGCTGCAGACTCTGGTGGGACTGGCTTGGCTTCCTCAGGGAAGAGCTTGGCCCCTGTCCTTCATCCTTCGTCCTTCTTCCTCCTCTTTCCTTTTCTTCTTTTCCTTCATCTCCTTCTCCTTCTTCTCTTTTTCTTTTGCCTTGTCCTCTTTCTCTGTCTCCTCCTCCTTGTTTCTGTCTTCTTTGCTGGAACCACAGGCTAGGCTAGGGTCCTACCACTGAGCTCCATTCTTAGTGTTTTTTTTTTTTTGAGAGTGGATCTCACTAAGTTACTGAAACTGGTCTTGAAAGGCAATCAATCCTCCTCCCTCAACATCCAGTAGAGCTGGGAAAACAAGTGTGTGTTTCTGCACCCAGCTGAATCTCCTTTGAATACTGACTTCCTCTGTGGGGTTAGGCTCCATCTAGAATATGCAGGGATAGAGCTGCTCTTCATAGCAGCCAATGGCACTGCTGTCTGCAGGGCCTTCCCATCCCCACTTGCACACTCTCAGATACTTCACCTGTTGGAACACTTTCAAGTTTAGAGTTTTGTTCTGTGGTCACAGAATCGTGTCTGTCATTAATAGTTAAAAGCATTATTTTGACTTGATGTCTATACAATCCTCTGTCCTATGTCTCTATGTATCATAACATGTCTCCTGGCTTTTGCTTCCTTGAACAAATATTGTTCCCATATTTACAAACAATTGTTTTGAATAGAGTCAGAAGCCCATTCTTATAAGCATCTTTAAGTAGGATACATTCCTAGGTGGAATTATTAGGACAACATTGATTTTAGTGACATCCCATATCAGGGGATTGTGGGTGGGTTTCTATAAAAAGGAGGAGCAAATTTAGGTGCCATGTACCGTGGTGAGAACTGACTCATTCACCATTGGCACAGTGGATTTGTGTCATTCAAACGCTGACAGTTTAACAGCTGAAAAGTACTATTTTATTTTTGTTGCATTTTCACTTATTGGGTTATTAGTGGGGATAAGTATCTTTCACATTTATTAATTATTCAGCCATCATTTTTAGTTCTAGATTTTTGTATGTAAATGTGCCCTGTTTGCCTGGCTACACACTGGAATTGTTTTCTTCTTAATGTAAAAGATCTTTTTCTAGATTTAAGATATTAATATCTTTATGTTGTTGGCATTATTTCCCAGTTTGTTTTAAATTTTACCATGTGCTAGACAATATTATCTCTTTTCTCTTTGAGATTTAAGAGCAAAATACATTCATGGGCAAAAATTTGAAAAATAAACATAGAAATGCAAATTATAAAACAAAATCTGTCTTGGTCACCACCATAAATAATCACTAAGTGAAATTTGGTGCAGCTCAAAGTACTGTTGAGGACATGACTTGCTTTTTCCAATACTGGAATAGTATAGGACCTGCTGTGCTCTAGCCGGGTTGTGTGTGTTCTCCTGTTTGGAAAGTTGTCCTCCAAGGTGAGGCACTCAAGAGCTGTACACTTTGTCGTACAGACAAGCAATGTGCCATTTTACACAGTTGCCAGTTGTCAAGAACTCCAACACCTCAGACATTACTCGGGATAAATACTGTACTGTGAATCCCTTTTGTGAACAGAGCTTACCCAATGGCTTCCTTGGCATGTGGCCCTCGGGGTGGAACTGGGGATTTAGCAACATGCCCATCCTGGAGACCTCTGGTGGGAAAGGACTGAACTGCTCTTCTGGGAGTGTGGGCCGTGGTACTGCTTCCCAGAAGTGTATGGAGAGAGAGTCCTTGCTGGGTGGCTGGGAGCTGGGACAACAACATCTGTGTCCCTGGTTGTCTATCTCCTCCTCCTTTCTTCCCTTCAAGTTGACTTCAGAAGTTCTGTGAGATCCAAACCCTTAGAGAGTGTAGAGCTGAGACTTTCACCTATGCATCTTGTGAAGTTGCGGGGGCATGGGGGTCTTCCTGACATAAAGGACCTCCAGGCTAGTGTCTCTGCCCAGTGTTACTAGGTGTCTCCTTTCATCACCTTCTCCTCATTTCCCTGTGCCTGTTAGGGCCTGATCACTAACCCTTCTCCAGAATGACGGTGGGGTGCAGTGATGGGACCCAAGCGTTCTTGGAGGGAAAACGCTCCAAGGAGTGAGATACTTCTGCTGTATCCTGGGCCATGGTCAGCAACTGTGTTCCTAGATACCAGTCAGCTCTCAAAACAAGAGCAGCTTTGTTAAAGGGAAGAGGCAAGAGTGTGAGATTTGGAATTATTCTAAATATTAGACACATGTCTTTGAGTATACTGTGGTCTAGACTGAGGGTCAGCCAGCTAAGGACTGTAAACTACATGTGGCCTATTGCCTGTTTATTTGAATAAAGTTTTATTAAAACCCACCCGGATCTATTCTTTATGCTGCTTTCACAGTGTCAGGGCTGACATGAGTAATTGGAATAGGAGTGTAGGGTTGAGAGTGATGAAAATCTTACTATGTATAACCCTTTACAAATAGGTTTCCTGGTCTCTGATCTTTATTAGCATTATGTTCTAGAAATAGCCTTTTTGCATAATGTTTTATTTTCTATTCATATCTAAATTTGTTATTAACTCCTAATTTTTAAAGAAGTGCATGTAATTTTGGTACAATTGAAGGATACAATAATTTTTAAAAAATCTTTATTGGTACATTAAATATACACATCATGATTGCACTCCATAATGGGGATTTGTACCAGTATAAGACACAATTTAATTCTCATTTTTTCCCATAGCCCTACCCACCCTACCACCCCCCCATATACAATAATTTTTTAAAAAATTTAGGAAAGAGGAATATTCGAATTATTTCTCTGACTGGACACCTTGGACAGTTTCTCAATTTTGTCATTGTAGGATGGACATTCTCACATCTGTTAGGATGGAGTGAGCTGAGGAGCAGAAGACCTATGCAGGGAACGGCGACCATGCAGAGCATGTGTTTGACCTGGGAGGGGCTCGCCTTTCTGCTATGGACTGTGTAACTTCCTCAGCCAATAAGATTGTCAGCTTTCCTTTCCCAGTGAATCCACAGAAGGGGCCTGAATGGATCCTCAAATTTCATTATCTTTCCCCTTTTAGAACACAGCCCTGCCGTGCCCAGGAAATGACATCAATGACCATGGTGGAGTCTAGCAGAGGTGACTGACTGACTGACTGCATTGGGCTGAGTCTTGACAGGACGGTAGAAAACATCCTGAGCATTTGCAGTGAACAGAGTTTGGGCAAAGACCTGGCAACTCAAGGGCTGGAACTGCTGAGAGCCCTCTGAAGCCCAGAGAAGTGATACAAGGACCAGTAAAATCAGAGGCCACCAGCATCCGAGGCTGATGGCCCAGGAATCACCCCTGACCTTAGGGGCCCCTCGGGAGCAGGGTGAGGTGCAGCCCATGTTTCTGTGGTCAGCACCATTGGATGCAGGGAAGGTGACTATAAACAACCCAGCTACAGCTGGTCTGGGGAAAGGTTGAGCGAGGCCGACCCACAGCTCAGGCCTTGATTCTGCTAATGACCCTGGGCAGCCTTGGCCAGGTCTCTTCAACTCTCTGATTCCTTAACAGAAATAAAACACCTTCCTGCAGGACTGTGGAGGAAAATGTGCGTGTGCAACACTGATTGCTCCACTCGCTAAGTTCGGAATCAAACGCGGCAAAACACAGAATGTTTGTTGGTTTTTTTTTTTTTATTATTCCCAAATTTTAGGGAGATGTATATTTTATAAATCCAAAGGAACAGAATGCACCCAGGTGTGGCCCTGCCTCAGGGGTTGGACTCAAAACAGCAGCATCCAGAGGGACAAGAAGTGACAGTTGTAACCCAGCTCTTCCTGCCCAATAGGTGTTCCTTGGGCACCTTGACCCCCAGAAAGACTCAGCCAGGTGAGCCGAGCCCCAGCTCATCTCTGTAAGTCACTCAGTGAAACTAAGAGAAATAGAAAGTGTAACTAAGAATAAACGGGGGAGTCAAGATTTAGATGATTCAGGAGGCTCCCCCCAACCCCCCTCAGGTAATGCAGCAAGCTCTTTCCTCTGTCCTGAGCTCCTCACAGAGGCACAAGAGGAAGACAGTGAGTGAGCGGGACAAGGAGGCCCCTGGCATGGGGGAAAGACTGAGAAAGCAACAAGAGGTGGATCTACAAGGAGAGAGGATGCAGAGCCAGAAGACAAGTGCAGATTTCATTTCTGTATCTCTCCGGTCCCCTTTGGCTTCCAAGGGTGTTTGACAAGTCAGAAACCTTTCCAAAGCAGCAAATGTGAAGGTGCTTGACATCTCACAAGGGGAAAACACTCACTTTCCTCACTCTAGTCCTGCTCAAAACTGGAAAGTAGAGAACTGTGCAAATCCATCTGTGAAGATGATGATCAGGGCTCTCCAGGGCTTTGGTTTGACTGGAGCTTTGGGGTTGGGACTTGTGCTGTCCGACCCAATTTATCCAGGGTGCCAAATTTCAGCTGACACACAGAGGAGAAGATGCATCTATGTGTTATGGAAAGACCATCCTGCAGGTGCACGCTTGATGGCTCCCATGGCCCCTCCGGTTCCCCCTCATTACTCTCAGGTTAGGGCTTTCAGGAGAAGCTCTACACTGTCACTAAAGAAGTGTGGTTTTGGACAGTTTGGAGGTGATAGCGAGCAGAGATCCTTGTTATATCCTTCTCTGGAGTTTAGGTTTTCAATATTGTTTCTATGCAGAACATAGCTGGTAATTAAGGAGAATGCTTGGACAGACTGGAAAGAGACCGAAGAAGTGGTAGAGACATGTGAGGGCCACACTCTGAGCACCACTCCCTCATTGCGGGGCCCACTAAGGGCATCCTCTACACACCGACCTGCTTCTGTTCTGCTCTTCCAGAAATGTAGCTTAGAGACCAATCAGAAGCCCTGCTGTGCAGCCCAAGTGTGCAGCCCTGGCAGATAGGTGGACAGGAAGTTCTCTGAATCCCTGCACCAGGTAATAGCAGCAGCCCTGGCAGCACCATATACAAAGCCAGTTCTCGAGCTGGCTGTCTCAAGGGCACATAGCCCTGTCTGGTGAGGTGGCCACAGTGTTGATGCTGAGTTACACTCCAAGGAAACGTGTGTCTCCCACAAAAATGAATCCAAATCAGAAGGAAGAAGAAACTAGCTCTTAGGAAAAGGGAAGGATGAATTGTGTGCTCTTGTAAAATAAACTTTTGATTCTGAAATATTTTACAATGCTGTTTTGTGAAGAAAATCCAAAGCGTTCCTGGACATCTTCCATTCCATTTCTCCTGTTGTCAGAATCTTACTTAAGCACATCACATCTGCTGCAACTGCTGAGCTGATGGTATTGACGCATAAATATGGAACAAAACATGGACCAAAACTTTTATTTTATTTGGATTTCCTTATTACTGTTTTTTTTTTTTTTGTCTGCTGACTTTTTCTGCCCCAGGATCCCAAGTAAGATCCGACATCATCGTTCATTACTGTATCTCCTCCAGATTATGAATATCTCAGATTTTGCTTGTTTTCAATGATCTTAACAGCTCTGGAGAGTGTTTGCCGGGCATGTCTCAGTCTGGCCCTCAGTTTGGTATGACTGTCATGTTCTTCTGGTTGTGCTGCTTTTGTGAGCATTGGAGAGGAAGGCCATGGAGCTGAAGCCCCTTGTTATCATGTCCCACAGGGCTACACTGCCTTGATCACTGGTGGGTGTGGCATCTTTCACTTTCTCCACTGTGTGGTTTGTCTTTTCTCTCTCTCTGCATATACACTGAAGATTGCTGGCCACTGAGGAGCGACTAGTTACCTTTCACTTCTTGCAAGAAGGGTATCTAAATAAATTACTTGGAGTTTTTCGGCCTGGAAGATTTGTTTCTTTTCCTTGACTCATCTATCCAGTCATTTATGGTTGTTGTATGGTCACAGGCAGTGCTGGGAAACATTTATAACTAGTTTTAACAACAATCCCTGGTTCCCATCTTTTGCCAGTTTCCATGCTGTGAATTTCTCCAACCATGGTCCTTTCAAGCTCCCAGCTCCAGGCTACTGATCCTGAACACGTGAGAGAGGCCAGCCAGCTTTTGTGAAATGGAGGGAACAACTTCAGCCCATCTCAGCAAATAATCAGGGAAGACACAAGAAGTGCTACTACCTGCTCCAAAAGGGGATGGTCAGAAAAAAATAGGTCAGACAATGGGTTGACAGAAGAAGGAGGTCACTGAGAGAGGCCAGAGAGTTTGCATCTGTATAACAAGAGAGTTCCAGTGTTTCCCACCTGCCAGGCTCTGAAAAGCTTTGCTAGAGACCCTGTGACTCTGCCAGGGAGGTTAGGGGTGGGTTGGTAGAGGGGGCTCAGGAATCAACGTTTGTTCCTGCAGGTGCTTCAAGGTATCTCAGTGCATCTGCATGGCCACTGTACCACTCTAATGGCAGGCGGCATGCAAGTGTCCTAGCTGGGCGAGGAGACTACTAGTGGGGGTGACACAGAAGGTGTCCTGGAAAATGCTGGTGGGAGATAAGCTTGAGAAAACCGGAAGATCAAACATTCTCCCTGAGGCTGGAGTTCCCCAGCATGTCCTTCCTTTCAGAGAGCAGAGAGCAGACTCAGTTTCTTTACAGTGCCTCCAAAGTGACAGGCAAATACCAAACCAGGTTGTTCAGACATGCTGTCCTCATACTGTGTCAAACTTCATTTTTCCCTCCACTGCTGTGTGTGATCCGGGCATGTGCTTGCTTATCCTGCCTCCTGTTCTGTTCTTCCCCACTTCCTATTGACAAGTTCTATGCCCTCTTTAGGGCACAGTGAAGTCAGGTCAGGCCTTGGGGGATCCCTCTAACTTCTGCAGTCTGGGCTGTGCATCCCTTTCACTTATCATAAACCCTGCATTTCTCTGCCCTTGAATTTAATTTTTCATTGTACAGTGGGAGGCAGAAAGTCACAGTCTCTCTGTGTCTCACTTTTCTGTAAAAGGCACATTCCTTCCAGTCTGATGTGAGGATAAAACAAGATAATCCATGTGATCCATCTAGAACAGAACCTGGAATCTACCATCCCCTGATTACTACAGGCCAGTTGTGCTGTAACATCTCAGAACCTTCTCAGAGACCAGACCTTCAGGGAACAGTATCAAAGGAAATGAACTAATGGCTGAAGCTGGAGGAAGACAACGCTCCATCCTAAGAGACTTACTGTGCAGTTCAGAGTGGTTCTTAAGAGGCCTGTCCTGTGAGGTCCACACAGGCCTGCAAGGAAAGCGAGGTCCCAAGGCTTCTGGCTCTGCCTCTGTGGCAGGGACAGCTAGAGGTGAAGATTGGCACAGCCCGCCCCAGTTCCATGGGCATTTGTCACGCAGTCGCTTGTGGCTGGGAATGTGCAAATACAATAATGCCCATGATCCAACAGAGCAGCCGAAATCTCTATCTAAAGCAGCTGTTTGGGTACCAGCTGCTTGGTAACAAATACATCTTTAATGAAATCAAACAATCCAGCAGGATTTATTGATTGAGAACAATTACTTTTAAATACAGTCTAGTAGCCAGGACTGTTAACATTCTTTTTCCTTCAATTAGTTCAGTTGGTTTGAATTAGAGACACTTGGCTATTAGCTAAGAAAAATAAATGCTGTTGCCATGAGCATTCAGTCCCCTTCTTCTCCCCTCACACACAGGCATGGAAGAGCCAACGTAGCAGAGGGGATATTTTGAGACAAATCCAATTACTTGGAGGAAGGGAAACTTACACAAAATCAAATCCAACCAACTGCCGCATGGAAATGCACCTCCACCACATCTTGGGAGGGGTGGGCTCATTGAGATTTTTCTTGCAAACCTGATATTCTGCTAGGGTCTAGGCCTCGTACCAAGGCAGATTCCACAGTGGGTCTTGGGTCTTTCTGGGAGGAATCTCTGTACACTATCTCATTTGTCTTGATGAGAGGAACCACCCTTCATCCTACTCCTGAAATGAGAAACCTGGAAACTCTCCAGGAAGCCACTTCTCTCCCTCCCTCCTAGTGAATTGTGTGTATTCTGTGACTGGCATTTCCTTCTGAGCCAACCCTGTCCTGCACCATGAGGGAGGTCCTGCACTGTGCCTCGGTTCATGCCTCCTCATCTGTAACTCTTTGTCTTCTTACCCTAGATAAGGCATCACAGCTGGAGGGGGTGTGCTCTTTGGCAGAGGCTGCCATGACAAAATGCCACCAACTGGGACTTTAAACAGCAGAATTTGTTCTCTTGCTGTCCTGGAAGCCAGAGGTACAAGACCAATGTGTCAGTGGAGTGATCCCTCTGTGGCTTCTCTCCAGGACCACACATGCTCCATGGTCTGCAGAGAATCTGTGTCCAATCTCCCTTTTCCAAGGACAATAGTCCTTTCAGGCCAAGCTCCACCCTTGTGACTTCATTTTACTTTAATCATCTGTTAAAGGCTCTATTTCCAGATAGTCACATTCAGGGGTCTTGAGTATCAGAACTTCACTATATATAGATTGTAGGGGACATAGTTCACCCCATGAAGGCGACCCTTCAAACTTACAAGTGAAAGCAGACATCTACACAAACTCTGGGCACACACAGAGCTCTACGGCCTTTAAGATAAAGGCCCTATGTTTTGGTTCCACCCATGGGGGGTTCCAAAATCAAGACTCTACCCAGCCTTCCAAGGTAGGATTGGATTTCTTCCACTTCTATGTCACATAGAACACATGCTTCTATGTCACATGCTTTGAGCACTTAAGAAGGCCAACTCATGGGCCCTCCAGAGCAGCTGAGACCCAGAGTGCAATGCGAGTGTCTTGCACCTCACTGCTCTTCTAGGTAAGGCCTGTGGATTCATGATCTCTCACTCCCCAGTGCCTCCTGCAGGGCCTGGCATCAAACAGTGACTCAGTGAGAGCCTGAAAAAATGTAGGGTGTTTGAACAGCAGTTTGTAGCTTTTTGTGTAGCTGCATTTGCTTGCAAGTCAGCCTAGAAGGCCAAGGTATTTGGGGTGGAGCAGGTGTACCTGGCACATTCAGCTATTTATGCCATCAGAGAGCACAGGTGAATGACCACAGGTCACCCACTGCATCCCAGGAGCCCTGGCAGAGGAGTGGAGTTGGCATCAGACAAAAGGTGGTTGATAAACACTGACCAGAATGACCTCAGTGGCTGTGGGTGCCTTTGCCCACTTCTGGGAAAGCAGCACCACACTCCATTTAGTCCTCTGGGTGAGGAACATGGTAGCCTGGCCATGCCTCTTCCTGCTTTCTCTTCCCAGTGGGTGGGGCCCAGCATCATCACCATGAGTGAACTGTTCTCTCCTAGATTTCCTCCACTTCTTTTCTGGCTGGTAAATATGGAAACAAGTGGTGTCCATGGAGCAAGTGCTTTCCCTGTCTCATGGAAGAGGCGTCTCCAGCTGCCAATGTGGGCAGGTGTCTGTCTGGAAGGGCCTCTGTCTGGTGGGCCCAGCAGGCTCCTTCCTGGGCCCGTGCACCTTTGTATCTCAGCTTCATCCAGCCAGACTTGGTCACAATCCAAGAGATGTGGTGGCCTTAACTGGAGCTGTGGTTCTAACTTAGAATATCCTTCAATCTTGGTCCCAGTGTTGGTGTAGGAGAAGGCAAAGGAACTTCCAGGAGGAGGGCCTGGTGGGAGGAAGTTAGGTCAATGGAGCATGGTTTGAGGGGAATCGTGGGTGTTAGCCTCAGCCTGGCGGCCTCTGTTTCTAGGCATCACAGGGTAAATGGGTTTCCTCAGCCATGTTCTCTCCCCAAGGTGTGCTGCCTCAACTCAGGCCCCAAAGCACTGGGGTCATTTGATTATGGACTAAAAGGTCCAAACTGTGAGCCATGACTCACTTTCTTCTTTTAAGCTCATCATCTCAGATGTTTTGTAACAGTAATGGAACACTGATTAATGCAGTCTTTTGATGTCTTGTCTCCTCTCTGCTCATTCAGAAAATAAATACAGCAAAAGGTTGATGGAACAGAGCAGTCAGACTTTTTCTATTTCAACTGGTTTTCAGCTGCTTCTAGGTCTCAGGTGTAGGGAACAGGGAGAGCCACTTCATCCCAGAGGAAAAGTAGCACCCACCCTGTTCTCACACAAGCCCTTTGTGTGACCACCTGCCCTGTGTGGTCCTCCTTCAGTCCACAGAAACAGCTCACCCTGGTGCTATTGGGCACCTGTGCTGTCTCATTCATCAAAAATGCTGGCTTTTCCTTAGGAGATGGGGGCTCTGGGTGGATGGCCACCTGCTCAGGGACACCTGGTTCTACCTGAGGGTACCAGAACTTCACCAAGCCAGGATGATGTCTGAGCCTGGGGCTCATTCCATTGGAAGCCAGGCTTGTGCCACCTGTGGCTAGCTGGAGCAGCCCTGGGACCCGCGCCTGTGGCTGCCCTTATGCAGGCGTCACTCCCAGAAGTCTCGGGCCTGCGGGAGGCTCAGGCCCTGGTCTGAAGGAGAAGCTTGGGCTGACCTTCCTGGAAGGAGACTGACCACCTTCGGGTTAAATCCCACCATGCATGGCGCACAACACTGTGACTACAAAAGCATCATACAGGACGGAGCCTGCATCTCCTCAGGCTGAGCCCACAAACAAGCAGGAGGAAGATGCACTGTAGCCCCTTCGGTCTCACATGTCAATGCTTGCAAAAGCTTTGTTGTCATCGATGCCTCCTGCGCATCTTTAGAAGTTCAACTTGAATTAGGATTTGACAAGGAAGTCCTTTGCCACTGTTTTCTTCTCTTTCAAGATTAAAAGAAAAGTCTTAACACAGACTGCTGCTGCTTAGCATAGTGCGTTCCAGGCATAAACACACTGACAGCTCCTCCAGCTGAGGCAAAGTTGTACCCTGGCCTGCAGGAACTTGGGCTGTGCCTCAGCCTGGCACCTTTGATGCCCTCCTGTCAGCCCTATGGCTGGGCCTGGTCTCCTGGGGAGGCTTTGTCCCTGCTTGGTTTCCAGTCCTGTCCTCTCTTTCTACCTTCACACATCTTCTCTCTGGGTTGTGCCCTCTCTCTGTTCTACCTTCACACATCTTCTCTCTGGGTTGTGCCCACTCTGTATTCTACCGTCACACATCTTCTTTCTGGGTTGTGCCCTGACATGCCTCAGCCTCCTCCTCGGCTCACCATGGCCCATGGATAGCTTTCGATGAGGCACCCCAAGGCCTTCTGGGAAGAGCAGAGCCCAGTTCCTGCCCAGCCCTGTGCGGGAGCCCTGGAAATAGGCATGGTGCCTCCTTGTCAAGCCCCCAGCACTTCTGGAATGGGTTCACCTGCACTGTCAGCTCCTTATCCTAAAACCTAAGGCACTTGCAGGGCTGCCTCCTCCTTAAGGCACCAGGGCTCCTGGGAACTTCCATCTCCTGCAGCTCTGACCACACTCTCCGCTCACTATTCTGCAGAGCCCATGTCTTGGGCCCAAAGGTCCCTCGTAGGTACTAACTGGTCTAAGACAACATGCTGTCCTTATAGGCTTGGACAACTTTCCCCCTCCTGGTATGGGGCCTGGTTTCGGGACCTCCAACTGGCTACATCTCCAGCCCTATTAATTTTTTATTATTATTATTTTGAGACAGGGTCTTTCTTAGTCATTAAGTTGCCTGCACTGGGCTCCAGCTCCCTGGTATTGCAATTACAGGGCAGCAACAACAAGGCCATCTCAGCCCAGGGTCGCTCTGGGGGAAGCAGGGCTGGGACACAATCCCAGACAGTAGGACTCCGAAGTTCTCTCTTTCATTGCCAGTCATTTCTGCCTCTTCGATCTTCTGACATTTTTAACACTGGCTGCTTGGTGTACGAGCTTGATCTGCTCTTCATATAAGATCCTATAGTAAATCTTCCTAGGGGAAGCAACCCTCCCACACACAACCAGCATTCCCTTCCTTGCACCTTCACTAGCCTTTCTAGATGATGATCCCCAAGCAACAGCAGAACCCGACTTATCCCCAGATCCTCTACCTCCAAATCTGGGTTCATTCCTCTCAGGATCACTGTCTAGCAGCTGTGCTCCCTCTGCAAGTGCTGGCTTCTTATTCCTCAGTACAGCTGGAAATATGGCTCCAGGTAGAAACTTCTCCATGAGACAGACCCTACTGAGCCCTTGGACCATGCTGGCAGACGTGCCTTGACCAATTTCAGGGCAATTTGACAGCTCACAGCAGACATTCTCTACATGAGCCTTGCTTGTGACATGACAAGGTGAACTTAGAAGATTTTCCTTAGAGAAATAATTCTGTTTTTCCAAAGAAATAATCACAAGCATGATCTAATTATAAAAAAATTCCATTACACTATTCATGCTATTGAAATTCAGGCAACAAAATTAAATAGCCACCAGTACTGGCGTGGTTAACTGCTTTCTGGAGTGACATCAAATGGAATATTAACCAGATGTTTGGAGGGCTACTGATGACATTGAACATGTTCACGGTAGTCATGAAGAGAGAAAGCGGGATTAAAATTAAAATTTCATATACACTTTAGAACACAGTTTTGGAATAAAATACATGAAAAAAGTCTATAGATCTGGTATTAAGAGGATCGTGGGAGATTTTATTTCTGGATCATTGCTTTTCAATATTTTCTAATTTAGACAGACAGACATAGAAATATTGGTAGACATATAGGCATATTCGTGAATTTGTGATTGGGTGATGTGACAAATGTTCTTTAGAAGCATATCCTGTTTTGAGAACACATGTACAACAGACCGCAGGTTCTTTCACATGCAGCGACTATGAAGATGCATCCTATTAGTCTCAGAGACTTCAGACTCATCTTAGTCACTTTTCTCTCATTGCTGAGAGAAAGTTAAAAGGAGGAGAAGTTTATTTGGCTCACAGTTTGCAGAAGTTTTAGTCCATAGTCAGCTGGCTCCAGGGCAGGTGTCATGACAGAGAGGCATTGCAGAGAAGAAAGAGTGGGTAGAAGGTAGCAAAGCAATCAGGGGACAAATAAGCTTCTTTATGTCCCTTATCCAGTATCCAGAAGCCTGAGTTCAGGGCAGTTCCAGGCCCCTTAGGGGACTGATCTATTAGTCATCCACCCTCGATCCCAGTATTGTCCTGTGACTCAAGCACACACTCTGGATTTAGCCACCTGTGGAAAAAGCCACACCTGTGACTGTTTGAGGCTTCAGGGGATATTTAGAGGCAGCTTTGATGGGACTCCTGAGTATTTGACTGCTGCATGGAACAGATTACATTTCAGCCATTCTTGCTGCAAGGGGAAATAGGTAGCTATGAGAGATGACAGATATGTTAATTTGTTGCATGATGATCATTTTACTATTTACATATCTTACAACATTATGTTATATACCTTAAATACACACAATAAAATTGATATCAAACATAAATAAAGGAGAAGAATGAGCTATTAAGGGATGAAGAATGGGGGAAGCGTGAGTGCATATCATGAAGTGGAAGAGGAACCTGAAGAATCTGTGCTGTAAGACTCCGAGTACGGGAGGTTCCAGAAAGGCTGCACTGCAGACCGTGCCTGGGTGAGTGGCGCACAGAGGCGGGGTGATGGTGGAATGAACAGCAGTGCACAGAGGACTCTGAGGGTTGTGAAAACCCTCACACACCACTGCCCAGACCCACGTGACTCATAGCACCCACACTGAGCTGGTGGACTGTGGACTCCGAGCGATTCTGAGATGTGCCTGCAGCCCCTCAGCGGAACAGATGTGCCTCTCAGGAGTGCAGAGAGCTGTCAGTGGGAGGGGCCAGAAGGAACATGGGAGCCGTCTGAACCTTCAGCTTGATTTTATTCTCAGCCCAAAGCTGCTAGGAAGTATAATATCCATGACAAGGCACAGAAAGAATGAGTGCATTTACAACTCAAAAGTAGCCTAATTAAACATAAACAAAAGATGCATGGACATTTTACAAGAGAAGGTACACGAATGGCTAAAATGAAAATATGCTTACTGTCACTATTTGTTATGGAAGCCTTAGTCAAAACCACAGTGTGGCCAGGCATGGTGGCACATACCAGTACTGCCAGCACTCGGGAGGCTGAGACAGGAGGATCTCCATGAGTTTGAGGCCAGCCTGTATTATGTAGAGAGCCCCTCTCTCAAAATATCAAAAAAGGAAAAATAAACAGTGAGATACTACTACATTCCTCCTCAACAGTGTGGCTAAAATAAAGATGGATGATAACAAATGTTGAGGAGGATGTGGAGGAGCTAGAATCCTCATGCTCTGCTGAAAGGAGAGCAAATTGGTACCACTGCTTTAAACAGCAAGTTTGCAGATCATCAGTGAACACAGTGGCCATATGGTGCAACAGTTCCATCCTTAGACATTTACAGAGGGAAGTGATAGCATTTACTTACCCAAAACTGGATGTGAAGGTCCACGCAGTATTATTCCTATCAAAAGTGACTGCAATTTAGATGTTTGTCTACAGATGAATGGTGGAGGAAATGTGGTATATCCACACAATAGAATATTACTCAACCATGAAAAGGAAAGAAGTGCTGACATATTACTGCACAGCTGATTCTTGGAAATACGCCAAATTAAAGAGGTATGGCACAAAGGTCCCTATGTTATATGATTCACTTATATGCAATATTTTAAAATGACAAATGCAGAGAAAAATTAGATTACAGACACTTTATTTAGCAACCAGGTTCTATAAAAGAATTCATTGCTAAGTGGGGAATTGTCACAATATTTCAAACAAAAATGGTCGAAGGCAGCCTCAGTCTAAATGTTTTTATTTGTGTAACTCTTACATACAGTCCTGTCATGAATAACAGAATATAAAATTAGAGGACTGTTCTGTAGAGTAGAAACAGCAGAAATTACAGGGCTGTGTAAACAAGGTGTTCTGTGTCAAGAAAAACACTGAGGCAGACTTCAAGTCTGAGCAGTGGTTAATGGGTATGTTGCTAAAGGAGGACAGTCTGTAGTGGTTGCAATGAGTTAGAAGGAGTAAGGGACAGGAAGAGATGATGCAGGAGGTGAGGTTTCTCTGCAGAGTGAGGAAAGGTTCTGGAATTAGTCATGATAGATGTGTACCCAAGTGTACATATACTAAAAGCCAGCAAGATGTAGACTTTCACAAGGTGAGTTCATATTGTATAAATTCCCATGTCAGAAAGAACACAAACAATTAAAGCACTTCTCACTCTGAAAGAGACTCCTCTATTACTTAGAGGGTGAATCACATTAAAAGATGCCTATGATATTTTTGTAATAGTAGAGTCCATCTACATGTAGTCTGTTCTTACCTGATATTTAATGTGTTATGGGCATTTCCCTGTATTGAAATATGGTCCTGTGTTATATGGCCAGACAGAGCCTGAGAAGTCTGCATGGAGCTGTTCCCAGCCCTGGCCATGAGCAGAGTTTCTGGACCGGTGTTAACACAGTCAGCGACGTGTGGGCACCGTGCACAGGTCTGCACCGCTCTGATGACTTTCCTCATTTCACTTCCTGAACTGGGGTGGTCCAGTTGCAGGTTTTAGGCAGTTAGGACATCCTTAAACAGGGGCTCATTTGCCATCCCACCTGTAACACCCAGCGTTCACTCTCAAACCTGTGTGAGTGTATTGCTGGGTGGCATAAGTCCTTACCAGGCACAGGCACAGGAAATGAGGACTGGGTGGCAGTCGGTCCTTCTCCTCTCCCTTCCCGGGTCATTCCAGTTTGGATCCGGCTGGGAGCACTGGCCGTGGAGCCCCGGATAAGTAAGGGGCAAGGCCTGCTCCATGCCGAACTTTTAAGGCATCCCTGGACTCTGCTGGTGTCAGCTCTGAGGTGCCGTGGTCAGAGTGCCCCGAATCACTCCATAATGAATTAAGAATCTATACAGTGGCATAAATGGCTAACTGTTCTCTAATCAGCATGTCAATACCAAAACCTGGCCAGGTGAGCCAGGGATTTCTAGGCAGGACTTGTACTGGGACCTGCCTCTGAGCAAGAAGGCTGATGTGGTTCAGGGAGGTATCAGAGTTCTATTATCCCATCACTGGGCTGCTTTTGTTCCAAGACAAGGATTAGTGCTAATAATTTCTCCCTAGGGAAGCACTATCTAAATCCAGGTTTTCTGCAGTGTCTGTAAATACAGCCAGAGTCCTATCGGAGTGAAGGCATATGGAAGTAGGTCAATCTGAGAGCTTTTGTGTGCCAACAATGACAGAGGACATCAAAGTTTCCTGTGTCTTAGGCGATTATTCTTTCTGTATTGACTGACTAAGCTAGAAATCCAGCAGGGAGGGGATGTGCTGTGCTGGACCCCAGCAAGGCTCTGAGAGCTGAAGTGTGTGGGAGGCCCTGTCCAAATGAGTTGAGCATTCCTGAGCATCAAGTGGGCCCTTTGTCACCTCTCAACCTGTGTCTGGGTTTGAGGCGTGCCCCTGCCCCCAGGTTTTGTCCCCACACAGTTTGAAAAATAGCTGCTCACAGCTTTGCTTCCCATGCTTCCTGTGATCCAGTTTATTCTACGGCCACTGTGTTTCTGGAAGGGGACCTATGGAACCTCCCCCCCCCTTGGGTGGAACTGTGGTAGAAAGGCACCACTGCATGCCATGGGTCAGGACTGGGGCATCTTGAAGTTAAGGATGTCACACCAGTCCCCACATTTAAAACCAGGGCGTGGGCTGGGTGGCTTCTACGAGCTCTTCCATATTGACAGTAATCACAGTTGCAATAATAATAATAATCGTAATAAGAATAAGGATAATAATAATAATGATAAATCTTTAAAGATAAACTTGAGTAATTTGGGGAGGACTGAAGAAATATTCAAATCTATTATGTGATAGAAGCTTATAGATGAAAAGAAATGGACATTTATTCTCTGCCTACTACAGACCAGGAGCTCTTTCATGTGCTTCCTCGTGGAAACTCCAACTCACCTTCTATGGAGACACCACCTCCCCACTCACAGGTGAATCTCTCAGGGCCCCTGGAGGAGGAACTCGGGTAAGTGAAGGCAGCTGGAAAGAATCAAGTGTGGGCTTCATGTAGCTCAGTGGGCAGCTTTTGCCTGGCGTGGGCAAAGCCTTGGCTTCTATCAAGAGCACAGAAGGAAAGATAGACAGACAGAAAGACAGATAAATGGGAATCTTTATTCTAAAAGTTAACTACAGGTGATAAACGTGTGCCAGACACTTTTATATATGCACTTTTAATCATTATAATTGAGACATTTAACCTTTTAGACCATGCTGAGCAAATGACTTTTTTTTCAAGGCTAACAGGTTAATAAAAAGCCAAGAAGAAACTATGTTTTCCGGACGCATGAGAGAAGGGATGTCTGGACGAAAGGAGGAAATTCATTGGCCAATCTTGTCTCTGTTGAGGCCTTTGCAGGTAAACCACCAACCCACGGCAGCTGAGAGCCATTAGGGCACATGGCCCTGGCCTCTGCCCAGGGGCTGCTTTGTTTAGCGGTCTTAAGTGGTTCCACATTGCCTGGGAATCTTCTAAGCGGTGAGATTCCACCAAATTGTGTGCAGCACTGTCCATGCATTCCATACTGCAACAAATTGTGTCCGCTCTACATTATCTACTTCTTCCTGCAGCCACACTGTAGAGTAGTATTGACATTTTGCTCATTTAACAAATGAAGAAACTGAAAATCACAGACACTAGTCACTCAGACACACAGCTGCAAACCAGTGGTGCTGTAATTTACTCTCCTGCCTGAAGCAGCCTTGATAGTACAAGGGGAGAGCTTTGGTATTTTTGTTGGGGTAACAGCCACACACTCAGATATCTTGGGATGTAAAGTCAGTGTCCTCATCCAAGATGCCAGTCCCTAGCTTCCACCCTGCCCAGCCCTGTCCAAGACTCCATCCAGGCTCCTGATCCAGCTTTGGTGGCTCTCAACACATTTGTCCAGAATCCTGCTATTCCCCTAGATCAATCCTGACATCCTTCACACACTCCTCTGCCTGTCACATAACTACTCCTTCTCTTCCCAAGACTTCATTCTGCCCATGTTCCTCATTCTCTAACATTCCCTACCCTTTCTCAGAGTCTCATCATCTTTCATTAATATTGTCTCTGTCTCTTTATATTTTTTTCCATCCAATGATGTGGCCTCAAGGGCTGGTATGTGTTTCTATAACACAAGGGTTCAACACAGATCTAGTCACCGAATACCAGTCAGTAACCTTTAAGAAAGGAGGGAAGTTAGGAGAAAGAGAAGAAGTGTGGATATCTATGGCTGTGGTGCAAATTAAAGATGAGTCACTTGCTCATTTATCACTCATTCATTCAATTATTCTACAGATGCTCACTGAACATAGCCCCCAGCATAGCTTCTAGAACTACATTGGTGAGGAATGCAGCTGACCAGTTGCTTGTTTTCTCAAAAGAGACTCACACAAAACTCACAACCAAGGATTGGTCACCATACTTACATGCTTTGAAGAGGGCACTAAGCTTCTTACAGAAATAAAGAGGAGTGGTTGTGTCGGTGGCAGAAAGCATGTTCCCTCTGCTGCCAACTTCACCTGGACAATGGGGCTCAAGTGAGGAAACTCCCCTGTACCCTAGGCCTCCTTTGAAAGGGTCATATTTGAGGGAGGTGGGGTGAGTGTGATTCTACCCCATTTACAGGTTCCAAGACAGTAAATCAGAGCAACACATGGGTATGTCCTGTGTGATATATTTGTCCAGAGAAAACTGAGGTATGAAGCTAGATATGCTAAGATTTTCCTAAGAACTTTAGTTTTCTGGACATTGAAATGAGTCAGTAACATGACATTTGCCATATAAGTTCATATTAATACATGGGTGCATCGGCTCCATGGCTCCTGTACAGATTACTACACACTTCATTTTCTCGCAGTTCTGGAGGCCAGAGACCCCAAATTCCTGTTATTGGACTGAAAGTGAGAAGTTTGCTGCTCCCCTGGGGACTTTAAGGTGAATTCGTTTCTTGTCTCTCCTGACTTCTGAAGGCTGACGTCATTTCTCTCAAGGCCGCACCACCCTGATCTGCAGGTCAAGGTCCTCCACTTCCTGTCTACTCTGTCTTTCAGCACCTTCACCTGCCTGATGTGCAGTTGAGTCTCTTTTCTGTTACAAGGACCCTCCTACTCTGCTTAGGAACCACTGGAACCATCCAGACCATTCTCCTTGTCAAGCTTTCACTGCAAAGACTTTTTCCCATAGATGGTGACATTTTTGTGGGTTTAGGGATTGGAGGTGGACATCTTAGGGAAAAGAAGCAGATTTTAGTCCAGCAAGACAAATACTGCTAATTGTATCATTTCTAACAGTAGGTGGATGCTGGGAACCTACATACTATCAAATGTGTGCACTAACAGGGAGCAGTTCCCACCCAGCCTTCCTAACCCTAGTCCTAGACATCTGGATACTTCCCCTGGACTCCTCTCATTGCAATTGTGCATGGTTTTTCTCTTCCTGGACCAAAGTCCCTCCATCAGTGAAATAGCCCACTTGACAAACTGAGAATCAACTACTCTGGCTCCATCATCCTGGAAGGACAGTTATATGTTTTCCTTTTGCCTGAACTGGGGTGCATCAGTAGCAAATCGTGCTCCCTTGGTCCATGTTAGCCTCACTGGGCATGATGGGCAAACAGTTTTATTCCATGAGAGTTAATAGAGCTCAGCATCAAAAAAATCTCATTGCTACCTTCCCCAGAAGCAATAGAGTTCATTATTGTTGCTGTTGTTACTCTATTAACCAAGCCCTGACAAGGCTGGAATCCTGTGCATGTCCACTTGCCTGGAACTTTCTCACTCCTGAAGCCTGTCTACCAAAGGCTCAAAGGAAGGAAGAGACCAAACCTCTAGTTCCCAGGGCTGGTGTTGACTCTGATCTGCCTCAGGCTAATTGCAATGCTATCCTCATACCAATCAATACATTTTTTCCAAAGTGAGGTCAAAGCAGGGTTGTCCTCTTCTGTGAATAATGAATGCTAAGTAATATTAATAGTTAAATGATGCTAATGTCCCCCAAAACACGTCAGGTTTCTTTCTCTTTTTGCTGTCATCCTTGTCTCCCTGATAGTGTGTGAAAGACACAATCTCTCCCCCTCCCTTGCCCAAACTTAATACAGTGCAGGCGAGCTATTTGTTCCAGCTCCCCAGAGACATCTGAAATTGATTTCAGAGGCTGAACACTCAAATTAGACATTTAAAGCAACGAAGATAAATTTGAAGATGAATTTACCCTGCCGAGGCTCAGAGGACAATTGATGAAACACTTTTTTAAAACTCTCATCCCAGAATGTGGATCCTCATCCAGCGTGCCATTCTCTGAAATTTAGATATTCAGGTAAAAGGAATGCAGAACAGAATGTTTACCTGTAAGGGTTCTATCCATATATTCAAGAGTGTAGATTTTTATTAGAATCAGACTGGGTTTGGCGTGGTGAGGCAAGGTGAGTTTATGTTGCATCTGTGATCTCAACGCCTCTCAGCAACCTCTGGTCATCCTTGCCTTTCTTAGTAGGGTTCTGAGCAACAGATTTTGTCCCAGCTATGAAAATTCTTTAACATATACTATTATAAGAATAGTAACATACCTATTTTTCAAACTAAACTTTAAAAAAATAAACAATGTATTCACAGATTTATTCATTAAATATAAAAAATTTCCAAGAGAAGTGTTCACAGGCATACATTTTGGCTCAGAGGCAGAATCTTAATATGAAATACAGGAGAGGCAAGGAAAATAAAAGGTTGAGTCTTTCCAAGAATTTCCATAATTTCCTGTGACTTATTTCATTCTACTCTCTATATTAAACATGTGCATGGCCATAACTTCTTTCTGGAGCATGCCATGCCCTAGATACTTCACTCCTCTGGATATGAAAATAATTGTAAATTGCAGTATTGGTCTGAGAGGATGGAAAGAAATGGCTGAGTTTTCCAACTGCAGCCCGTAATGATACAGCCATTAGTGTCTGATGAGAGAAGGGCCTCAATTCTGAGAGCAGAGATGTGCGTTACAGAAGAGGGAGGCAGATTGGAGCCTCATTCTGGCCTCTGCTCCTAAAAGAAACCCCAAGGAGTCAGCTGACATCTTTTGAGATGTATGGTTTGTTTGTCAGTTTTTACAGTTGAATGGAACACAGAAGTGCCACAGTTAGCAATGGAAAGAAGGAAGGTGGGGGTGGATGATAGTAACTTGATTCTACAGTGAATCACATTAAGGTCAACTCCAGGTGTCTACTCTCAGAAGAAATACGAAACCACGTGGTAACTCATGCCACTCTCATGCCACCTGCCTGACTTGCAGGTTTTTGAAAGAAAGGAATGAGAGTTTTGGAAATTCATTGTCCACAGTTTGAATCTACATTCTTCAGTGCCAATTGGGTAGCTATAGCTGAATGTACTGATGCTTATGTCTTTGAGAAGATAAGCTTCATTCACAGACGAACAGTGGGTGAACCCAGAAGCCTGAGGGATTAATATAGGAAGAGGAATTTATGTCTTGTGCTTCTGTGTGGCTTCTGGGCATAGGGGCCCCACCCTCAGCCAGCATCAGGCTCCTAGATGCTCCGCTGCTGGAACATATTCTTCCTTGGTTGAACTATGTAAAGAGCCTGGAAATTTCTCTTCCATACATACTCCTGGGTGTGATGTGGGTCATTTTTTCCCACATTCCAATGACCTTGCTGCAAATGAGGCAGTGAGCTATGGTGGAGCTGATATGATCAATGGTGCAGAGCACTGTCCTTATGTCTCAGTTCCTGACTTGATAAAATTAAGATAATATCTACTGTGCAAGCTGTGATAAACACTATTGTTTGCTATTTTAAGGTTTCTATTCAGTGTTGCATAAAATCTCAGTATTGTTATTGCAAAACTAAGCCTGTTTTAGAGTGGCTCAACTTGGAGAAGCATACCAATGAATTTGGGCTATTGTAGAGATATTTGGGTGATAAAGACAACCACAATTTTATAATATTTAATACAAGCTATCATAAAAGAATAGCTTTAATGTTTAAAATTTTATTGCAAAAGATTTTATGAAAAGGGGCTTAAAAGTCAGATCTCGTGCCATATCTCAAGGCAAAGTGAGGGAGCTAGAGTTCAGCAGCAAACAGGTACCAGTGTTGATCTAGGAAGTGGAGAACTACAGCAAATGCCTACCCAGCCATCTTATGAAAATCACTAGGGTACACATACGCTCTACATCTTTGGTCATTGGGGAAATACAAATCAAAGCCACGAGTAGATACGAGGGATAGACAGATGAGTATGCACACACAGTGTTACTCAGGATGTGGAGAAATTACAGCCCTGACACAGCACTAGTGGGGATCTAAAATGGCACATCCACTTTGAAAAACAGCTTAGAAATTGCTCAGAAAGGAGAATTAGCACAGCACTACCATAAAACCCAGCAGTCCCCTTCCCAGCCCCATTCCCAAGAGAAGTGAAGAATATATGTTCATAAAACTTGTTCATAAATCTCCATAATAACACAGTCAAACATGTCCCCAAAGTGGAAAGAATTCAGATATGAAGAGCAATGGATAGATAAACACAGTGCGGCATAGTCATCCCCTGGAATATTATTTAGAAGTGAAGAGGAGTGTAACACCGATATAGTCAGAGAACCAAAGCTTTCAGCAAGAACATCCCTCTGGAGTCAGCAGCTCCTGAGCACAGAGCTCTACATCCCTGGACAGGAGTCTTGTGGTCACTGCCGAACGAATGACAAACTCAGTGTTGGTCTTTACTAATATATGAATAAATATAAACATAGGCTAATTTGTTTATCAAATATCAATATGATAAAATGAGTAAAAATCTTTTCTTCCTTTTTATGAATACTTTATTATGAAAGTTATGACTATAACTTTACTGTGGCGATGGTGATGGAGCTCCAAACATGCTCTGTAATCGTCTAAGCACCTCAAGAGTTGCGCTTGCCTTCATCATGTCTTTGGACACATTGTAGGCACCTGAAATGTCTTCTGAAAATATTCAGGTAACATCAAGAATTGTCTAGTAGATGTGATGATTATGCAAAAAATAGAAATAGCAGAGTCAGTATCTCTGGTATTAAAGAAATAATCATGTTTTTCTAGACTTGGGCAAAAGCTTCTACCTTTGAGCAATTTATTGAGTACTGTGGTTACCAATAGTGGTGAAGTAAACTAGTCTTTGAAGATAAACACAAAGGATGAGTTATTCTAAGACAGCTATATCTAAAACATCAGGGATCAAGAAAGCCTGTCTCACTCCAAGAGGAGTGAGGAGGGAGGGCTCAGCTGTGTCCTCTATTGCATGCTAGCCTATCGAACGATCCTTCCAGACAGACATCTGATCTTGTCATGTCTCTCCTTGACCTCTTCAGGCCTACACCATCACAAGACAAGAGGGAACACTCACCTCTGGCCTACGCCATCTGCACTCAGATACCAGCTCATGTTTTGGTGTCACTTCCGCCGCATTCTACATGCCTGTAGCTCTACCCAGCCTGCTCCTAAGTCCTGAGGCATGGCTTGGTGTTGTAGCCTGAAGCCACATCTACTGCTCTCACTCCTGTTAACTCTACCTACCTGTGGAGATGGTCACTGCCTCACAGATATTCTCACTAGACACCATTACGATTCTGCTGTGCTGACCGCTTCAAATTGCAGAAGTTTGTGTATGTGGATGGCTGTACCTACTTCATGGCAGAAACCATGTTTTACTCATGTTTTCCCCTGGAGTCTGGCACATTATCTAATATACAGTAAATGATGAGTATCTACAGCAAACAGAATGAAAGGATGGATGAGTGGATGGATGGGTGGATGGGTGGATGTGTGGGTAGATAGATGGATGTGTTTGGAGCCAAGAAAAGGAGAGAAGGGGAGGGAGGGAGGGAGGGAGGGAAGGAGAAATGAAGGAAGCAAGGAAGGAAGGAAGGAAGGAAGGAAAGAAAAAATGTTATACTTTAGGTCTTTTTGTTTTGTTTTCTTTTTTCCTTATTATTACCACATTCGTTTTACTTGAGGTCTTAATCATGGTATAAAATTTAGGAGGAATTAAAATTCCTTTCAGAGTTACCTTTATGCTTTCCCATCCAGAGAATTGTGTGTCTTAGTGCCTGAAGCCCAGGAAGAAGACAACTTACTTTCCACATTGCTACAGAGGAAGGACTTTGAGCACCTTCTTCTTGCAGTGTGTTGTAACCCTAAGGCTACAACCAAGTACCAACGTGGCACCGGTACTTATGTGCACCTACTAAGAACTACATGTGCAGCTACTGGGACTGACACACTTGTTTGTAATTAATTCCAATTAAAACTTAATATCTCACATCGTATTTTTCCCCATATTTTTTACCCCTACTATCATATATCCCTAAGGAAACAAAGTTTATACAGAGAGAGGGTGAGGGGGTGGGTGGAGAAATGTGAAAAATGAGATTTAAGTTGTGTCATATACTGGTAAAAATTCTCAATGTTGATTGTGATCATGATGTGTGTATAAAATGTACCAAAAAATCAATTATTTAAAAAATTAGTAGCATGCTTTAGTTAATAGGTAATTTGAATGTGTTTGAAACAACTTAGATAAATGAATTGACTTTCTCAACTACAAATTTTATGGAATGTAGATATAGCTATTTCTGAAGAAAACTTAGCGTATAAATTGCTAGGTGCTGGAAGTGTAAAATACATACTAGAATTTGAAGGCTGAATGCTAAGAAGTAAAATACTGTATTAATTTTTATGTTAATTACATGTGGAAACTCTTGTATTTTGAATATACTGAGTTAAGTAAAACATATTATTAACATGCATTTTACACAATTATTCTACTCATCTCACTGTGCCTACGGGGGAATTAAAGTGCACATGTAGTGCCTGGTCTGTTCCCACTGGGCAGAGATGCTGTGGCCATGATCACCTCGATTGGCCAGCTGACGGCAGTGCTCACTGCTGGGTTTAACTCCTCCCCTGGGAATGTTGCTTTTTTAGTACACCAAATGGAAGAGAGCACCAGTAACTCACCAGTAACTCAGTCATTTGGCTTCATGAAAGTTTGGGCAAATAGGGAGGCCACAAAAGTGGAGCTTCCTTCCTGTCTTCTACTTCTTGTGGCCCTTAACAGAGAGCAGCAGGTTTCCGGCTTTCTGCAGAACTAGTGCCCAGTGCTGACTCAGGGGTCTCACCCTACAAGGCGCACAGCATCTTCACAGAAATCTGCCCACCGCCCTCCCCTCCAACTTATTAGTTCACAGACTTTATCTTGTAGTTTTTCTATTTAATTCATCAATGTGTGTATACTTAATTATATGTGGTAAAGTTTCTTTTGGGATATAAACTGTAGTTCTATTTTCATGATGACAACCTGAATGGTTTGCATGTATTCACAAATATGAAAAATACCTAAAAACAACTTATAAGTAAAGGGAAAATTTATGATAGAAACTTGTAAACACGAGATAAAAACAAACATGTAATCAAAAATTATGAAATACAGTTAAAGCAAGGTTTATAGGGAAATTAATAGCCCTAATTACTTGTATTAGGAAAAAGAGAAAGGTGAAATCTAAATGAAGCAAATTCTAAAATAACATAAAAATAAATCTTAAAAAATACAAAGGCAGAAATAATAAAATAGAAGTAGAATAATGAAACTAGAGAAACAGTAGAAAGAATGAACAAAATCCAAACTTTGAGCTTTATAAAGAGTAACATAGTCATAGTTGGAGATTTAATTCAAGCAGAGAAAGAAAAATTAAGAATAAAGAATTAATGGGCCGGGGATTTAGCTCAGTGGTTCCGGCGCCTGTCTTGCAAGCGCAAGGACCCAGGTTTGATTCCTGGTGACCACATAACAATACTGGGTGTGGAGACTCACCCCAGCAGCAACCAGTACCACATACCACAGTGCCAGGCGTGGTGGCTCACGCCTGTAATCCCAGCCCTCGGGAGGCAGAGGCAGGAGGATTGCTGTGAAGTGAGTTGGAGGCTGAGCTCAGGGCCAGCCTGAACCACAAAGCGAGACCCTGTCTCAAAAAACCTTAAAAAAAAAAAAGAATAAAGAAGTAATTACTAACATAAAAGATCATATTGACGATGGATAAATTTTATGTCATAAATTGAAAACTATGTAGACGGGGAAAAAATCTAGCTATGTCAAATATATAAAACAAGCCATGGGCTACTAAAAAAACCCAATTAAAGAAATAACATCACTAGTAAATAATTACTATTTTTGAAACGACAAAAAATGAGAAAACATTTGGGTATATTTTTTCTCTGCAAATTTAATCCAAAGACTTAATAGCTGCTGTTATGCAACAGAATAAATAGAGATAAAATGTGAGAGGCCAGTCCACATTTTATTTCTGTGGAACAATTTTGATACCAAACCTAGAGAAAGATATTATCAAAAACAAAATTATAGGTGATTTAATTTGTAGATATAAATAATATGAAATAAAGTACTGTAAAATTATTTAGGCAATATGTGAAAAAATTCAATACGAATTAACAGAAACAAACAGGTTAAATTAGAAGACAAATTGGTACACTTTACGTAGTAATAGAATAAAAGAATGTAATAATTTATAAACAATATGGATCACTTTTTAAAATTCAGACCATTTATAATTTTCAAAAACTAAATCTCTGATTAAACCAGAAGCCCAGAGTAACTCTAATTTTCAAAAAGCAAAGTATACTCACCACTCAGGCTGCTACTCCTTATAGTTTGTGTTCAGCTGTCCCCGAAGGACTTACTCAGGTGAGGTGGGCGTGGCCGAATCTGGAGCATGTGATGCTGGGTTTAAGGGCTGTGATTACTAAACCACCACAGGAGAGCTGATAGTTTGGCACCACCCTAATCTCTGTAGTTAGAATAAGATAAAAGGGGCAGAAAGATGCTGTTAAAATTCTCTCCCTCACTGCTGCTGCTACACTGAGGGCCCCATGAACTGTCCCTCTTGTCACCTTTGCAGCTTTGTGCACATCCAGTCATTTCTCCTCTGTGATACCCTTTGCCATCCCAGCCTCAGAACCAGCTCATTATGGACTGAACCTCTACGAATAAAACCTTCCCTTTTAACTTTGAAAGTTGGGTATTTTGTCTCAGCAATGAGAGAAAAGTAATTATAATCAACAGAAATTTATCTCTCACAGTTCCTGCAGAGTTGGAGATGGAGGTGTTGGCAGTTTGGTGTCAGTTGACCCCACTGTGAAGAGTTCTAACTGGTGCAGAATGTAGAAACACCGAGCCCATTTGTGAGGTTCCACACTCCTGGCCGGATCACCTTGCAAAGGTCACAACTCTCAAAACCATCGTGCTTGGAATTTGTTTTCAACCTTTGATGCACTCCTCAGACCATAACGTGTCTGTCAGTCCTGTGACCACAGTGTCTTTTCCACTGTTCTTCATTGCTTCACTCAACCCAACCAGTTCACGTGGTTTGGGTTGGCTACCAGCTGCAGGCGGTGTCTGAGGGACCAACCTCTGAGATGCCCGTATCACGATCACTCATGTTCCATCTTCCAGGGTTCAGATGCATGGCACTGCCCCATATCTAGAGGGGCTGAAGGAAAGAGGTCCTGCTTGCCAACCCCAACAGCAGCAAGTCAAATGTGATGAGAAACCTATTTGCCCCTGACACAGTTTGAAAATGATTGACTGATGAATGGTGTGTGAAAACTGATTTTACTTGAAGACAGAGACAATTAGAGTTCTACCTCACACCAAAATACACATATGTGCGCTATGTAGGTGACAGACAAAACAGAAGTGAAGAAAAGAAATGAAAAACTTATCTTCATGGCCTTAAATTATTTTTTAATGTTTCTGTTTTAATATTTAAGTATCTAATCTACTTTGATTTTAGTTTAGTGGATGGTGAAAGACATAGATCTAACTTTAACCTTTGGCAGGTTGAAACCCAGCTTTTGCAGCACCATTTATTAAAGAAGTTATCTTTTCTCCATTGGTGGTGTTTAGCTCCTTTGTCAAAGACGAGGTGGCTCAGTATGTCTGGAGTTGTTTCTGCATTTTCTAGTCTGTTCCACTGATCCTCAGGTCTGCTTCATTGCCAGCACTATCATGGTGGCTTTTTAAGTCAAAGGCATATAAATGTGATATCAAAAAGAGTTATAAATAAAATTTGTTAATGACAAAAATTTATTTATTTGATATCAGGAATCAAACTCAAGATCTTACACTTGCCACGCAGGCACAGTGCCACTGAGCTACATCCCTGGCCCCTGAATCATAAAAATTGAACAGTTAAAGAAATGAATATAATAAAAAAATCAGTGTACAAAATGTATAAATAATAACTATAAAAATAATAAAATATAGGCAACAACAGAGATAAAGCTATCAAAGGCTATGTATAAGTAATATGGCAAGAGAAAATCTGGACATACAAAACCATCAAAAGGTGTGCAACATTATTATAAATCACAAAGGCAAAACACCATAACAATGGTACATTTTTTTAAAAAAATGGATAATACTAAGTATCAACAAAGATGTGTATAAGTGGGGCCTCTTAAACATAGATGGGAGAATAAATTGTGACAAGGACTTGGAAAGATAAATAGTAATATCTACTTAGATTGAAGAGAGTCTTTATTCTGTGACCCAAGGGTTCCATTTCTGGCCCTATACTCAAGAGAATGTATCTATCAGAGAACTATGTACCACTGGAAAAGAGAAACAAATTAAATATTTATCAGAAAGAGAATAAACTCAAATTGTGTTGTGTCCATACCTTCATGTGACTCACAGGTAGGATGAAGCAGAGATAAATGTAACAATAAAATTAAAATCTCAAAACCGTGTTGGCAAATTAGGAAGGAAATGGCAATTTCCTGGATATTGTGTATTATATGACATAAATAATACAAAATTCAGCTTTAAGCAAAATGAAATATATTATGAATCATATAATTTATATTGGATGGATAAATATTTTAATATGGTAATTTAATGACATAGAAAGGCAGAAAGGAAAGAGATGTATGAGGAAGCGATAAACATGAACCCTTAGTTGCACTTGCAACGAACTCCCTTAGAAAAGTAAGACAAGCAAATAATATTCCAACCTAGCAGATGACTATTGGAGGCTCATTAAAGCAGGGATCTTTTCCTATATGCTGGGCATATTTTATAATTTAAAAGATTTAGAAATAGCAATCTCTGATCTTACTCTCCCGAGGCATCCCACCTATGGATCTAGAAGGTCTATGGAAACCCTTCTCTGTGACCCTAACTCCCTAACTCTAAGCTCATCCACCTCAGGGACCTGCAGGCACTGTCAGGTCTTCATCACTGTGGGCGTGTGTGCTCACTTGGAGGACCTGGGTAGCAAACCTTTAGTGATCTATTCCCTCAGACAAATGCCTTCTGGAGGGGACATTTTTCTAAACACAAACAGTTGCAGAAAATCCTGAAAGCAACAGTTGGCCTTTTTTCCACCCAAGCTACTACAGGAAACAAGTCCACCTTTACTGAACAGGCACAGATTTTTTTCTTGTCATTCTTTCTAAATGATACAAAATAATGACCCTGTATGTCATATTTATATCATATTTGTTATTATACATCATCTAGAGTTGATTTAAAGTGAGGAGGAGACAGACTGTGTGCAAATACAAAACCATTTTAGAAGACATGTGAGCTGAGGGGGATCTAGGTATCTGTGGAACAGTCATGGAGTCATTGCTCTGCTGATCCCAGAGACAACTACATGTCCCTGCGCACACACCTGAAGCCTCACATGACAGATACACTAGCCTCACAAACCTAAATTGTGGCTTGTTGGTGGCTGCAGACGGTGGGAGAAAAGGGCTTTCCAAGGCTGATCTCACACATACACAAGTGAGCTGAGCAGCCGACTTCACAGAGGGGAATGAATGTAACAGACATTAGGAAATGACATTTTCCATACCACTGGTGCTAATGAGTTGCTTTCAAAATCATTCATTTGATAGACTAGGCTTGTTAAAAGATAAAGAACACTGAGAACCAGTCTCTGCACATAAAAAGACAAAAAGTTGTTAGTCATATAGTTATTAGGTTGTTTATCATGATAGTTGCAGTAGCGTGACAGTAAGGACGATAAGGCATCAGTAGTAACATACATGCTCTTGTGTACCTAGATAGTTGGGGTCAATGCCTGTCATAGTAGCTTAGTTCTCAGGACTGTTCTCTTTCATTCTTTGAGTTTCCTGCTTCAAAGTCCTTTAAAGGCACTGTGGTCAAAAATCAAAGCACAAAGGTCTAAGCTTAAGTCTGATTTTGAAACTGGTAGAGAATCTCTCTAAACAGCTTCCTTGATGGCAATACTACATGTGATAATATAACTTCATCTCCTCCCCACATGAGTCAGGTCATTTTTTTTTATATAAGTTCTGAGTCGCAAGGTTACCCTTGAACTCTGCATCCTCCTGCCTAAATGCCCCAAGTAGCTGGGATTACAGACAAGTGCCCCCACACTTGACCCAATGTCCATATTTAATCTCCCTCACTCAAGCTACAGTCATTTATAACAAGACAGGCTACATAAATTATAGAATTAGTGTGAAATGCACATATATATCCCTCATATAAAAATTAAGAATTTCAGAATAGCTGCAGTAGATTTTTAATGCAGGCACAGGGTCAGATCCTTTGTGCTGGGTTAGGTCTCACCTCTTTTACTATCATCTGGGTCAGTGGCCATTACATCCTTTCTGGCTTCCTGGCATTCAGTGGAATCTTCCTCCACACCACATCTCAGTGGCCTCATCCCTACCCCTGCTACTAAAATGGCTCCCCATGGCCTAGCAGGTCCTGAGTGATCATTCCTGGTCCCAGCCAGGAAATTCACGAAGAAGCTGTCATCTACCTTCTTCATCCAGCCCCAATAAGTGTCCCTCAGGCTAGACTGTCCCCTACTGGACACTACTCACCTTAAGACTGGACAGTTCTTGGTTGTCAGAACTGTCCTGTGCATTGTCAGAAGGTTAACACAATCTCTGACCTCTACGCATGAGGTGACACCAGTGGGTAGATGATGATACCCTTCACAGCAAACTAGATGCTAGAAGCATCTTGGACATCATAAATGGTCCTCTGGGGAGCAAAACCCAACCCTGTTCATAGTTGATGATCTCCCCGTTAGATCCTCCAGTTGGCTCCCCATGAGGAAGGACTATGTATGCCGTTCCCTTCCCTCAGAAGGCTGGCCCTCCCTGTCTGCCTTGGGTTTGCTCCTTGTCCTGTAGACCTGGTGACCTTGGAAAGCCCCCAGAAAGGTTATCTTCACCCCCTAGGAGACCACGTGTATTGTTCTTTCCATTGTTTTCCCAGAACTTCACACCTAAAACAAGGCTTGACACATAATAGGCCCAGGGGAAATATTTGTAGAATGTATTAATCAAGGTCCCAGATAGCATCAAGGAAGATAGAGCTATTAGGCAGTTTTAGAATTAGAAAACTCCATCTAATTTTCACATAATTAAAGTAGAATAGCATGAATAAAGGTAATTTATAGACTAATGAAATCCCACCCATTATTAATAACTATTTCCTCACTTTGTTTAGTATATTTAGGGTCACTGTTACTGGTAGGCACCATGGAGGCTCTGGGGAATAGGATAAAGGATGAGGCTGTGCCCTCACACGGTCACAGTCTGGAATTATTGGCAATTAGGCTTGGTGTCATCGGAAGAGCAGGCATCCATGTAGCCATTTCCAGATGTGCAGGTAGACACTCAGAAAGAACAGATGTCTTGCCTGAGGTTGGGGAACCAGCACTAAGCTTCCAACTAATCCCTACTGTCCTCTCTCCTCTGTTTCCCAGTGGTTTCCATGCACCTGCTAACAGCACACACCATGCCCATGGCACAGGATACCCAGCCCTTCCCCCACGTAGGACCATCTCTCTGTTAGTTGAAGCTTATTTTCATGGTCCACCTGGGGCTCCCCTCTCTTGTGCACTCATTCCTAGCTCTACCTTTGTACCTGTAACCATGGCAGAGTGACCACAGCCTGTAGGTATGTTGTTTTCACAGTGAAGGGAGCTATTGATGCCTGTCAGTCAGGGTGACACCAGCATTCGCTGACTGAGGCGATGTGTGGCAGGATCTAGAGATCAGCTAGCTCAGCCCCTCTGTGAATGTGACCACTGTTCCTGGCTTCTTTGCTTTCCCTCCTGCCTTTAAGTGTGCACAGAATGTTGGGATCGGATTCCACACCGGGACAGTACAGTGACATGCAGACATGGTCCCTGTCTCCTTGGACTTACAGAAAATAAGATGCACAAGAGCTGACACCATAGCACAGTAGTTTATCACAGAGAGGTCTGTATTACAGTCATCACAGCAGAGGAGAAAAACAGTGTCTCCACAGAGAGGATTGTCCAGCCTAAGTGATCAAGAACCCCCCAAGCTTATGGAAATGGAGCTCAGCTGTGAAGAATAAGGAGTCAGCTAAGAGAAACAGGTGTCATAGTAGTCTAGTTTGTTATGTGCAAAAGCCCTGTGGCCAGATGATGCTCTCAGAAAGTGAGCAGCTGAGAGGCTGAGTATAGACTGGGGGAAAGAGAGGTCTACTTAGGTGAGTCTCCAGTCCCGGGCCATCTCTCCCCTGACAGGATGGATGATGAGGAGGCTCTGGGGAGGGCACACAGGTACTGCCATCCAGTTGGTAGCCACTCTGCTGTCACAGAGTCTTCTCTCTGTGTCTCCACATCTGTGTCCTTTCCTCTAATATGCACTTGTTCTTGGATGTTGGGCCAATCCAAACCTACGCAAGATGGAATCCATGTTTACCTGAAGTACATCTGCCTGGAGTAAGATGGCCTTCTGGGTCCAGGAGGATAAATCATGGGAGAGCTACAATTCAATTCACTACAAGGATGAGATGGAATTTACAATGAAGTTTCCACCCTCGGGCATCTGAGGTCCAGGGGGAAGCCACAGGGCTGTCTCCTCACCTTGGCTCTCCAAACTCTTGTGCTCAATGTACTCAAGTCCTGGCCACCTTGCAAGGTGCAGGAGAAGGTACAGATAGGTCACAAGGGTCACAGCATTGGCTGTGATAATGGTAGAGACAATTTTTTAGTGGGCACAGCCTCCACAAGAGCCACTAGAAAAGCAAGGATGACCTCAGTGCCCGGGGTTTCTATATGAACCCCCAAGGGAGGGCAGAGACAGGCTGGCAGCCAGACTCACCCAGGCTAGTTGAACTGAAACATCGGGGCTGAGGCTGCCCCTCACTCCCACCCAATAAATGTCTCCTGATGTGCCAGATGGAACAGAGTGCAGACTGGGGACACTGGCTGTCCTTAGAGCATGAGGAAAAGGATTTGCAAAGATGGGAGCAGAAACTCCAAGGTCCCCCTGGAGCAAAGACCTGGCCAGTATGTGGGATCCTATCTTATTATACAGGTGCTGCCAGGACAGCAGGAGGCAGGATGGAGCATCTCCTGGGGGGCCCAAGGTATCAAGCCAGAGGCCTGGGGACAACCATTACCTAATCAGGAGCTGGGGCCTCTCACATGACGTGGTAAGTCAGCAGCAGATGGAGTGGAGGAGCAGACCTGGATGGTGTGTATAGGCCAGGGCAGGAGCGGGCGGCCCCTTCCTCCAGCCTTTGACTCTTCATCCCAGCCTCAGGTGGGAGATCCTGTAAGAGACAGCACTGGCCAGGGCCAGCAGAGGCACATGTCACCCATGTGGAGAAGCAAGGTCAGGAAAATAGAAAGAGAAGCAGAAGGTGACAAGGTCTCCATGGATGAGGTCAGCAGCCAAGACAGGAGCCCGGCTGGCTGCCGCAGGCTCCGTCAGCAGCAGAAGCCACAGCCCTCAGTGTGCATGGATGACAGGGCCCGGCCCTTGGCCTGGGGAGGCCTAGGGCAGGTGCTGGCTTTGGGTGACAGAACAGCCCCTTCGGAAGGCACAGGGGAGCCTAGAGCAGGTGGCAGGTGGGCAGTGGTGAGGGGGAGGGAGCCACTGGCCACGTGTGGCCATGAGGAAGGCCTTCCCTCATCTCCTGGCAGGAGCTCAAGGATGAGAACAAAAATCCCCATATCCAAGGCCGGCTTTTGTGTTGCCCGTGGTACATGTGCTTTTAAAATACAGACCTTGGTGACAAAAAAATAAGTGAATTTTCTCTAAACCCCAAAAAACAGGAGAAAAGAAAAGAAATTTTAAAAAGCCAGTATGGCCTGGAGATTCGTGCTGTCTCTCATGCTTGGATTCTGATCAGTTATCTGGATAATTAAGCAATATCAGCAGGCAACCAGATCCCAGGAACTTGATACTAATCCTCCCCTCTTAATGGTAACGCAGCGCACCCCTGTCGAGCTCAGCCGAGATCCCTAATCCCCCTCGCTGGGCTCCTCTGGTGTCAGCCCCCAGCCTAGCTTTCTGGATGCTCCAGACGCATGTCTGGGAGTGTGACCTCATTGTGGCCCTAAAGTGAGTAGAGTGGGGAAGTCTGAGGAGCTGAAGCCCCGCTTCCTCTGAGGGAGGACTTCATAAGCACAACGCCAGCGGCCAAGGAGGACTCTGCTGGTTTGCACAGCGCTCTCCACCTGAGGTTTGTGTTTAAACTAACAGCAAATTCAGGCCATGTGGGCTTTCATGGTGTGGGCATCTGTCTGGGCCATACAGTCTGCTGGTCTCACAGGGTGTCCCTGTCAGTCATGGGGCTCTGGTCTGTCTACTTCCTACCTGGTCTCTGTCTCTTGGACCCCGTGTTTCTCTCCTTCATTTCTGGGGAGTCTTCACTTCAGTTTCCATGGGTCCTGACTTCCATGGGCCCTAACTTCCGTGGGCCCTGACTTCCGTGGGCCCTGACTACTGTGGGCCCTGACTTCGGCACTTCCTGTAGGGTTCCAGCATTGGCTGGTTCAGTCATTTGAGATGTTGTCATATATGTGTGGGATTTCCAGCAAAAGGGAAGCAGAGGACCTATGCAGAGGCAGCCTTCCAGGCCTTGGACGTCTTGGGCAGCGTCTGGTGGACACACTATGTGATAAGAACGTGTGTGACAGGAACGTGGGGCAGGACTGGGCTCCCTGGGGGGTGGGGTGCTGCTGGTAGAGATTCTGGGCCAGGGCCTCCTGCTCAGATGCCCCTTCTGCACACTTTGTGCCTGTGTAAAGACGTCTCCATGTAAAAACGCAGTTTTAAAATTGGAGATGAAATTAATTTAAAATAAATGTAATCATTTCCATGTGAGGGATTCAGAACATGAAGGTTGCCCAGTAGGGAAAATGTCCCATGTGCAGTGATCTCTGTCTCTGTCTCTATCTCTCTGTCTCTGCCTCTGTGTCTCTGACCCTGTCTCTGTCTCTGTCTCTGCCTCTCCCTCTCTTCCCCGCTGACACCCATTTCTGAGGGCAGCTCTGGAGACTCAGTTTCATCCACAGGATCCATCTGCACAGAGTCTGAGCTGGAGCAGCACTGTGAGCTTATTTATAAAATAATGACGGGCCCAACTTTTGGGTGACAGAACAGAAGGTGGTGGAGGGAGGGGCGCGCATGTATCGACAACCAAGAGCATCGCTACTTTTACCTTTTCATTTTTTTATTTGTACAAAAACGGTAAAATGTTTGTACAGGGTAAGCCAGCAGTGCTACAGAAACTGAATTAGAGCATCCTTAATTAATATGTCAGAGTATAAGAAATGATGAAAATATGTATAATTAAATTCTTGCACTAAAACAGGATTCAAAAATACGACAAAAATAGCAGCACGACTTTTTCATTTTTCTTCTCTCCCCTTTCTCCCTGTAAACCCTTCCTCCTTCCCCTCTTTTCTCTTGAAAAATAATAATAATAATAATAATAATAATAATAATAATAATAAAGTGTCAGGGCTGCAGCAGCTGCCACTTGTTCTCGACCTCAGAACAACTGGACCTCGGGAGCTGACAGGTTGGTCACCCCCAAAATTAGACACAAATCGTCGAGATTAAAAATTCTCCCCCAATCAGGTGACGGATGCCTGATTTTCACATGAAGATGCCGCAGGCTGTGTGCTGTGACAGCTGGGCCTGTTGGTTCCCATACGAGCTCACGCAGTGATAAGGCTGTTTCAGACAGGTGCTTGGAAAAGCTCACATCCTGAATAAATATATGGTTACGGGGCACGGGGCAGCGTGGAGGGTGATTTATTATTTATTTAGTTAGGCTCCCAATGTGACACAAAGATGTCCCTGGGCATAACCTGGAAGGTTGCTGAAGCAATTAACTTGGATTTAATAAAAAAATGCATGGGTAGGGCCCCATTTGCCCAACTCAAAGAACGGCTGGATCCCTCCAGGCCTAATTCCCCTGTCTCTCTAAAGTTCCTGGAGCAAAACTACCTGTTTGTCCTCTGGAGGGAGACAGTGGGGGCTTCCTCAGACCAATAGGGACCCAGACCCAGGGCACAGCATCCTCTCTGGGGAAAGACAGCAAAAATCTTTTTCCGCTACCTGGAGATGGAGTATCAGGAGGATGTTTGTTGGCTTGTCGGAAGAGGGAGCCAGGACTCTTGGGGGATCTCTTTCTGGGGCTGCCGTATGTGCTTCATTTTGTGAAAGGCCACTTCTCTGCACTCCCCAAGGGAAAGGCTGCTGCTCTTTGTGGGAGCAGAGGACCCACTGAGCAGAAGTGAAGTAGACCGTCCAGGAGAGGCCACCACACAAGAGCAAAGTTGAATTTTGCACAGTAACCATGGGATCCAGACATCTGAGGCATCTGGGGCCATGAACCTAAAGTCAGTCCTAGCTTTGTCACCTCCTCTCCGTGTGACCACAGGACGGCTTCTGAGTGGGACTCGGCACTCCTGTCTATAAGATGAGGACAAAGTGAGCTGCCTCGCAGGGCTGGGTGCAAGTTAAGCGAAGCTCTACAGTCAGCAGGACACAGTGGTCACCAGCCAGGGTTCAGGATAATCCACTTGGCCTGTGGGGTTCCCAGGTCCCTGTGTCTTGCACACAGCAACCATTTGGAAAACAGTTGAACATATTCAATCACAAGTCCAGTCCACAGCAGATATTTCCAGTAACTGCAAACTACTTTTTTGGACATTTTTGGGTTTATCTGAGTGAGAAAGACAAAAGAGAAAGCATGTCTGAGGTCACAGTGCTTTTATACACACAGGAGCACTTTATATACACAGTCCCACTTGTCCCACCATCTCTCATGCATATTCCAGGCCAGTTCTCAGGAGCCCATTCCCCAGAGAGGAGCTGCTTCAACAGGAACTGAGGATGGTGTAAGACAATGACATCCCAGGGAAAGGCCAACCTGCATTGGGTGCTAAGCTTGGTGTCAGGCATCAGGGCACAGAGAAGGCCCATCACACAGCAGTGCAGGAGGCCCTGGCCTTGCTCTGCTCATGGACAGGGGTCATCTGCTTCACTCCTTGGGGACTTTCACAGTGTCTTCTGCAGGCCTGAGAGCTCCTGAGAGATCCAGGGCAGCTCTGTGCCCTGGAGGAATTCAGGGAAGCATTCACATTGTACTTCTATTTTCACACATGCTAGGGAAGAAGAGAATAGATATACTATACAGTCTAGATTTTCTCCTTATAACCTTCAATTACTCCTATTGTAAAGGTTTCAGCCTTTACAATCAATAAGTCAACCTAAGGAGCTTCCTAAAAGTTAAAAAATCTATTTCTGAAGATTAATTCTGCCCACTCCTTTATGCACACATGTGCACGCACACACACACACACACACACACACACACACAATGTATACACTTACACATACAACTGGAATGGAGAAGCATCCACAGATGTCTGGGGAGTCCATTTATCCCCTCAGACCTGGGCTGTGCAGACTTTTCTCTGTGGCCCCCCAGGAAGAATGACCAGTGATGAAATTTGACACTCACATGGGGCTCAGATGCATCCTCACTCTGCTTGTCCATGGTGGTGAAGTGACTTTACACGCCGCTCTGCTATTTTCCAGTTTTTCTGTCAGTGAGAAGAGGGAGGCAGGTTTGCAGGCGCTGGGAGACATCCAACTTGGGCCTCCTCCACAGGGCTAGACGACGCACCCACCTTTCCAAGTGGCTGAAGGGCTACCTCGGGGGCTGCTCTGTCCACTGACCAAGGCCATGGGGAGGCCGGGAAGTGGCTTCTCTGGGCCCTGAGGTGGGACAGTGCCCAGCTGTTGTGGACAGGAGCTTGTGCCTCAGCCCTGCACTCGCTCCCCAGGGTGCTGCCAAGGGAACGGGCTCAGGTGTTCCCACGGGTGCCCTGAAACCCAAGCTCTGTGCCAGGGCAGGGCTCCCACAGGTGCCCCTAACAGCTGGGGTCTGTATGCAGCACGGTGATGGGTGAGAGGAGTTGCAGGCGGAGGTAAACCAGGACATAACTACAGCGTTCTCTCCTGTCGTGTTTGGTTCTTGTCTGTCTTTCGTACTTCACTGTGCACTGTGGATTTTGGGACCTACAAGGGGAGGACACTGGTCTTTCTGGGTCACTGGGATATCCTCAGAGCCTGAAGCAGTGTTTAGCTTAGAGTAGGCCTGCAGTAAACATTCTAGGAAGGAAGAGAGAAGGAAGGAAGAAGGTAGATTGGCGACTTCCCATGCACAGCAGGGCAGAGCCCCCTGCATGGTGTAGGAATGCATGCAAACACCAGCGGGACCTGCTAGGACTCGCAAGAGTCAGAGAACAGTACAAACGGAAAGAGGTGGGTGGGACTAATTCCAGACAGCCCCAGAGAGGAGAGACTTCTCAGAGAAAGAGACTCTTTGGAAGTTTTGTTTTGAAAGATGGAAAGTGATTCATTGTCTTCTGCTCAAAGTGATTTTTGTACTTGTAATTGTTCGCAACAGAGAACAATTTAAAATGCAGACTATAAAGACAAAAATTTTAAATTTCCCATAAATGCATTCTACAATCACGGATCCTGTTAGCATTTCTACGTGTACATGATTCAGTCTGATTTTTTTGTTCCTTTTTAAAAATAACTGTAATTGGAATATATTTATATTATAATTAATTCTAGATAATATGCATTTTTCAATATCAAAAATTCTTGGCAAACATGTTAATAGATGTATCTATACCTTGCTTAGGTGTTTCATAATTTCTTTGACCATTTTAAAATTATTTACTGCTGATTTTTCTTCTACAATAAACCCAAAATACAGTAGAAATGAAGAAGAAAATAAAGATAACAGGAAATAGGGAGATGGTTCTTTTGCAAAAGGGAAGGCAACCAAGAGATGGGCGAGGGGCCAGGGAGTGGGGTGGAGAAAGAACAGAGGTGTGGGAGGTCAGCACTTTCCTCAGTGAATGCAGTCTTTACATACTGCAACATGTGCGGATAAAACAAATTGAAAGAAGGAAACAAAGAAACCCCAGCAAGACAAATGAAATGAAAGAAAAGAATTTACTGTCTATACTGTTAGATTTTTCATCATAGTGCCTTGAAAATACATTTTTATAGACTTATGATCCACGTTGGGATTATTTTCTTAAAATAGGTGAAAGAGGAGTCCCTCAGTCCGGTGAGTGCATGCCTCTAGATTCTGAAACCGGTGACAAAGACATCACTTCCTAGTCTTGGGACAAGGCAGCAAAGACCTTTAGGTCACGTGACTCTCCAGGTCCTGAGCCTGAGACACTGAGACACGAGGCCTGGGATCCTCCTAAGTGCTGAGCTTTCTAGTAGTGAGGTCCGGAACGGTCAGAGCAGGGACTCCTCCCTGACTGACAGGAGTGGGGATCTTCAGGGAGACAGTGGAGAGCTGGCTGTGACACTCTCAAGTAAATCATCCTTGTGGGGTTTCACGGGGACCAGGTGAGTGGTCCCTGGAAACAGTCTACAGTGCAGCTGTCTGCACTTGCGGCCTTGTCCTCAGGTAAAGCCAAAGCCGAAATCTCCAGGGACATCTGGCAAAGCCAGTGTCAGGAGCTGGACAGCACAAGATGGACCACGCACCGGCTTCCAATAATTCTGCCTACTTGAAGGATAAATGTGGGAATGACAGGTGACCTGCGAGCTGCCTGACCACTTTGCCCTACTCTTCTGTCTTATCTGACTCGTCCTTCCCATCATCTGGGCCTGAGTCCTCAGGATGGATGGAGGGCTGGGGGTGCGAGGGGTGCAGCGTGTCCCCACCTGCTGGTGTTTAACCAAGCGCACGGCTGAGCCTCACCAGCGCAAATAAATCATCATGTATTTTCAATTAGTTTGCACTCTCGATAGCTGCTGTCCTGAATAATTAGGAAAACAATTCTCATTCTGCCAGGAGCTGGTGCGAAGTGTTATCCCTGGGATAATTATCTGTCTGCAGTTCAGCTTCCACGCCCCGCCCAGGTCAGCCAGGCCGCAGGAGGACACCCGGAGAGCATTAATGAGCTCTCATTGAAGATGTTAAAAAGCTCGTATTGATCTGTTTGTCCAAGGAGCGATGCTGAAGCCTCTGTGCCCAGGGCGATCCCCATCAGAGAACCTCTGGCTGCTCCTGCCAGCCCGCCATGCTCCCCACCCCACAAGGTCTCCAAGCAGAGGTCAGGCTCCAAAACTCCAGGGGCAGCTTTCTGCTCTGCACTCTGGGGTGCTCTCATAGTATTTGGTTTATTTTTTGAGTGCTCATTCATGAGAGAGAAAAAATGCCAAGACCCAATGACGACGCATGGACCCGGGAGCCTGACTATGTGAATGAATGAATGAATGAATGAATGATTGAGGGAATGAATAGAGAACAAGACAAAGCTCTTTCCTGCCCTAGACATTGAGCTAGGAATTCAACGACAGCACTGGGCAGTGATCATAGGAAGCATTGATCCAGGCTACAAGGAGTAGGCATCAAAGTATAATGAAAAACAGGTATTTGCATGCCCTCGACGCATCTCACAAGAAAGGTACTTATTAATTAAAAAGGGAAAAAGCAGTAACTTCACAGTAGTGAAACCTGGCACCTGTCACCTTAATCGAGTGATCAAAGTGGATGCCAAGAGCACCGGGGCTAATTGCTGTCACATGCTCACGTGCACCCCAGAGGACACGGCGCCCCTTCCCGGGGGTCCCTCCTGAGAGCCCTGCCCAAGTCCTGTCCTGGGAAACAGCAGCCAAAGCCACACAGTTGGTGCATACTGGGCAGCACTGAGGGGCAGGAAGCTGGATGAAATGTGGGAGCCACACTTGGTCCTGGAGAGTGCAATTAAATTGATTTTATTAAAGCAACATTGAGATGATTGAAGAATTTTGAATAAGGTCCACGTACACAGCATTATGCTAACACTGATTTCAATTCCCGGGCGATGGTGATAGGAGAGAAGGTCTTTATTACTCAGAAGCACACATGGAGCTGTTTATGCCACGAATTCACCTGTGTATCGTTCAGGATAGCTCCGAATAGTGAAAGTAGGGTATGAGGATATGCATCTGTATGTGTGGCTGGTGATGTCTATGTCTGCCTGTGTATCCATCCATCATCCATCCGTCCATCCATCCATTCATCCATCCATCCATCCGCCCAACTCTCCATCCACCCACCCACCTTCCAGCCACCCGGAGAAGAGTGGAGCAGTTGTGAGTGTTAATTTAGGAATCTGAGTACAGGAATCCTTTGTATTATTCTTGCAACTATTCTGCAAGTTCGGTTGTTTTTAAGTCACATTTTTAAAGCAAAAGATGAAAAGGATGAAAGAAGGAAGGAAGAGGGAGAAAGGAGGGGAGGGACAAGAGGACTCATTTGTCTCCAGCCCCAGAGCTCCTTGTAAGGTGCATGGGAACCGCAGCAGCCTGCTAGCCTGAGTGGGGACCCGCAGGGTGCTTGGGACACCTGAGGGAGACTGGCAGAGGCCTTAGGAGACCAGGAGTCTCTTCCAGCCTGTGGTCCCTAAACACCCTAGGGCTTTGGGGTCCTCTCTAGTTTACAGTGAGGCTTGGACCTTCCTTTTACGTCCTTCGCAGAATCAAGACTCTCTTTGTACTGAGGACAACTTGTTGCTTTATGCCCAGGGGACACTGCTGCAGAGGTGATAAGAGAGCTGGGCCTGAGTGAGGGACTGTGGGGCCAGGGCCAGAAGACTTGGAGTTGGTACTGTGACTCCAGCTAGTTGTGTGGTTGTGGGAACCCCTGTCTCCTCTCAGCCTCTGCGTCTGCTTGTGTGGGAAGCAGGTAGACATGGGGCCTGCCCCAGGGTTCACTGAAAGCTGTGCTGGGGCAGCGGGAGAGCCCACAGGGAGAGGAAGGGAGGGGCACAGGTCAGAGTGCCATGGGCTTTGGGGTCACTGCTGTGGGCAGTGCCCTAATCTCGGTCCCCTTATTTCAGGTCTGGAGACAACATGTGTCTGTCTAGGTGGTTGGAGGTTTCAAGATAGTGACAAATGGAAATGCGCAGGGAGGAGTTCACGCTAGGCAAGGTCACCCCTCCCCCCCGGTAGGAGGTGACTGTCGCTCCTGCATTGGCTGGTGGGTTTTGGAACAATTCCATCTTTGTGCTCTGGTCGTACCTAACCATCAGATCAGATTCTAGGGATGTGAAACCCGCCCTCTCCCATCTGCCAGCTGAGAATATTTCATGCTAAACTGCTAATTTCACCCTCTGAAGTGGGCAGGCGGCCCCCCCCAAACTCTGCATGCTCTGAGTGGGATGAGGAGCTGCCTCACTAATGGTGCAGGGTGTGGCAGCAGGTGAGGGCCTGGATCTGCACACATCTTTTGTCTTCAGAGAGGACAGTCAGCCCTGTGGTGTGGCCCTAATCAAGAGTGTATATCATAGATCCATCTGCCCAACTTTGCTCCAGCTCTTCCCCTGGAAATGTATTCTTTTGTCCCCCCACCCCCACCTCAGCATGCAGCCCTGGCAGAAGGTCACCATGTGGAGCGTGGGACTGGGGAGACCTCTGCCGGGAGGGCACTGTGGTTGGCTGCTGGGAGTGGACAGCTTCCTCCCCCAAGTGGGGACTAAACAATTAGCAATCATTGTAATGAATAAATAAAAGTCTCCAGCAAGAGCATGCATATCTGGATCTGACAACCCTTTCTACCATCTTGAGAGGGGCAGTTCCTATGAAATAATGACATGTTATTGATATGGTAATTTTTATATTAACAAATGTGTGCTAGAAATGCTATGATTTGTTATTTTTTTTTTCTCTTCTTGGAGGGAGAAAATGTAGCTTGTGTGTGCCATCAATAATGATATGCTAATGACCTGCTTCCAAATTTAGGTAAAAAAAAATTAATTGGCAAATCTCTGCTCTGAGAAGATGGCATCCTCGTTGTGTATCAATTTTAAGGTCCAAATGTGAGATTTGGTTAAGATGGCACTCCAGGGTGCCAGGCAGGACCTCTGCCACTTGAGTGTGTATAGTAGCTGGTAGGTTCATTATTCTGAGGAGTTTGAATATATCTGGATTTATGGCATCCCAGTCAGACAGAATGGAAATATCAGCATATCCAGACTGGGTTATGAACTTGGTTCTGCAAGCACACCAATCCACATGCAGTAGAAGCACACACAGATGCATACATGTGCACACAGAAAGCACGAAGACAGCATTGTAACCTATTAAAGAAGTTATTTTGAGTAACATGATAGCTTCTATAATGAAAACAAAGTTGAACTGATTTTGTTATAATTTTAATTAAAAAAATTCTGAGACTTATTTGTTTTCTCTGTAACCTGGAATAAAATATAAAAATATATATATATATATATTTTTTCTTTTTTTCCTCATATACTGGTGAATGTCATTGGACTGTCAAGTTTTCAGCGAGGCAGAAATATTGCAAGGTCACTAACTTGAAATTTTAAAGAAAGGAAAACCCTGGTTAGCAGGGCTGAGGCAGGACACCTGGAGGTGACGGGGTATGAGGATGTCGGTCAGAGGAAACAGGAATAAAAAGAGGTGACTAGTGGAGAGATGGGACCCACAACACAAGGGCTATGGTCAGAACAGTGTATTGTCTTCCAAAAATAAGCTAACTGGCATGATGGGTCCAGGGTTGCCATCTCCTCTTACAGGTATGAGCAACCATTTGACAAGATAGATATGTTAATTTGTTCCTCTGTTGCAACTATCTTCCTAGGTATGGATATGCGATATGTATGTCTTTATACATGTATGCCACACCCCTGCCGAATAAGGCGTGACAAAATAGGGACTAGGGTCCTGGGCGGACGATCCCTGTGCTTGAGGCTTGAGGCTCCCCAGGCCTAGAGCCTGAGTTGAGTATGGTTTGCCAGGAGACACACAGTTAGCCGAGCAGTATGTAAAAACAAGCCGCTTTCTCCCTTCTAAACTATTCTGTTTTTCCCTGTAAACTGTTCTGTGCTTTCTCACCAAACAAAATAACATAAGCAGAAAACACCTTGTTAGACACAATAAGTTTCAGCTGGAATAAAATAACATGGCCACCTGACAAAAATAAATTAATGCTCACATAAAATCTATGAAAACAAGATTAAAAAAATAACAAAGGTCCACTTCCTTAGAAAAGTTGTGTACAAAACACACTGGTCTATAAAGATTTTAATGGTCATAAAAAAATCATCACTGTCTCACATGACCTTACACAATGTCAAAATGATTAATCACTGTTCTGTTTCTGTTCTTATTTTTTCCTTGAACTTTTGTTAACCTATAATAATCACCCTTATTTTACAAGCCAAAAAATCATATATTAAAAAAAAGCTTCACTTCAGTAAAAATTACAGGAACATCCCAACCTCTCTTGTGTTCGTGTGTTGTCTTTCATCGCTGACTCTGTCCATTCCTGACTTCAGTATCCCCATGCCGCGAGCGGTCCGTGGCACATGTACAAATTTTTACTTTTTTATAAAAAAAGAAGAGGAAATGAAATAAACTTTAGGGTGATAATAAATGATTCTATGGTCCTCTTCAGATTCATTCTTCAAATTCCTTTTTAAATTTTCTTTCTTTTCCTCTTTGTACATTTTGCTTCCTCTCATGATCAGCATCTTCCTCCTTGGTTCTCCCTCTCCCGTCCTTCTTCCCCCCTTCCTCCTTCTCTCCTCCTCCATCAGCACCTTTCACTCTTCTGCCTGCCTCACTCGCTCTCTCCCTCCTTTTCTCTGCCTTTTCACGGAGTCATTTAGGAAGTGACCCCTTGGTCATCCAGAACGGGCAGGGGTCTGACTTGATCGAATCCAGGCACCTCTCCTCAATCTGTGCAAACCACTGATCGGGTAGAAACCTGCTGTCTGGCCCCAGATGAACTCTAGGTCCGGTCCAGTGTCTTCACCATGAAGAGGAGTCCAGAGAAGCCGCCTGAGTGCTCCCCTCCCGCGCGGGACCGGGCTGGACCCCTCTCCCATGGGGGGTCCGGTGCTTCCACATTAAGTAGGTCTGGAGGCAGCTTCAGGGGCTACAGGGACGCTAATCAGTCAGAGCTTTCTTTTGGTTTTTATCTTTTCTCTCATTTTCTATAACTGGAAAATAAAAGGCCAGTTTTCAAGTGGGCCAGTGGTTGAGGTGATACTACAAAGAGAGATTTAAAAAAATATGACAAATTAAAAATAATTTACTATCACAAAAGACATATTGCTATTAATTCCCCTTAAAATTACACCTTTTGCACCAAACACATTTATGCCATTGTTTGTGAGACTTTATGAAGCAGTTCTGGAATCCTCTTCTCTGAGCATCTCCTGAGGTGTGTAAAAAAAAGATGAGTGCTGTGGTGAATACCACCCCACAGAAAGGCTGGTGCAGGGAGACGCCATCTTCCCCTCTGCTCCTCTGTCTGCTCTGTGCAAATCCTGGCTCTGCTTCAAGTCCAGAGGACCCTGAAAGATAAGTGCTTTGCACCTTCAGGCCACTGAGACAGCCATAGAAGCGACTGGAGACGCTGATGAAAGAGGACTCCCACAGCTTCAGGAAGTGGTGAGATGGTGGGATAAGTCTATTTGGAATAAAAGGGAGTATATCAAGGCTGGTTAATAGCAATGTGTTTTTAATTAATAATTTTTAAATGTAAACACTTACCATACCTTTTGATCTTATTTCATGTATTCGGATAGTAAGAGAAGGACTGAAGCCCTATGTAATATACAGCGGCTAACATTTAAGTGCTTTACCTCACGTTAAGAATTTCTCATTCACGGGCTGGGGAGTTGGCTCAGTGGTTCCGGCGCCTGTCTCGCAAGCGCAAGGACCCGGGTTCGATTCCCCGGTAACCACATAACAATACTGGGTGTGGAGACCTACACCCAGCAGCAACCAGTACCACATACCACAGTGCCTGGCGTGGTGGCTCACGCCTGTAATCCCAGCACTCGGGAGGCAGAGGCAGGAGGATTGTGATGTGAGTTTGAGGCTGAGCTCAGGGCCAGCCTGAACCACAAAGCGAGACCCTGTCTCCAAAAACCTAAAAAAAAAGAATTTCTCATTCAAACTTTCTTGAACCCACTGACCCCCCCCCCCATTTGCAACCTTTCTGGGAAACTTATTCTATCCAATAAAATATTTTTCTGAGGAAACCTTTTTGGCAAGTGGTCTATTCGAGACATGCCATGATTTGCCCAACCCCAGATCTAGAGGGCACAGCTCCGCTCTTGAGCCATCTCACCTGAGCCATAGGAACAGATCCTTCAGGGCACAGAATGTTCAGCTCACTTCATGGAAACACCAGGGCTCAGAAGCGAGAATGTTGTCTCCCAGGGCCTCATCAGGAGGCAGAAGTCAGTGAAGAAAATGGAAGATGAAGTCTGTGTATGTCCAACGAACATGGATTCTTCATTGAGTACCAGCTCTGTTCTAGGCTGCTGACTGTTGGGATCCCAGCAGAACCCTGCTTCTTTCCTGCCTCAGCAACTTAGGGACCTTTGAATTACTCACCTTGTCTGTACCTTTCTTGGGCCCCCTCAGTGTTATTCACCATTGGCCTTACCCCTTCGCACCTGTTTCATTCTTCTTGCTCCTCTAGTGTCAGCTAAGACAATGCTTCTTCCAGTAAGCCTGCTTTAACCCACAAGTCAGAAACTGGTGCCCAACTCTGTGCCCTGTGGCATTCCTGAAACCAGTATTTCCAATTGTGGGAACATGGAGATTCTCTCTCTCACTCTCTCTGTCTTTGTCTCTTTCTCTCTCTATCTATCTCTGTCTCACTCTCTCTCATACACACACACACACACACACACACACACACACACACACATCTTTTGATTTATCTTCTCCATTTGACATGTGAGCAATTTATGGTCAAGAATCTTGTTCTCCTGATGAGTGGTGGTAAACAACCATCCATCTGTGTTTTTGAGACTTACACTCACTAGCTTCCTATAACTGTAACAAATGCCGAGAACATCGGCTCAAAAAAAGAGGGTCGTTCTAGCTTCCAGCCCTGTAGATTTCTGGTTATGATAGATTGATTTGCCTTGCTTTTTTGGGGAATGACAGTATGGCAAGGCGGGAGTTCATGGCAAAGCTAAACTTATGGTCAGACATCTAAATTCATGGTCAGCAGTGGAAAGAGAGAGGCAAAGACTGAAGTCCCATCACCCCTTTGCAGAGCTTCCCTCAGTGACCTCCCAGGAGGCCCCGCCTCTTAAAGACTCTTCTGTCTCCCACTCGTGAGTAATTCTTTAGCACATACACTTTGGGGAGGATGCTTGGGATCCAAATAATAGCAGAACTGATGACCACTGGACAGTGTTCCTACATCCATGAAACCCATGTGGTCTAAGGGGGAACAGATTGAAGTCCCAGACTTCTGAATCTCCTCTGCCTGGCACATTGTGACATTATTAATAGATGTCTGTAAATGAAATAATGAACAACTAAGATAATAGATGAAAAAAGTGGTTTTCTTGAATGAAGGAAGCACCACTGCGTTGCTTCTGCATAGAAACTGCAGAAGACCCTCAGCTGCACTTGGAGGAGGAAGCTCAGGCCTTGGGTCACAATTTACGTGGAGAAGCAGCAGGAAGAGGAGTCTGCACGAAGGCTCTGTGGGTTCCATATCCCTCACCTGATTTCCCAGCATTCTCCAGCCTGGCTCCTGGAGCTTTGTCAGTGACAAAGGGGTCTGATTATTTACACTACCAGGCTGCATCCTTGCTAAGTGCTTTCTGGTTATTTACTGAAGGGTTGATGAAGCAAACAAGGAAAATGACAGGGTACTTTTTCGTAATTCATTTTAATGTCTGGGTCTTGGTTGTCTGGTGGCAGCTCCAAGGATCCATTTGTCTGTCAAGTGCAATAAATATCATGGAAGGGATGCACTCCCCATCCAGGGGATTGAGGACCAAGGGAAACAGAGCACCAGCTGTATTGATTTGATAGTTCTTGGGGCCTGGGAATGGAGGCAGGAGAACACCTTGGAACAAGAGTGAAGTGCAAGTTGCTTTGTCCACAAGTACAAATTCAAGCAGCAGCAGTGCAGTGGCTCCACCCCTATGCTTGGTTGTATATATTGTCCCTCAGGAGCAAGTCCTCGAGTCCTTCTGTGCTTGTGAATGAGATTAAACAAACCCTTCCAAACCTCACTGTGTTAATTAGTGACTATGTCAGAGCCCAGTGGGCCTTATTCCTCCTGGAAAAGTGGGAATATGTGGTCATAATCTTCACTCCCACCTTTCACCCTGATTTGTCCCAACATCATCACTCTCCATGAGACCTACCTGGTCCAGTGTCGACCAAGATCTCTGTCAAGCACCTGAGGGTGACCAATCCAAACTGAGGTGTGCGGTGTGTGCAAAATACACACTGGGGTTTGAAGATTTAGTACAAGGAAAAGGATGGGAAGCATTCCAGTGGAATATTTGATATTGATTTCATGTCACAATGACAATATCAGAGCTTTATTAGGTTAAATAAAGTTTTAACCCTTCGGATATGAAGATCATTTGCTCCTGCTTGCTTCCAAACCCCACCCATGCAGCCTGTGATTTCTCTCATTTCTGCACCAGGCATTGACTCTGCGTGAATGCTCCTCCTGCTGCTGATTACTACTGTGTCTACCCTCATTTTCTCTCTTTAATATATCTTCCTTGCTATGTCTTTTGAGGCTGAATGGGAAAACTCAGCCTAAAAGACTGAACTTGTCCTATCCCCTTGCCCTGAATTCATCGTCCCTCTCAGACCCAGAGAAGAGCAATGTCTGCTAGTAAGTGATATATGGAGACAGCCTGGATGAATATTAATGGTGAAAGGTGTTCATTATTCATCTCTGGTTCAAGGTGATGAGGTTAGAGCTGATAGCATCTTTTGAGTAGCATTAGGCTGTGATAAACCCCATGCACTGCTGGCCTGTTATCTGATGTCCCAGGTGCTCAGTAAGCTCGTGGGGTCCAAGAAGAGGCTCCAGCAGGGATGTGTGCACTACAACAAAATATATTTGAACACTTATGATCAGGGGACAGCCTGGAAATATCCTTTCTGATATCCTCCTTTGTTTTCCTTGACCTAGAGAATGATGAAGTCTAGTGAATATCTGTTTCACGAATGAGTACGGGGACAAGTCAAGGGAGAAATAAAGTGGAAAGGTGAATGAAAGAATTGTTGCACAACTAAGCAAGTAAGTGAACCAACTAATTTCTAGATAAATGGATGCATGGGTGCATTTTAGAAGAGGGCCCTGGCAGTAAGGCTTCTGTGGGGCCTGGAGCCTTCACACGAGGAGATGAAGGGGGTGGCGTGGTGCCAGTGTGCAGAGGGATTGGATTAAAGTCAAGGCACTCATGAGTTTTAAAAGGTCACGGCTCTCTTTTTGACCTAGTTTTTCTATTCTGTAAAATCAAGATATGGGACACCTGGAAATTAATAAAGAAATTCATTTCAAAATATATTCTAAGCAAACAAGGCAAGAGCCAAAGTTCCACATCATAACTGCTGCCCTGCTCTGTTTTAGCAGCGATTTGCTGCTCCTGTGGGAAGCCAGCTGAGCGGACTGGCCCTTCTCTGAAACCATCCAACACAGTGGTGCATGTGTGTGACAGACAGTGGGAGTATGAAACCCTCGAAGCTATGAATTCTCTCCCACCTTAACCAACAAGTGCTATCATGTCTCGTTTTGATAACTACGAGTGAAGCCCTTCTCTGAATTTACTCTAGATTTTCTTTTTTGACAAGGAGTCACCCCTCCATTTTTTCTCCTCAAACTGGAGGATTACTTCGAGGCAGGAGCAGAGATGGCCATGTCATCTGAGGTGGCGTCGAGGCGACAGCACAGCAGAGGGAACATTGGTGTGGAGCTCACTGCAAGTCACCACTGTGCCCACGACCCTCTTCCACTTGCCATCCGCTGGGAGCTTCAGGGACGAGGAGCTATAGGACAGCTACTACTCATCAGCCGATCCCAGCATCTTCCCTGATCTCCTTCCTTCCTGGTCCGCCAGAGCCAGCCCTACAGAGCAACAGAGTTCTAGAGCTGGAGGGGTTAGGATGTGGAAAATAGACGAGCGAGACAGCAAGGCTTGGAAGGGCTCATCAGTCAATACCAAATGAGCGCCGCCTTTATTTCTCAGGCCTCTTTTATACCCTAAAAACTGGGTCTGTTAAATGACTTCATCAATCATATGCAAAGGTTAAGAATAATCACAGGATATTGCAAAGAATCGACCAAATAGAGCAACCCGGGGTAAACAATTTTCAGTTCTTCAAAGATTTCTCTCTATATTCTATCTGGGTTAATACTTCCTTAGGACTTTAACCTAACCACAGCTATACTTCATATATTCTGACACAGTTGCTAATCCATCAGGAAAGGACAGGAGTTGTGCCATGTTACTAACTTATCTCACAAGTCATGGCACAGAGAGTAAACACAATCAGTCTCGCCAACATGGCGTTCTTGTTTAACTGTTTGAGTTGCTATCATGTATACCTTGGGGAATATGTCATTTAGCCCACTTCCTCAGGGATAAGCCATCTCAGAGTTAATTTTAAATCAGCCAGGGCAGCAACCACAGAGGGGATTGCAGATCTTTGTCACTGACCTTTGGTAACCTCCTTAACAGTGCAGAGCTTCTGATGATGACTCAGTGCAGCACCAGAGGTGACCATCTTAAAGGAGAATGGCTAAACTCCCAAGGTGTGGCTCCCGACACTGGTCTCTCCTCTCTCAGAGACTTACAAAGGTAAAGTTTCACTTTAACGACTTCCCAGAAGTGATGGTGGTATTGTGAGTTAATACTGGTACAAATTCACAATGTTGAATGTGATAATGATGTGTACATATAATGTACCAATAAAGATTTGAATTTTTAAAAAATTGTGTTCTTCACAAACGGATTCCCTGAAGTTCTAACTCTAGTCCATTAGCACATGACTTTATCTGGAATTAGGGTTACTGAAGGTGTGACCAGTTTAGATGAGGTCACACTGGTGGGGTGTGAGTCCTTAATCCAATATGGCCAGGTCCTTTTCAAAAGATGGGGATCTGGACACCAAAGTGTACAGAAAAGATGAATGAGGATCAGCAGGAAGAGGCCTCTGAAAATGCTGCAGACAGCAGAGGGTGATATCATGGGTTGAGGTACCCCTGGGACTCCTGCAGGCTGCAAGAGGAAGGAAGGATTCTCCCTGGGACTCCCCTGGAGGAACACAGCCCTGCTCACCCCTTAGTTTTAGATCTTTGGCCTCCAAAACTGTGAGACAATAAAGTTCTACAGTTCTCTACCCTGCAGTCCATGGTGTTGTGTTACAGCAGGTATAGGAAATCAGTACAGATTGCTATATGAATAGTGAGATCTTGGATCAAGTAGAAGCCCACTAGGGAATATCAAGGAATATTCCAGGTTTCTGATAGTTATTCTGGGTCACTTCTGTTCTTTTTATTTTGAATGCAGACAACATGGTGAATTCTAAGCAAGTAATCTTACAAGGGGCAGAGCAGCCAACATGCTAGAAATGGGCCACAAGAAAGGGGAAAAGGGCCTGAATTTTAAATGCTAGTTAAACATGCCAGCCTCTGCCAGTCCTATACTGACTACACCTAGAATTTTTATTGTAAATATCATAATTGTTGCCATTGTTATTACTTCGTTTTCTCTTATTGATCCCTGGGAAACTCTTACTTGGTACAGCAGAGTTTAGAGTGTTTTCTACCCTTGGGTTATATGCCAGAGGTATGGCTATATACTTTCAGACTTACCAACACCTATTTTTAAATTTGCTCAGGTAGCACAGATAGATGTTCACTTCTATACACAATCAAAAACATTTACCGAGTTCCTACTGTGTGCCTGTCATTGGGACAGGAGTTTGAAATGTATCCAAAGTGACCCACAGCACTTTCTGGGTTTCCACTCCACCTAATCTTCCCCCTGCAGCAGGTTTCCTGGACCTCAATCAGGAACTCTCTCATTTTCCTTCAGAGGCAAACAGAATGTGCACAGTAGGAAAGGTTTTCCTTCTCTCATTGTCCTTACACATACTCTCCAGCAGAGTTTGTGCTACAGAATATGACCAATCCTGTCATCAACTGTGATGTACACACAGCTTCCTCTGTGCTTGGTGGTTATACTGGAGCACCGCCCTCAAGTAGCAGAGGTGTGAAGTCTCCGGACCAGACTTACCACCCGGTGCCACAGTACCTCTCTGCTTGGGCAGGTGAAGCTGGCGCCACATTACTGCAGAGAGAGGCTTGGGCACCACCAGTGTCCTTCTGTTTTTTTAACATTTTTACAGATTCTTTGGGATTTTCAGCAAAATTTGGAGAATCACTCTTTGCCTTTTTCACTTTTCTTGGGTGACACTGTCTCCACATCCCCACTGTTTTTGTTTTTTTTCCTTATTATTTTTCTTCTTTTTCTGACAGCCTGCTGTAGGTCTTACAATATTTTTAGGATTGCTGGGAGGTGTTCAAAGAACTGGTGTGTTAGGCAGATGCTTGCATCCATTGGTGCCTTTTCCAATTTTAAAAAGGTTCATATCTATATTTAGTGAAGGAAAATATCCTAACCTGGGCTCTTTCCTATATGAGAGAGAAAGAGAAAATTTTGATTTTTGAGTATTATAAATATGCCTTTTCATACAAGAACTTTGTTAGTGCAATTTAAAAGAAACAAAATTCAAGTTGCAATTTTTAAAAAAAACCTTTAAAAAAGTAGAATCTATAAATGGTCTCATTCAAAGGGCTGTTTTTAATGTTGCTTCGTGACAGATTCAGAAGGAGAAACTTGAACCAGACCTTTGACCTGTCATGGGGTCAGAGGTCGCCCCTGTCTGTGTTCGGACTCCTTTGACAACTTCCTGTATAATTTGACTATTATTTGCGTGTCTGGGCACTGTCTGACCTCGGAGTCTGGAAGAATGAGAAAAGCAGGCTGCATTTCGTTGCCATATGGGCCCCAGCACAGGAGGGCACGTTTAATCAAATTTGGGTGGGAAACACTGCCTGCTCCCAGGTTGGGGAAGGAAATTCACATGGGATTTCCAGCGGGCTGGCAGAGGGAGGGTCAGATGACAGCAGGCTGGGATTTGGGGTGCGTGTCCCCTGCCAGACGCTGGTGTGGCTGCTATGAGATTTTGAATTTGGAAGTAGATCAGTTGTGCAAGAAAAAGAGGCGCGGGTGGCATTTCAAACTGCCAGTGGACTTCTGCCATGAGAGTCCAGGAAAACTGCATTTAAAAAATCCAAGTGAATGTGTTTCTAATGCAGACTCAAGTCACAAGAAAGAGGCACTTTGGATGAGGATGAGGGAATGTGATTGAAACTTTAGAAGTGGTAGAGTACTGGGAACTACATAATCATATTAATGTACCAGCTTCATAATTTCCCGAGAGGTCTTAAAGGTGTATTTGATTTTGTGTATTAAACATAGTTCTTTACTTACTAAAAATGATAAATACATTTCTCAACTGGAGGAGTTAATAAAAAAACATGTATGAGAATTAATCAGCTTGAAATAATTTGCATAGCTACATCACATTGTGATAAGTTCAGCAAAGGCAAACTCTGGGTACTTGGGGGTCTGGAGGGACTTTCCACAGGAAATGGATACAGTGACAGCCCCAAGAGGTCCCAGGTTTTAGACTTAAGTTGTTATTAGATGTTGTGTCACCCTCTTGTTTGGCTCTGCTTTGCCCCTCGAAGTGGGGCCAGGCTTCCAATACGGGGAGGGAGCCTGAGTGGTCCTCTGTAGACATTGCCAAAGGTGGGGCCCAGAGCCTGGGGACTCAGGCAGGAAGCCCAGCCGCAGGCAGGCGGAACCATGACAGCCTGCCCTAGAGCCACAGAGAGTAGTGACCCCTCAGCCAGCAGTGTGATTTCAGGGTGCAGCTGGAAGGCAAGAGGCTCCCCATGGAGAGGTGGGTGGTTCGGGCCTGATGGGGCCTGCGAAGGTGGGAAGACTCAGGCAGCACCGGTCTGACTCTTCCCAGGACGAACAGCACAGGACGTTGGACTAACTCTTAGGAATGGGGAAGGAAGACCTAGAACCTGTCCCAAGCAAGGGGACTTCTGAGTGTCATGCCCTGTGGTCGCCTCAAAGCAAGACCCCGAGCAAGTGTTATTTATGCCTTTTCTGATTTCTTCTGGTGCGAATTCAGAAGGACAGTCAATCCAATTTCTAAAACCTTGTAAAATCTGCAGGTATAAGTTAAGTAAGCTACTTTTAGGTTTTAGTTGGTACATAGAAAAAGAAGGTGTCATGAAAGAGGAATGTGTTAGCTTTAGTCTCTGGCTAAGGATAGGATCTTGGCAAAAAAAAATTCAAGGTAACTAATGTTGTAAAACACTTGAGTTAATTCATTTAGGGAAATTTTAAAGAAAAACCCTGATCGCTTTTTCCTTTGGCAGGGAGGACATTTATGAAGAAAATAATCTGACACAAATAGGCAGCATTTAATGGATTACTATATATTAAATATGTTTTGGTTGCTCAGAAATGCACATGCTATCATAGCCAAAGTTGAAGGCACATATCAGCAATCCTACTTTGCATGGGAAGAAATGAGAATTTCAGTGGGAAGCCAATGCAGGCTACAGGACCCCACTCGGGCCCCACAAAACAATTCCTGGACCAGCAGGAGAAAGGATGCCACTTAGCCCCTTACTGAACTACTGTCTGCATTTCCCATTCCTACCTTTGCTGGACTTTTGGAAATGTAATATTTTGTCTTTTTGAGCTGAAAGGGAAAGTGAGACAGATCATACCAAGAGAGTAGAAACCTTAAAATTTGGGATTGAGAGCCACCCTGGCATCTCCCCTAAACAGGACCACATCAGTTCTCGCTCCTGGGCCTGAGTCACTTTAACTTTGTCTGAAAGGGATAACAAGTATGTTAGATCCTGGATTGTCTTTGGAGATTATTCCACAGAAGAAGGTCATGTCTTCCCTGCCCTCTGTGGGTATTTTCAAGAAAATTCAAGAGGTGAAGTTACTTTGTCTTTTTTTTTTTTTTATCTTTATTGGTACATTAAATATACACATCATGATTGCACTCCATAATGGGGATTTGTACCAGTATAAGACACAACTTAATTCTCATTTTTTCCCATAGCCCTGCCCACCCTACCACCCCCCCCATATACATAAAATTTGTTTCCTTACTTTTTTGTTACAATACTTTGTCTTTCTTAATCCTGAGGATACTGAACTCAAGCCATAGCATGATGTCAATGCCCTGCATTATTATTATTATTATTATTATTATTATTAATTGTTATTTGGATGGAGGTGGCATCAATATTTAGCTTGGTGCAAAGAATCACTTTATTCCTGGGGTCCTGAATCCCACTCCCAGGCAAGCATGGGTTACGTCAGACCCTTATTAAATATCAAGAGCTCTCCATCTGCCTCTGTCTTTCCTCTGAAACAAACACCAGACAGCCAAGGTCACGGCCACATATGTCCCGCAGCTCCCAGAGCAGGAGGGGGAAGGAAGGTGGGGAGCTGCCTGTCTACACCAAGCCAGACACAAAAGAGCTGTGATTCAGGTTACATTGCACACCACAGGGCTAGAGTTGGGAGACCCACCAAGTACATTCCCACAGCCAGGACCCATAAAGACAATTTATTTTTGTTATTCTGTGACAGTCACAGATTTACCTCGGACATGAGACTTACTCTGGGTTCCAAAATGCAGATACCCAGGTCATGGAGGCCAGAGACAGTGAGCTCAGCTTCAGGTCCTGTCTTGGAACTTGACATTTGGTGCTTAGATTATTAGAGCCAAGGGCTGATTGAGCCACAGAGAAGAGTACTGTCTTTGAATGTGTCAGGCAACTTTCCTGTTGCTGAGATATAATACCTGGCATCCTGAACTTAAGGAATGAAAGGTTTAATGCAGCTCATGGTTCAGTAGATACAGTTCAAGGCCAGCTGGATCCCAGGGCGAAATATCATGGGGGAAAGATGTAAAGGAACAAAGGAACTTACAAGGAGAAGCCTGTGAAACAGAGAACAGGAATAGTACCAGAGAGGAAGGGGTCACATATGGAACCCAAAGTCTCACCTCTATGATGCACTCAGATACACCCGTCAGCATGCCTTACTAGTACCCTGGGTGGTTCCTGGGGCAATCAAGTTCACACGATGAAACTAACCACCAACCTGAAGGAGCATGGCCAGGAAGCACTAAAGATGACAAGGAAGCCCACGCCTGGCTTTCTACTTTCCAGCCTATACCCTGCATGAGTCACATTGCCTCCTTCTGTTTCCACAACTGATTCTAAAGCTGTGGCTTTGGGCTCGGACAAGGGGTGAGTGAGTAAATACCTGGATACCGAGCCGGTCCTGTTGTAAGTATACAAAATCCACGCGTTCTCCTTCTTCACGTTGTTAGCATCTGCCTAGCTCATCATGCTGGGATCCAGGTGACTATGGACTGAAACCACTGAAACGATAAGCCACATTAAATCTCCCCTGCACTAAGTTGAAGGTGCCAGGTACGGTATCTCAATGACAGGGAAGCTGACTCACCTTGGTGTTCCTGGTGATGAGTCCAGATAGAAGCCAGCGCCTGCTTCTCTGGCACTTCAGGGGCAGGATGCAAAGGAATAAAGTAGGATCTCTTATTCTGGGTTTGTAGAAAGCTTCTGTCACAGTTTAGCAGCTCCCTGGGAGAGGACCAGCAGCCTATGGAACACATCTGGGGCAAGTGAAGGAAGGGAAGACAGATACCAGAAGAAGACAATTGGGACAGCTCTGCCAAGGTGCTGCCGACTCCTGCTGTGCACCCACTGGGCTGCAGCACCTCTGACTTCTAGGCCAAACTCGTACCTCTCCTCCAACTGTAACCACGTTCATCGGTTTCCTGCAGGTGACCTCCCTTGGCATGTGTACCACATATTAAGAGCCCTGATTCTCAGCCTGGCTCAGCCTCTAGGTGCCATTTCCTAGTCAGAAAAAAGGGAAAAAAGGAGAGGAAATTAGAAGATGGTAAATAAGTGAGGCACAACCTGTTTTTTGTCACTTGAAAGTTCTCATTTCAAGATGGTTCCCCTGGCTCCGGAGGTCTTGTGTCATTATCTTCTGTTAAAAGGATGACATTATTTGCATGGAAACCTGCACACCAGTGATGTCTGCTGTGCCACAAAAAAAGCAGCTGATGACTATGTCATATACACATGACACTCTGCGCCATTAAACTGAAGCTCAGCACTGGCAGACTAACTAGCACCCCTGAAAATACCTCCCTTCATATAAGAAGTGTCTATTTCAGGGTAACAACTCTGCAACGTCAGATGATGCCAACCTGTGCTGTCTCTTTAGGGTAGCAAAGTTTCCTAATCTATGGTGGACTCAGGAAACCTTGCAGGATAAGAAAATGAACGCTAATCTTCCCCACCAATGGTGACTATAATTTGATGACATCTGTTCAGTGATGTCTCTAACAAACAGTTTCTCCTGAAACTGTTTGCAGAATAATTCAAGGATGGCTCTGCTGACTGATCAGACAAGGTGGCTGTACAGACCTCAAACTGAGCTCCTCTTGGGAACAGCAGCTCCGCAGTCTGCAGCAGCATGTGGACCTGCTGAGTAGAACCAAATTCTTAGGGTGGTCACAGCCAAGAGCCCTAGGGAGCAAGGGCTGTGACGCAGATTGAGAAATTACCTGCCTCACACAGGAAGTGGAGAAAAAAGCCCTGCCTATTCTCAGAGCCAAAGACCAAGATGCCTGAGAAGCCATTCCACTTCCCAAGAAGAAGGAACAAACATAAGAGAAGCTTCACCCTGGTTGGACAGGATAAGCGTCCTGGGGCCATGTGATTGTCAGCTCACAACCAGGGCCATCCTGGGCCGAGTGGTTCTAAAGTCTCACAGGCTGGTTTATCATATGCAAAGCCACCAGCAATGTCAGGATGCAAATAAGAGCGAAGGGAAAGAGAGATCTACATAGATGAACTTATCTAGAATTTCAGTCAAGAGGTAAAGAAGGACTTCCCAGCAAATAAGTGCACCACCACCGACACTAGCAACAAGGACAATAGTCACATTAGAGTAAATGCAGTCTATGTTCTCAGTATTCCCTGCTCTACCTCACATTCATGACTGGGCTTGGCCTTTTGCCCTTGCTTGCTTCCCTTGTGCCTTCTCTTGGGGTCTCACTGGACCACGCTGGGCCTGGTAGTCACCGCAGTCTTGTTAGAGTGGCCAAGAAAGCTCTGGGCACCTTGCTCCTGTATTTGACCACAGTGCTGAGTGAGTTGCTAGATTTTGCCTGTATTTGTGAGGTCACACCATGCATGTTGTGCGTCCTGTGATAGCTGCATGCCGGCTATGATAAGTCTGGGAGCCCCTGGCTAATCCAGAAGGTCTAAGCCCCTACAGTGGCTGTCCCCTGGTCTCTGCAGTGACCACACTATTGTCTCAGCTCTGTTCCTGGGCCTGGGATGTGTGTTTCTGTTCTTGTCCTATTGATGAGAAGACTGAAGCAACTGAATAGACCAGGCAACGTGGCCTGAGTCACAAGGAGAAGTTAAGCCAGGATGGAAGAACTATCCATTGTGCTGCTCTGACCACTGCATGCATCTCTTCATAGGAACTTAACTAACATTTACTTTTTTAAATTGCAGAAAGGTAAACTATCCTGTCTTATACAGAAAAGTGATGCAAAAGCCATACAAGTTATTGTCCCTTTGGATAGGACATATTTACCTAGTTCCAAATGAACTTAAGAATGCTCATTTTCTTGCAAACTAACTCCCCGTCCTTTTGTAAGCCACACATTTGGTGACACAATATCATACAGGGGTGCTGAAATCAAATATTATAATTAAAATGTTCTCTGGAAGGGGATCCTCACTGCCAAGTGTAGGTCCCCATGGTGATCAGGGATGAAGCACAAAAGTGGAAGATTGGTGAGTACTCCCTAGGCCCTTTTTTTATTGATACCACTGGAATATAATGGAAACATCCTTCAAAGAAAGCCACACCAGGCACCCTTGAGCTTTGATGGAGCTTTTTACTCAGCAGACATTGTTGTCACACAATGAACGCAGACAGCATTTGAGATATTTTGTGGATGGAGCGCTTTGCCCCTGACCCCCTCCAAAAGGGCACATTTAAAGGAACTGACAGCCGTGTGCTTGGAGTCCTCTGGACCAGAAGCAGGGAGGACGTGTGGAACGTGCTCGGGGCTGAGTTAACTGGAGGAGCCCCTGCACCTGGAAAAGTGGGAGGCCAGTGGCTTCGCCTTGTGGGCAGGGTACGGCTCTTCACTGAGGGCCATGATAGGGAGGCTGGGCATTAATCTGGAGTGTCAAATCCTTCAGCCTGTGGACCTCTCTGCCCAGTGATCACCTGATTTTCTTAATCTACTTTCCCTGAGCCCATCCCATGGTATGAATGACCAGGAAAAAAGCTTATATCATTACATGCAATTTTAAAAATCTAATAAAATAAAGACGACTTTAAATAGCAAGACATAGATGATATGAAGTAACTGAAGTGAGAGTTGAGAAAGTTTAAGATGTAGAAATAAATAACTGGAATGGAAAAGAGAACAAATCCTGTAGGCACTTTCCACAGTTACTTGTGACTTCACAGGAGAAGGGAAGGTCCTATAGGCAGAGAGCAGGAAAAGCTTGAGGTTGGGGGAGATGTGAGGCTCACCATCAAGTAGTTAGAATTTGCGGGTGACTTGTAATAATAAAAAGAGTTAACAGTCCTCTTTTTCAAATAAAAACACAGTATTTTATCACAAATGAATTAAAAAGGAAAAAATACTACCTAGCAATCTAGCACTGAAAGATAATTGAGACACTTAACATCTATTATCCTTATATAACACAATTCTTTCTGTAACGAGTGAATATACTGTATCTGTAATTTTGTAATCTGATGTCCTTTCATTTTCTTCTTCTGTTTTGGCTTGTTTTGGTATACCAATGTGCCAAAAGAAGTGTATGTATTCCCATTCATTGTTTCTGACCCTTGTCTGATATTTTCAGCTCCATAGATTATGGTTTAACTTACCACTGTTCTGTTGGATAATTAATTTCCATAATTTTGTAATTTTCATGTTCTGCAAAACTCTGGTTAAAAGACTTGTGCAAAAAAGCTTTATTATGTAGTGATGTGGCTGGAGATCCTCAGTTTGTCTTCTTAATCACCAAGGCACAGAGGCACCCGCCAAGCAGGGCGCTGAGGTGATGTATCCCCTTCCATCTGGGTCACCCCTATTGAACTTCAGTCTTTACACTACATAGTCTTTCACCAAATACAGACACACAAGTAATGACTTGTGTGGAAGCTCAGAATCAAAGCAATACACTTCAAACTTTTTAGTTGAATAGCCTAGCCCATACTTTCTTCTTCTTTTTTTTTTAATCTTTATTGGTACATTAAATATACACATCACAATTGCACTCCATAATGGGGATTTATACCAATATAAGACACAACTTAATTCTCATTTTTTCCCATAGCCCTACCCACCCTACCACCCCCCTATATACATAAAATTTGTTTCCTTAATTTTTTATTACAATCTCAACATTTTCCCCTTTCACCCTATTTTACATTGAGCATTTTCTATTGCACAATATATAACATACAATGCTAGGACTCATTTACATCTTTATTTTCTCATACCAGAGAAAAGATGCAATATGTACCTATCTGTGCCCTATTTATTTCACTTATGAGAATATCCTCAAGGTATGTCCATTTAAGTAGAAATGATTCAAACTTATCATTTTTATGGCAGAGTAATACTCCATTCTGTAGAAGAACCACAGCTTTTTTATCGAGTCTCCAGTTGATGGACACTTGGGTTGTTTCCAAGATGTAGCAATCACAAATTGGGCTGCTATAAACATAGGTGCACATATGTCACTGTGATATGAGTCTTTTAATTCTTGTGTGTATATACCTAGCAGGGCAATGTCCGGGTCAAATGGGACTGTCAATCCCAGCCCATACTTTCTGGTATGAGCCAGGAAAGGAGACCACTGAGGCTCCTTCTGGCAAACAGCCTGCTGCTGTGCTGTAGTTCTCTGCACTGGATTCCCCTGCACAAAACACTTGCACCCTTCCTTGGCTCGGGGCTCACTGTTCACATCTGGGGTGGCACAGAGGATGTGGTAAAACTTCTATACACTCAAACATGGGCGTCACGTCTGCTCTTCCCACTTTATCCACAAACATACGTCTTTCACTCATTTCACTGGCTTAACCCATTCATTGAGGGATAGAAGTGGGGGTGAAGGTGCTGCTGCAAGTGGGACATCATGGGCACCTGAGCGCCATAGGAAGTCAAGGCATCTGTGCTGCTGGGTTACACTGACCTCCCGCAAATCTTTCACGTAAATGCCAGTGTTCATTTTCTAAACCAAGGAAGCAAGATCCAGTGTATGGGGTAAGTTCTGTGAGATCTTAGTGTCTGGCTTTATATAGGTATTTTATGTGACCTGGGTGGGGCTTTGGGGCAAGATCCAAAGTCAGAGTTCCCCTTCCTCAGGCCACACCAACTGGACCCAAGTGTGTGAACCCCGAGTTGTGCTCTGCACAGCCCTTCACCTTCCTGGTCTCCAACCTGGTGCCATCCTCAGCTGCATCTGGCAGAGTGAGGATGAGATACCACAGGGAAGAAGGGCTCCAGCTGATACATGATTTGTCTCTGCCCAGCTCTAACCTGAGCCTTCTGAGCTTTGACTGAAGACTCAGATACCTCTTCCTGCTGTGGCTCATTCTAATTCCAGCTGGATCTCGAGCATCTACACTGAAGAAAGCCCTGGTGATCACAGCACTTGAATCCAGAACCAGCTAAATTCAAAGGCTGTATTTATACAAATATGTTCTTTCCATCCCCTACTAAGGAAGAAAAGGAGAGAGGTAAACAGAAAGGAAATCTTTTTCATTCATTTATCAGGCATCATGTCCAGACTTTCATGGGTCTCCAAAGGGATGGCCTAGGTAAACTCGCAATGTATGACTGCTTTTTCCAGAGTGCCCTTTCTAAATCACCTTATTTTGGTGTAACTGCAAAAGGCAGCACTATTTTGGGTTCTTGCTATGATAAAACTCAAGCTGTAAGCTAGGGACGTTCATGAGAGATTGCACCAAAATGTCAACAGATGGCTTGCTAATCATGTTAAAAAATACTCATTTCTTTTCAAAAATGGCATTTTACCCCAGTAAGTAGATCAGAAAGCAATGTTTATGATATGAAACATATTAGTCACAACGCCATTTAATTATCCTACTTTATCATCAAGGTCATAATGATAATTGTTTCTAAAAATGAATTCTTCTTTCCTTGGCAAGGATGCTTATCCAAAATGCATGGTCAAACACACAGAATTGCTGCACTTGAACAGGATGTGTAAAAGACCAGAGGATGAATAGAAACTGCAGGGAATGAACCTATGGTTCAAAGGGGGTTTTGCTACAACAGTCTGAGGATAACCAAAATATTTATTGGTTCATTTCACTCCAATCAATGGCCCTGATTTTTTCCATTGTAAATAAAACACTGGGGTGCAATAATGTCCAATTAGTGTGTACCATTGGAGCTTCCATATATTCTAGTAAAGATGGCAGTCATGTGAGTTGCTGGTCAACCACTACCTTGAAGCTCTCATTGCAGCCTGAAGTCTTTTTCTCTTGTTCTCAAATCCTATTCACTCGTCTCCACTCCTCTATTGCTGATCATTCTCTGGCTTGTGCCACAGGGCCTCCATGATCTCAGTGCTATCTTTAAACTCATTCCCTGTATTGTCTCCTGGCCCCTCTCCAAGAGTGGATCCTCTACTATCCCTGGATCAAATGCTCCTGAACATCAGACAATACTGGGCCCCTCTTCAGCTAGAAGAATGTTCACACATTCAGAGGAGGGGTAAAAAATACCTGTGCACCCCAAGACACCTACCTGGCCTTATCTTCCCTACCCTGACCACTCTGCCATGGTGAAGAAACACAGCAGGGACCCCAAGTCAGGCCAGCCTGGTCTCGGCTCTTAAAGTTGGGGTGTGAATAGGTTTGGGTGACCTCAGCATGTGCAATTTCCTTTCCTCTTTATGAAAAATAAATATAAGGTTATACAGACATCTAATATATAAAGTTAGGGTAAATATACATTTCAACGAATTATAATTTTTTAAAAGTTGAGACATATCCAGAACAATTTATTATTATTTTACTACCTGAAACACTTCAGAAATTCTTTATTCCTGCCTGTGGCTTCATGCATATATAATAAAATTTTTGAAATATTTTCTCTAGAGAGAATATAATTCATGACTTATTTATTTTATTCATTATAGTTTGAGGAAAAAATGTTTCTTTTAACTTCACAACTCATCATTGGTAACATGATGTAGATTATGTGGATTTTTAAAATATGACCAAGCACAGAAACCATTGTCAGACTTCTTATCAGATGAGCTATTTCAAATGCATTTTCTGATTACAGTTCTACTAAGGGTTTTTGTCTTCTGATGGAATTCTATTAAAAAAGTAATATATATATATATATATATATATATATATATATATATAATTTATACTTGAATAGGCTATGTGATCTTGTATACTCTTGACAGCATAGAACTTCCATTTCTACTAGGCATTAGTGAGAGCAATTATTTCTTACAATACCAGACATCTGATAAGTGGAAGAAATTTCTACAAATTAGCTATTGTCACTATATTTTGGAAGCATATTTCTCCTCCTTTAGTCATCTACTTGCAACACTGGGAAACAAGGACATATGCATTTTCCAACACAAACTCTTACTGAACTCTTCTTGTTAGAGATCTAGGCAAGCTAGTACTGTGGGCATTAAGTGTGTTTTTAGGAGCCAAACCTGGACTACATCAAGAGCCCCAGCAATATTTAACTATGGTTGGAAACCTCTGTGGACAGAAACCCAAGTAACTGTATCTCCAACTCAGTTCCTTCTCTAGATCTTCTGAAGCCCCTGGATGCCCTAAGACGACCTAGAAGAAGTGCCAGAGTGAAGGAGAGAGTTGCAGCAAAGAGAGACACAGCTTTCCACCTTACCTCTGTGGGTGAAGTACCTCACTAGAGCAATACACTAAAGTGTGAACACTTGACCACATCCCTCGTGTCCTGGGTCTGAGAGAGGCCATGGAGTGGCAAGCTGTGTCTTGGCTTTCAACACCTTCAGTAGACATGGGCCTTTGCCAGGGACCTTCACTCCAAATGGACTGGCTGGAAAAGGAGGGCTGAAGCAAGGAGATCTCCTGCCAAGGCTTTTGGAACTGAAACTCTGCTTTGGCTGCCAAGGAGACGTAGGGCTCAGAGCAAAGTCATGTTTACTCAGGATTGGTGTTTGAGATACAAGTGGGTGCTGATCAAGAAAGAAAAAATAATTTAAAGAAAATAAGGTGCACCTTAAAGAGATAGCCCTAGGCCTTGAGCAAGAGACCCCAGAAATGCGGAGTTTCCTGGGAGTGACTTGAGGACAGCATTTCTAAGCCCTGCACTGAGGCTTTTTCCGAGTCTCCAGGAGATCACTCTCCGTACTCTCAATAAAACCAGACTGGACCAATGCGAGGAACAGCTTCCTCCTTTTATCTGTGGCAAGTTCGCTAAGGTTGTTCTCTGTGTTTTTGCCTCTAGGCAGCATCTACTACCACCATTGGCTTGCTGCTTGAGGGCATTTTTTAAAGATATGAACTATAAGCAAAGACCCCAAACCATTTCCGGGAGTGAACCTTGGAGTTAGCCAGGAGGCTATGCGCATTTATTTGGCTGCTCTGAGCCATCATTGTCCTTCTCTGTCTGTTCCTGGTGATGAAATGGCTCAGGCAGTCGGACATGGAGAAACAAAGACTTGTTCTTTCTTAAACTAGTATGTCTGATACATAATAATTACATTCATTTTGCCATTTAATTGTTTTCCATTTCCTTTCCCTCTCTTCTTCTCTTTCTCTTCTGCCCCGGGTCCCTTCTTTATCTCCCAATGTCTGTCTCTTTTTCCTGCTGCTTCTCATTTACATCACTCTTTAAATTGTTCACATTTTGGGATGCTCATAAAAATATCACATTCTATGCCTGACTTATTTCACTTAACATTGTGACCTAAAGATCTGACTATTTTTCTACAAATGATTCAGATTCTTCCTTCCTCATGGTCACGTTTTCTGCGAGATGATGAATATGGGGTGGAGCTGTGTGGGAAATGAGAATTTAATTCATATCAACCCATATCTAGGAAGCACAAAAACAAGTCTGCTCTTGGAAATCACAAATACAAGTCCCCCAAAAGAAAAAAAGAAATTCTTATTTCATAAACTTTGTTTCTTCTCTGATGCCTCCTAATTCCTTGCTGGTAGAAGGCTTTAGCATGTTTCTTTGGAGTGCTCAGGACTACTTTTACAAGTTCAAAAAATAGAAATGAATAGGACACAGAGCCTCATGTCAGTCAATTGATAGAGTAATGATGACTTTGGCCTCTTTCCAATACATTGCCCAAAACCTGACAGTACTATGGTCTTCACAGAGATGTTTTGAGAAATTCCACAGAACCATTTTAATATTGGAGAGTTAATACTGTTTTTTTTTCTATTTGAGAGGTAGTCTTGTTTTAATAGTTCTGCAAAAAATTTCTCATGACTAAATATCCACCTTAAAAATAGATGTTTCTTCTCAGACCACATACATTTCTACCTGGGCTGGATAAAGCTAGTCACTTATTTGAAAACTAATGGAGCCTCTCTACTAGTTAGATGATGCTTGGCTCATGCACCAGTGGACTGCACTCTCATCTTTTAGCATAAGATTGATGCTTAAAAAACATAGTAACTTTTCACTTATTCTTTCTGCATCTCCCACAAGTGATTCTCAGGAAATTTTGTGTTGTTCTCTTTATGGAACTACTGATTTTAGAATGACTTATTTTGTATTGTTTGCCTTTTCCAATTCACAGATTCTCTTTGATTACTGCAAAATCTCTCTGGTGTGCAAGGAAAAGCATTTAATATTATTAGTATTATTATTATCATTACTATAGCATATGAGATAACAGAGTGAGAGAATAGCTATAGATAAGGGTTAGATGATAAGGATTTTATCTGGTCACTGGCTTTCTCCTTGTTCAGCTGGATCACAGCATTTACTTTTTAAAAACTTGCTTCTCTGATGGTTGGTACTGACCATGAGGCACAGTCAGCTTGCAGAAAATACAATGTCATAAGCACTGTTGATGAGTTATCCTGAGCCTACCCCTATCTCTGTCCTCTTGCCATTTGGGCCCATTAAGATTAGTTACCTAAATGTCAAACACCTGGAAAGAAGAAGAAATGTACCTTATTCCTTCAGCAAAGGCAGAACCTGTGTACTCAGAGTCCACACACAATGGGGATTTAATTACAATATTTTATTAATTACTTTGTGTTGTCATTTATTTGGCTCAGTCAAGCAATTTTATAAGGATGCCAAATCTGCTTGACATCCAAAGGAAAAATATGGACTGATGGTCCCAAGGATGGGGCTCTGCCCTCTTTGTAGCCTCCACTTTGACTTGACAGCCAGAATGGCTTGTTACATGGTACAGTGCCCAAGTTCAAAGCCAGCCTGACCTGGGAGATGGGTCTCTGACTGATTATGGTGGAAAGAGATTTCCAAATTGGCATCTATCTTCCTGGGAGGACTGGGATCTTTGTCCTTTGACTCTTCTTGGGGTTGCCCTCTTTTCCATGATAGATTTAATGGAACACCATGTATAGGAAAATTTGTAGTGAAATCTGATGTTGAAGGGTAGGACTGATTTGGGAAGTATGTGAGCTATATGATCCTTTCTGAAACTAAGTAGTTTTTGAAAGCAAAGCCCTAGACAGAGGCCTCTAGGATAAAAGGGGACACAATGGGTGATTTTAAAATGCTGTTAATGTTTAAATTAAAATTAGTGGAAGGGTGCATTGCCAAGAACTACATGGTGAGTGTCATCAAAGTAAAAGAATATTTTGAATATTTTCTGGGAGATTAATGGCAATGTGTTTTTTATTTTTTACTGTAACAATTTTCTAAATTTGTTTTAAAAATCACTAAACTTGTTGATCATTCCTCATTGATCAATTGTTTACTGCAATTTCTGTCAAATAAAAGCATCATGATGTATCCCCTTCCACCGTATTCACATAACCTAGCACTCTAATGCTTCTAGCTCTTCCCCAAAGTCAAAATTACCATGAGAGGAAAACATTTTTAATTAATTCAGGACACTGAGGCAGCCAGGACAATACAACTAAAGACACCCAGAAAATGACAAGAAGGGTGGAGTAAGTGTAGTTAAAGAGAAAGTATTTTAAGGAGTGGTTAATGGCACTGTGTCTTTTTTGGCTATAAATTTTAAAAATGTATATATTCATCATCTTTTTCAGTTTTGCTGTGTACACTTTCATGTCTCTTAAAATTCTGCCTGGAGTTGATTCCCAAACTGGTGCTCAGATAGGGCTCCTCTGTGTCAGTCATAGACAAGTGAATAGTGACCCATCAAGAGTCTAGAGAGAAAGCGACAGACTGACTCCCTGGCCTGCAGAATGTGAACATAAGCTGAAACCCTCTCATTACTGTGATTTTTTTGGTTTGGTGTTCTGGTAGCACACAGGTACATCTACAAACCTTCTGTCTTCTATTGTTTTTCTGGAATGTTCTGAGAGTTGCTAGAATCCCCAAGCCCACCAGCTACAAGTCATTTGCCCAAACAGTTTGCTGTCCATGTGTGATCATCACGTTGCCAAAGTAACATGGGCCTGGTGGGGCTGTAGGTGGGTTTTGGAGTTCTCTCCATGCCTTAGATATTTAACAGCCAAGTAACGATGGAGACAATTAATTCTTTTTCTTTGACTGATATTGCTTTGGCTTTAATTTAATCAAATAAATGTACTTTTAAAAAATAAAGCAGACTAAGCATTGCATCCAGAACCCCACAGACTGTCAGCTTAAACCAATCTGAAAGCTATGCCTTTTAACACAGACATTGGACATGAAAAAGACCTTGTGGGTCACGAAGCTAACCCCCTGCCAATATCAGAGAGGCACTGGGCTGCTTTGTGGGGTGCGATTGTCTCAAATTCCCTTCCATCCAAATCAAGGGAGGGCTGGGCAGGTCTGCCTCCCGTTAGTCACGCCCTGTGGGGTGAGACACAGCCATTGCTAGAGTTTGCAGCCACCCTCTTGGGCAGGCACAGCCTCCATTTGCGGCCCTCACTGATCAAAAGGGAAATGAAACATCACTCCCATCCCTACCTGACTCTGGGCTCTGGCCAAGACCCTAGGCCTAGCATTTCAGTCTTAAGGATGTGTCTTGGGAAGCTTAAATATCTCCAAGGGAGCCCAGGCCAGGTCCCCCACATCGCTGCGGGGTAGCCAGCATTGCCCAGCTCTGTTGTTAATCACAGTCACCCTGTGCTTGTCTGTCTTGAGGTGGAGTCATCCCAGCATCCATCTCGGCTCCAGCCACTTCTGCATCCAGTGGGAAACCAACCTTCACGCTCCACCATCTAGATCACGTGTCTTCTAGGGTGCTGGTTTTCATTCTTTGCCCTTGTTTACATTTTCCCTAAAGAGGAGGATGGGGAATCTCATCCTGATTTTAAAGCAACCCCTTCCCTCTCCCTGTGAGACGCAGCTCAGTGTCTCTTTGTCCAGTGGGTTACTGAAGTTTAACACACTTTGGGGAATATTTTTGTCAGACCCTACTGCTTGCTGCTCTGTTGATCTGAATACTTACAACAAGCAATCTGTCACTCCATTGTTCTCTTCCAATTGTAGGACTTTGGTGGCAGTTGTAGAAAAGAAACTAACTTTCAGTTTGTAAAAGGGGAGTAAAATGGCGATACCAAAGATCAGCTCCAAAATGTATGGTTAGGTTGCAGGGGACCGGACATCTCTGTGACCAGGGCTCTTAAAAGTTCAGGGGGGGTTCAATCACTGTGAAATATACAAGCACAAATATGTATTTTGGCCACTATAAAAGTATCACTTTTTCTCTCAAATTCTCTGCCAATGCACGTATTCTCCTGCTACCCAAACCCAGAAGCATCCTGGGGCTGTTTACAGGGGATGATCTGTTTCATTCTATCAATTAAAAACAGGTTTTTGCTTATTCTAGTCCTGCTTGATTTCAGCTGTTGTCATCTTGCAAACATCGTAAATTACAAAATTCATCATGGATACAGACACATACTTTCTTAGAACCACAAAGGGGACTCTTGATCCAGGAAGATGCTGTTTCTTTGTCATCCTTGAATTAAATTATTTTTTAAAATTAAAAAAGTATAAAAATCAAATATAATCCAATGACAAAGGAATCCTTTTAATATTAGAAGAAAGCCCAAAACACAGAACAAAAAGGATATGAAATTATTAAAAATTAAGTCTGAAAATTCAGCACATGAACTTATCAAGGTTTGGAGTTTGCTGTAGAGATGGGTCTCAGGAATATTTCCCAACATGGAGCCTGTATAGGTCTGCTAAGGCTGCAGTAACAAAATACTACAGGATAGAGAGCTTAAATAGTTTAAGTATCGAGAATGTTTTCTCAGAATTCTAGAGGTACATGAAATTCAAGAAGGTGATAGAAGGGCTGGCTTCTTGAGGCTCTGTCCTTGGCTAGTAGGTATCTGTCTTCTGGCCACTTCTTCAACTCATCCTCCTTCTGCATACCCATTCATAACCACCTCTACATGCTTTCTGGCTGATTTGCCATAGTGTGTACTGGGAACTTTCACTGGATTCTTTATTGAAGCCCATGATCTTCTCTGCTAGCAACAACTTTCCTAGCATCCTGCATATGGGTGTCCAGTTGATTCTCTTGGTTTCCTTACATGCTCACCACTGGCCTTTCCTCATCCTGAAGATCTGAAACTTGTCTCAACTCTTTGCCTTTTTTAGCTAACTTCTGTATTTCTCCCACTCTATGCACTATTCCCTGGTTTGAGGTTGTAGATCTCATCTTTCTACCCTCCCTGAGGCCAGAGATTAAAACTCACCATTATGGGTAAACTTTGCTGAACCAGATGCAGTTCCATTATTCTGCCAAATAAGATGATTTGCAGATCTATTTTAATTTTAATCCACATTTAGCTTTCATTCACACTGGCCAGGTAAATTTTGAATTTCCAATATGTATACAAATTTAAATGTGCATTGTGAAAGTTATACATTGCAAACCAGTTCAATGGAAAATTAAATAACCAATACATTTTAGAATGTTAAGAGGATGATTTTTTGTGATTTCCACTACAATGTGAATAAGGCTCAAAACTTACCAGATAAATCAGTAAACATCTGCGAATAGGCCCAGATGCCTGGGCTCCAATGCCTCCTATGACTGCAATCCTCTGAAGACATTTGCTCCTGAATGGGCCAGAAAGTTCTCTTCACTGGGGGCTAATCCATGAAGAACAGTAGGTGTGGAGTCAATCCTGAAAGACAGAGCAGCAGAGAGGCCAGTGGAGGCAGACACCAAGTCCAATCAAAAGGTACCTTAGTGACCCTTGTCCTGGATTGGATTGATCACTAAAGAATGAGGGAGTGCACTGCAGACTGTGGTGGTGAGGAAAGATTTGGAGGACACAAGAATCCCTGGAGGAGAACGAGGTCAGCAAAATGAACCAGTACTTAGAGTGAAACTTGCACACCTGCCAACATATCTCTGGGGCCACAAGGAAAAAGAGATGCTACAATGAGACCTGAAATAAATTTGGGTTTCAAATCTTGCTCTCAACCTGACTTGGAAAGATGACACATTTCTTCAGGCCTCCATCATCTCATTTGTCAAGGATGGACCATGATCAGCCTTTCAAGGTGCTGCTTAGAGGAGGGGCCTTCAGTGAGCCCCAGCCAGCAGTTTCAGGCAGGCAGTGGCCACTGAGAAAGGCTCTTGTCAAAGTTTTACTCTACTGGAAACTCAACAGACTGCATAGAGGAAGATAATAGAGAATCTACAAAAATGTAGAGCCTGACACAAAAAAGAAAAAGATCTCCTAGGAACTGACAATTATCTCACACTTGGGGTATAAATCATGCATATCTATAACTTATATATAATGAGCATGAAGCAGTTTCATGGCAAAATTTCAAGATGTTGCAGCCAAGACTATGGCAAAATATGATGGAATCCATGGATTTCTTTCCTGAGAAGGGATCTTCTTGTTACACTTAATCTGAAACAGTTACTTCACTTTGCCAGATAGATTACATGATCTACCTCTCATCCGAAACTCACCATGGCATGGGGAGAGAAGCAGGAATTTTTCAGGGTGTTTCTAAGAAAAGTGATTTTTCCTATGTTTTGGCCCATTGGGTCAAGAAGATTAGAAGCAAGAATTTAGACTGTGGTTGATTCACCCTCTACTGAAAGACTCAGCTGTGATGTGTGGTCATAGAGACTGTGAAGAATGACCACGGTCACCCCAAGGACCTGAGTCAGGACTGGAGAAACTCTGTGGAAAAGCACCAGATATGGAAGATAGTGAGGTGGTGATATAGAACTGGACCAGACTCCTGGACTAGGAGAGGAAGCCTCTGCCCAGAATGAGAAGACACTGGATCCCCCAGTACATCATTATTTTTGCAGTTTGCTGACCTGAACTGTTTTGCTTCACTTTTCCAGACTTGGACCTACTGTGTCCTTTAACCATGTTCACGGAGGTCTCTTCTTTGTTCCTATAAGTCTTAAATTCAGAATTCCTGATCACTTATACTAATGCAATGGAAAGAAGGATAAGTTAAGTCCTGCTGTTTCAATAATAGTCATGCACTGAATACCAATATTTTGGTTGACAGTGAACTGTATATAGGACAGAGGTCCCATAAGATGGTATCACTTGGTGCCTCAGAACCACCTGACCTATTTCTCCAACAATGAAGAGATCTCAAGATGCTTCTGTCAGAGAATGTCCATTGATATGGGTGAACACTGTCATTATGTTCCTGAAATGTGTGCTCTGTTCATTTATGGAAACATCAAGACAGAGACACCTCATGCATGAGAGACAGTGAGGACCTAGCATTGGAGGTGGCACCCACAGATGCCAAGCACACACTCATATAACTTTGTGGGTAGGAACAACTTCAACACTGACTCCTGAAAGCCTGGCTTCTGCCACTTTAGCTCTGGATTTGGGAAAACAGGTGCAGAGAGGTAGCACAGGCCTGATGCTACTGAGTAGGTTCAAGTTGGACTCTACATTTCTTCCAGATGGAACCAGCCATTTGACAAGTATGATGGCCTGCGTTGTTCTGCCCCAGTGAGATATCCCCATCAGGTGTGAGCCCTTAGTCTTCCACTTTTGATCAGATAATTGTGGGTTGCGTAAAACTCCAGGCAAGGTGCAGCAGCTTCCCATGCAAGTTCAGACACCACGAGAGCTAACAGGTCAGCTGCTTAGGGATGCCTGGCAAGGGGACCAGAGGGAGATGACTTGGTCCCATGTGACTGCCCTGCCTGGAGCAGGAATGCTAAGAGAAAGACAAGAAGAGGTCCTCACTGATCCCCACAGTGGAATCCAGAGAGGCCAGGACACAAGACCTGACAAGCAGGCTGGGATGATGGAGCTGGCAGAGAGTGCAACTCTCCAGCTAGCGCAGGACTGTAATTACACTCTGGCTTGAGCTGCATATGGTGCACAGTTGGATCAGGTCACCTCCCAGCCTGTGTGGAACTCCAGCATAGCAACCTCCACCCTAGAGCAGAGCGTGTGCTGGATCTGTCATCTAGGAGGGACATCTGTGATCTCCACATTCCAGGCAAGACACTGGCAGGACCCTGAAGCAACCCAGATATTCAGTTTGTCCCTCTGTCTGCTTGGAGTGGCCTCAAGTCCCCTGTCCACTGGCAGCCACCTGGGAAGTCACATGTTAGGGTGTGTGAGAATGTTCCCAGAATAAGATGGTCCTTGTCTATTTATTTTATAGCCAAATGACAGAAGGTAGACGCTAGGACTGTTTCCAACTGGAAGTTGCTTTGGTAATAGGGAAGCTGGGGCTGTTCTTGTTAAACAAGACATGGAAACCAGGGGACTTAAGTGACTTAGTGCCAGTCTGCAAAGCAGAGCTCTGACCCCCCATGCAGTTCGGTGCATTCCTAATCAATGTAGTGAACACGTGCATTTCAGTTCAGACCCAAAGGATACTCATAGGACCACCCTACACAGTTATAGAACCCAAAGTGCTATGATATGTTCAATACTGAGTTAAATTTTAAGATGTTTCTATTCATTTAGCCATCCAAATGAAGAGAACCTCCATATATGAAATGTGGAATAAATCTTCTGTTTGCTTGTTTTGGCATAGTCTTTCTGCTTGGGTCTCTGAAGCTCTGACCCTGACAGACCAGGCAGTTGGTCCATTTCTTCTGTGAAGATGTTACTCCTTAGCTTAATGGCCCCTCTAAAAGTGATCTGTCCTAAGTGACCAAACACATTCTGGTCAGGAAAAGTATACTCTGTGTGCTACACACTCAGGGTAAATACAGCATAGTCAAACTCTTAGGAATATGCAAGAAACTCTTTACTCTTTAACAAATGCCACCAAAAATTCTTTTTATCTTGGGTACATTCAGATCTTAGTTTTCTACAATTTGCTCATGCACTTTCCTATTCAATCACAAACGATTTTGTGAGGTCCTTCTATACCCTGATTTACTTTCATGGGCTACACTCTGATTTGTTCTGTGTGTGAAACCAGACACATTGGAAGCCATCCAGAAGTCAAATAGTCTGTGGGGTTCATTTCTTTAAGGTCACATAACAGGGAAGCCTATATTAATTGAGAATCTATAGAATAACAAGTGATGCAAACCCTCCCACAAAGTGCACAGTTCAGACTACTTGTATTTGAAAGTTTACTGTTAAGTGTTCTTTGCAGTTTGCCTTGTCTCTGTGGTCACTGCAGTTTCTCTGCTAATGTATGTTGAAATACAAAGGTGAAAGTCACAACTGCTTGTGAGGCTGGTTGGGGAAGTCATTTTTACATATTGAGTTTGACTTGAACCTAGAACTCCTGTCACACACAAATGATCTGTGGATTGTGTGAATCTTATAATAAAAAACCTATCATTCCCCAGCCAGGAGAGGTAGCTGCCGACTCTTCCAGTAAAATCATCTCTTAAGTCTTGTGCCACCTATGCAAGTTTTTCCATCTTTAGAAGATTCTCCCTGCTCATTATACTGAAAGGTCCACTAAAACACAACATGTCTTAAGGCCCCAAGGAACTTCTACCAAAGAGTTATGCATATATACCAAGAGAAAACAGGAAATCTGTCATTACTTTCTATTTGTTATTGCTGTTGATGAGGAAACAGTTTCACTGAGTGAAATAACTGCTCAACTATCACCTTCAAAATATCTTTGAGTATCTTGTTTACTTAATTTTTAAATCAGTTGTTAGTTCCATAATAGTGGTGTTAAGATAAAGTACCAAAATATTTATCACTTCGACACATTCAACAATAATGCATTCATTATTTCAGAAAATATTTATTGGCTGGAATGTATGGTGGGCTTTCTTCTATGTAGAGACAACCTATTTGTTCAAATTTATGATCTGTCTGCTGCTTTATGTTTACAGTATAGGAATGTAAGCAGCAAGGTGGCCTTTTGGTGGTTTTCCTACAATATGATGCTGTAATTTTTGCCAATTGTACTATACAATATTGCATGTTAGGGTTGTACAGATAAAAGCAAAGTCATCAAGTTGGAGTTTCTTTTGACCACGTCTTTGTTCTGAGTGCTGTATTGTACATACAATATGCAGTTTCTTATTACAGTGACCCATGTATTCCCATGTTTACAGCAGCACAATGTTCTCTAGTTAAATCTGGAAAGTGGCCTCCACGTCTGTCAATAGATAAATTGGTTAAAAAATGTAGTGTTTATAAACAATGGAGCATAACTCTGTCATACAAAAAGGAACAATTGAATAATTTGCAGGAAAGTGGATGCATGTAGAGATCATAATGTTGACTAGACTAAATCAGAAATGCACATTAAAATATTGCATGGCAACAATGAAGAGCAAAATGAATGGTAGCTGATAGGTAGCAGAGCTTTTGCAAAAAGAGAAAAGGACCAGCAGATGGAGGGTTGTAAGGGAAGGAGGCAAGGAGATGGGGACAAAGAAAGAACTGATGAGATGAGATTAATAATATCAACAAAAATGAAAATAGAGAAAGGAGTGTTGAAATTCAGAGAAGGGATGGAGGTAGGAAGTAAGGGGGGAGGGGTTAAAAAAAGACCAAGCCATATTATGTACTTGTACCCACTGCCCAAGATGATTGTAAACTGAATGTACTGCAAGTATGTACTAATAAAAAATAAAGTTGTAGTACTGACCTCTCTGAAAAAAAAGGGCTCATATGTGTTACATACATGTACCAATTCTCCACAGGAAAAATGATCATTACATACTACAAACATCTACTGATAAAAAGTGAAAACTGAGAAAAAATGTGAAGGGCTAGGAGTGTAGCTTAGTATGAAGGACTTGTTTCCAATCTCTAGTATATAAGTACATACATATAAACAAACTCCTACATAAATAAATAATAAAATATGTGGCTGAGATAATTAACTCTAGGAAAGATGAGAAAAATAATCTGACTTTTATAATATAAATCCATTTTTCTTTTAGTAAATTCTCTTTTTCCTAGTTTGTGTGGCATTTCTGAGTTCATATAAGGGGAATGATAGAAATACCCAGTGACTGTCTAAATTTTCACAAATTTACTGTGATATAAACTATCTTGCCATTAATCTCCCTCAGAACACTCCAGATACACTTACCAATTTATCCCCACCACTCTCTGAAGCAGTTCTGGAAATTCACTTCTATGAATGTCTTTAGTTGCATTCATTGTCCTGAATGCATTCACACTTTTCCATTTCTAGGTCATTTGGACTTCAGGGAAGAGCAGGAAGTTGTACTGCGCCGCAATTGGTGAGTAAGCAGGAGGAAGCTCATGGCTGAGTCCCACAGCTCCCCCCTTCAGGCCAGTGGCGCTAGGCAGCAGTGTTCACCCCAACTTTCAGAACATTTTGTGAAGAAGTTCACTTCCAGAACTGCTGCACAAAGTGTCAGCAAATATGGAATAATTGTTTTAAACTTTTTTTTCTGAGGAAGATTAATAGCAATGTGTCCATTAGTGTAAAGAACTTTTAAAATGTTAAACATTCACTGTATATTTGAGTCAACTCTTCTATGCAAAACAGTGCTGTCTGACAGAAAATTAATGTGAGCCATATATAGTCAAATACTTCAGGAGTCACAGCAAAGAGTTAAATAAAAACATAGATGAGTTAAATTTAACAAAAGATTTTTATTAAACTCAGTATATCCTAAGTATTATAATTTTGAAACAAAATGACCATGTAATATTAAAGAGATATCTTATACTTTTTTCACACTGTCTTTGAAAGCTGGTGTGCATTTAACATGCACACCGGCTAAGTGACACAACCTTACTTCAAGGTCTCAATAGCCATGTCTATGAGTTGCTACCTACCAGAGGGGGAGAGCTCAAATATGGAATGTTCTAGAGTCCCCACTTGCAAAGTAAGCCACTGACCTCTTGCACAAATTGGGCAGAGCTCCTGGACCTGGAGCTGGGCACCCCCAATTGTGGTCCCAGACTTCTGGCTGTCATAGGGAGGCAAAGTCATCTTTGACCTGGGTGACAGTGACCCCTTCTCTACCTCAAGAAGCTAGTTGTTGTGGTGTCTTGTGGAACTAAGGTTCAATGATTGAATAATCGTCTGTCTGTGGTCATGGGGGGAATTCCAGAGGCATTATTTGGAAGTGCAGCAACCACCTGCCAGTTTCGATGTGTGGACATTTTCTTGTGTGAGCAGCCGCTTGGCCTCCAGTGCTCTGTTATCTGATGAGGGAAGGCTGGTCGGCTTAGTCAGTTATTGGACAGAAAGCAGCCCAGCTCTGTGGGAAGCAGGCAGAATGCCCCAGGGCTGGGCCTGTCCCATGACTCAGGCCTGAACCTGGCAATGCCTATGGGCACTCTCAGAGATAAGAGGCCAGCTTGGACCAGATCTAAGGGTTCACACTCCCTGCCCCAAGGTACTTCTTGCAAAAGGTGAGGTGTTAACCTATCTGGCTGGGCTACATTTCAGCATAGGAAATGAGCCACCCCACCCCAATTCCCCTGCCAGCTTAAGCTGGCCAGAGCTGTCTTCTGTGCCTTCCTCCTCTGGACATGGGTGGATCTAGCCTGAGCGGGGCTGAGTTTCAGAAGCAGCTGTGGAGAGGGGTACAGAAGCCCTCAGGTTGGGGCAAATGAAAAGGGTGTTTTCTCTTGTTCTGGATGAAGAAAGGAGATAGGAAACCTAACTGCATAAATAGATTAGCTAAGGGATGGTAGGAGACAACACAGCACAGGGATGGACAGAGAGAGAGAGAGAGAGAGAGAGAGAGAGAGAGAAACAGAAGGTGAACACAGATAGACCCTGACAACTGTGCCTTCCAAGTCTGCAGGAGCCTCATTATGTAGAGCTGGAAAGTGAACAAAATTGTACTGGGAGAAATCAAAGTAAATCTTACCAAGTTCATTTCTTAAAACTCTTATGTTTTTCATTTTAAGAACAAAATCCCCCAGAGCAGACCTGCACCCCAGCTTGCAGACTAGACGCCCCTGCTTCACATGCTGTTGGAACAGATCTGATCGACAGGCTCATTTTTGAGTGGGTGCTGAGCTACTATGGAAATGTCCACTTTCCTCTTGCCTGAGTGTGGGGGGAGCTGTGGGGCTCCCAGGCCACGTGGGACTGCCCAGGACACTGAGAATTCTGTAGGCATCAGCATATCCCATCCACGATGGTCCATGGTACATCCTCAACCTCAGGTTTCTTTGGGCCCCTCCCAGGACTCCAGTATTGCTTTATCTCTGTGTTATTCACCCTTTCTACTTAAGATTGTCTATGGCAATGTCATCTGGAAGGAGCAGCTGCTGCCATTATCACAGGGTAGGAGGAGTAAGGACATTCCAGTGCACGCTGTCTGCATTACCTCTGGGCTTTCAAACACCTAACTAGGGAATGCCACGTTTAATTTTGGCTACATCCTCTGTGCCAATGTCCTCTCTACCCGCATAGCATACTTACACAACACTCACACACACGGTCACCCCACAGACTTACACTAGCACCAACTGCACTTGTGTAGTTGTGCCAGCCTTGTGGATGGGTACCTGTCTCTTCCCAATGGTTGGGTCCAGGCATTATGGCAAATGTCACTTTGATGCTATGAAGTAGAACCATTGTTTAATGAAGCAGACTGGAGAATCTTTGCATTACCATGTTTGTTCACTTTGCTGCAACCCTCTCTTATTAGCAAATACTGCACGCAAACTTTGTAACATGGAGATAAACAAGCAAGCAGATTCCTGCTGCCTTTCTAGTGGCCCAGCCTGCTCCAGGCCCCAGCATGCACATGCTCGCCTCATTCGCTGCCCCACAGCCCAGCGGTTATCTATATGATGATCATTTTGAACATCTTATTTGACTCCAGGTTCCTCAGAAACAAAACTCCTGAGACCCTGGGAGTGGAGGCATTATGAGTCCTGCGATAGTCACTTAATGTTTATACTCAAGAAATGGAATACATTTTGGCTCCAACTTGTGAGCTGGAAATAAATTAGTCTAGCACCAAGAAAGATAGCTACTAAGAAGGAATAAAGTCCTCAGGGGTAAGGGAACAAGTTTGGTGACCGAGGGCAGATGGAGGGTAAAGCTTTGAAATGGCATAGGAGCTGGACTTGTGGCATCCAGACCGAGGAGACAGGACCCCAGACTCCTCATCACTGTTTGAGGCACAGAGATCTTTCCTCCCACAGCAGTCTCTACTGGGTGCCCTCCTGCTGCCCACATTTGCATGACACATGTAAATTTCCTTGGCCATTTTGCTAGGAATCTACATTTAGATAGAATATTTTATCAAGTTGAAAATCTGACATTTTCTGTGCATCTTCTCTCTCTCCCCCTTTTGGATAGGTAACGCGTGACTTCGTAGCACCTTTCATAGGAGAGATCATAGGCCTTTTCATAGGAGAGATCAAACTATAAAGTTTAAAAATCTATTAATTGTATTTTATAAGTCTCCCTAAAGTAAGCTGAAAGAAACCCAGTGTCCATCAGACAGACACACAGGAAGTCCTAAGTTGTCTTCCTCCCCCTTCCCATTTCCAGGCAGCATAGCCCTTTCTTCTGCTGCTGAAAAGTAGCTGTGGAGTTGGGGAATTAATAACATAGGTTGTTATTTTTAATACGTTTTCCCCCATGTGTGGATACTATTCTCCTTTCTTCTTCAATAAACTATGAATTCTCTCATTTTTTATATATAGAAATTTTTTAAAATGCAAATTTGAGGTAATGTTGAAATGTGACTGAAGACACTGTGAATTAATGAAGCTTGAAGTCTTAATTTGAAACATTTATTTCTAAAATGAAATTAAAGCTTTGCATTAATCTATGTATGCATAAATGATCTATATATAAACATTTCAACATATCAATCATTTTGTTTCTTGACTCTGATTAATGAGATTTCAAAGAAAAACTGCTTCCACCATGTACCCCGATCTCCTTGCTTCAGGATCTAGATCAGAGATGTCCAGAGCTGTTTTCTGTACTGTCCTCTTCTGGGCTGGGGTGACCTCAACTGGAAGATCAGGTGGGCATGCCCCAAAGTGACCTCCATGACCTACCAGCCTCTTATTCAGTCTCATGGGACTCTTTCTTCATAAAGTCAAGTCCCCAGCCTGTGAGCCTGGATCTTGAATGGAACTCAGAATCACCTTGTGAGCATGAAAGAACACAGCTGTGAGGTCTGAAGCTTCTACCCTGGAGAGTCAATCAGAGGTGGGGCCAGGAACTTGAATGTCCAGGGGTCCCCTAAGCCATGGCTCCCTTGGCCAATCCCAAGACTGTGTGTTGGGGCTGCTGTTGCACCTCACTGGACACTAGAACTGATTTAAGAAGTAAAGATCACAAACTGGTAGAAAACACTGGTCTGGAATTACACCATTGCAATGAGGCAGAAGAACTGGCTGAAGGGGGAAAAGGTTCAAGACCAAGGCCTTGAGTTTGGCATATGCAGGGATTGAGAGGCATGGGGAAGTCACAGGATGTTTAAATTTGCCAGAAACCTCAGCACTATAACTTGTGGCAGCCCCTTCACTCTGACAGAGTACAGCCTCTAAAATGGTCTCTGGGAAGGGAACATGAATACGTCCAAGATGGCATGGAAAGGAGACAGACTCTGAGCTCACATGTACCTACTCACCCTCCCATTCTGGCAGGCCAGGATAAGCAATGCTCTTGCTTCTCTTGTGCATAGAGCTAAGACACGGAAGAGTAGATGTTTCCATCCCAGAAAATTCCATACAGTCTGCATCCAAACTGACCTCTGAAATCCTCTCCTGTTCCCCTGAGAAAAAGTTCTACTTGAGGGAAGAAATATGTATTTTGTGTGTGTGGCAATGTGCGGTTGCCAGGGTGGGAACTGAGATTTCTGTACCTCCGACCAGACTTCCAGCACTGTGCCCGCCAAGTGCAGCCAGTTCTGGCGCCGAGGGCAGAGCGTCATGTCGCGCGGCTTTCTTCTCTTCCTCCCCCTTGCTCTTCTGGTCTTCTGAAGGATTCAGACAGTTGAAATCGTATCCCTGCTCTTTGCCCTGCCGTAATGCAGTCCATTTGTCTAAATTACAGACTTCAGCAATTATTTATGTTTCTCCTCTTTCTCAGATTGAAGGAAAATTTGTGCCACTCTCCTTGAGGGTGGCCAAAGGGCCTCAGAATCATGTTCATGCTCTCTCCTGGCACAGGGTATGTACCGAGAACCCACCATGTGCATGTTGTCGCCTGCGGTCTTCACTTCAGCTGAACAACTTACACGGTGTTATTAGCCCTGATATTTTTGTTTTAGAATTTTACTGATAAATAGTTGGTGGTTTAAAGAAATACAGTGAGCTTGTATATCCCTTTCCCCTTCAGCTTCATCCACTGTCACTATCTATCTTACCTAAACATGCTATATGTTCTAAACGTAAAAACTAACACGGAAAGAACTATGAGCTCAACAACAGATTTTATCCACATTTCAACGGTTTTCCCACTAACACCCTTTGCCGGTTCCAGGATCCCATCCAGTATACCACATCACACTTAGTCATCGTGTCTCCTTGGTCTTCTCTGATCTGTGACAGTTTCTCAAAATTCCCCTGCTTTTCATAACTTGGGCACATTTGAAGTGTTTTGTAGAAAAAAAAAAAAAAGACCTCCATTTGGATTGGTCTGATTTGGTCTGATTTTTCTCTTGAACAGACCTGAGGCTATGGATTTTGGGGAAAGAAAACTACATACATGAAATGATGGGTCCCACTGTGCAGATGAGAAAACAAAAGTCAAAGGTGATTTAATATTCAAGGTTAATTAACAATCGCCCAAGTTGTCCAATTGAAAGTATTATTTCAAGTTACTGAGTCAATATTTTGCCGACCTCTCAAGTCTTCCATACAGAAAACAGGAAATAGAAGGTTAATCATAGAGAGAATGGGATGAAATTGGCTTTAAATAGAAAGGCAATGTTAGTGGGGTAATGAGTTGGAACTACCTTTATTTCTGCGTGTGACTAGGGTCCTAAGAAAGAATGTCTTTAGTGGGGAAAAGGTGTGGAGAGAGCCCAGAAGCAAACCACACTAACCTGAAAACAGTGTCCAGGAAGACATCAGTCCCTCTGTGTTTGGATTTTACCAATTTATCTAGACTTCCAGAAAATGATTATCTGTTTCCCAGCATGCTTGTTCACACCATTTTTGTACTTATTCCAGCTTATGGTGGAAATGGCAATACTTCTTAAATGATTTTTGCATCTTTTGCAATACTTTAACAACATGAGTCTTGCTAGCTCTAAAATCCATTATATTTTTTAGCTTGTCCAAAGACATAGCTAAAGACTGGAGAAATTAAGCTGTGAGATGAGGCAGTAATGTCCGTCAGTATTTCTTGAGTCATTCAGATAGAGAATGTTAGCATATTTAATGTTTAAGGGAAGACTGTGACACAGGGACCTAAATCTCCTTTTGAAATACGCCCATTGCTGACTTAGCCAAGTGTGTGGTTTTAATTTCATATTCTTCTAAGAACAAAATGCAGGTGATAGTCAAGCAGGACTCAAAGATGGTGGCTATAATTTTTCCCCAGGAAGTAGACAGATCTCTAAAAAGGAATTTTGTTTTCTCTTCCACTGACATTTCAATGTTTTCATTCATTCAAGAAATCTTAAGAATTACCTATGTATTACATTATCTTAGATGCTTTGAGAAGTAAAATCAGTGAACTGGATGATCCATCCTTAAACAATGTATAGTTCATGTTTTGTACTACACAAAACATTAGGTGGTGTGTGTGTGTGTGTGTGTGTGTGTGTGTCTGTGTGTGTGTCTGTGTGTGCAAGTGCCTGAGTGTATGTGTTTGTACTGAAAGTTATATAATTTTTAATAAAGAATAATTCACCCCATATCTCTCTATAGTAGAAATAATTATTTCCATTTTGCAAGTTAAGATGTCAGCATTTCTGGGAATTGCTTCCATGCCTGTGGGCTCGTACATGGAAGGAAGAATTCACATGGCCCTCTGTAACCCTGCAGGCTGCACCCTCCCTTCCCTTACTCTACAATGGAGAGAGAGCTGTGGGACTGTACCTGCTAATTCAGATATAGTGTGATTTGAAAGCTGGTGAAAGTGGTATATCATAGCCAGACACTAGGATTGTGAGAGTTTGAAAAAAAAAAAAAGAATAAGAGCTTTTTATTTTCCCACCTAGACAGTTTATCTGAGACTGTGGAGATGGGAATGTTAGATGAGCCCCAGGGTTGACTATCTTCGATGGTGCCAGACTGCACGTCCCCTGCTTTCATATCTGTGTTCAGTCCAAGTGGCTCTCGGTGGAGAGAAACCACCTCAGCTCCAAGGATGGGACCAAACACACGGACTTCTTCAGGATTATACACGGCCTGGTCCAGACTCACGAGAACAGGCCCAGAATTTTGCTGGAAAGAGGTTCTCTTTCTTTACCGTGTCTTTGCCATGATGATGAAAACACCAACTATGACAAATAAGAATAGGAAATGTTAGGAAAAAGGAAGGAGAAGGACTCTTACAAACAGCACTTGTGTGGTTAGATCCAACTGTGCCGCGGACTTCTTAGTTACTCAAGGAAGTAATTCAGTTTCCTGTCATTGGGAACCAGAAGTCTCAAGGTTAGTACATTCCTCTGTGAGGGAAGAAATTGGCAGCTAAAGGTATGGGTGAGGACGGAGGAGGACAGGAAGGTGGGGATGGCAAGCAGCTTCTGTTGGCTGCAAGGTCTGGCTTTGAACATCCACTGTGAGATTGAAAGACATCTCCCCAAAGTCAGACACTAAATATTCCTAAGCAGTCCTAAGAGCAGCTGGAATCTTGTTTAAACCTTAACGTATGGAATGGGTTTTCAATGAAGCAAAATCAATTTTATTCTTCCTAATTGAATTGGAAATGTCTTGTTAAAACCAACAGAAAAAAAATAATTAATGATCACTTTGACACTTTTGAAGTAATAACTTCCCTGTCACCTTTTCTGTATCATTCATTCAATTCCCATTTTTTCCCAAAAGGGAGAAGAGATAGAGCGGATCCTTGAAATGTACCACAGCTTCCAAATTATGTGATTTGGCCACTGGATCCAAATATGCACAGATTTATAAGTCATACTGAGCTCAGTAGTGCAGCTCTATACACGGTGCAACTCCAGCAGATTTTCGTGGTTCTAGTTGGACCTTAGACATCAGTTAGGGCCTTCCTGAGGGTGAGAAGATGTGCCTGTCTGATGGGGACAGAGGTAGCTTCTACCCTGAAGCTCAGGGCTGGATCTACTCCATTGTCTGTTGAGTGGCTGTGTATTAAACACCTTCCATGTCCCTCCAGGGATCTCACTGCATACTCAGGGAATCCAGGGAAGGGGGTTAAGTGCATTCACTGGAACAGAGCAAATGCCAAATCAGGGATAGAATGGTGCATCAGCCAGTGTCTACAAGAGAAACAGATTTATTACAGGCTGTGCAAATATATACGGAATTACAAATTGGCTGAGGGTGGCAGTAGGTGGAGTCAGATGTACAAGAGTGCTGAAGCTGTCTATGCTGTGGAGATCTGAAGGGTCCAAGAAGGATATGAGTCCCTGTGAGGAGGCTGAAGCGTCCGTGCTGAAGGCCAGAAGAGGACATCCCAGGTGAAGGTGAAGAAGAGCTCCGCCAAAGAAACAAGAGAGTCTTTCTTCTTCACTCCCCTGTCATTCTACTCAAGGCTATTAGTGGACACCCAGAGTGGGTCTTCTGTCTTTGGTAAACCCCTTCAGCCATACTCAGAACTGTGCTGATACAGTTTAGTTGGATGTTTCTTACTCAAGTTGCCACAATTGACTATCAGACAGGATCAGAATACAGCAGAGAATCAACTAGATGGATCCCTTAGAAGACCACAGTGGCATCTAGGATGATTTGGGGCCTCCTGAAGTAAGTTCTTTGGAATTTGGAATGTAACAGTGAAGAGCTTTCACCATGTCTTGATTGTACACAATACTTTTCCTGTTGCCTGATATAGTTGCTTACATACCTTTGTTTTCCCAAATAAAAAGTTCTGGTGAGTCAAAATACCATCATCTGTGTGAGTGGGTCTTTAAGACTTCCAGACCTATGTGTCTGGGTACAATCTGGCAGGAGGAGATATTTGCAGATGCTGCAGCACCCACTTGACTTACATTACACCTGTGAAGCTGGCAGCAATTGAATGGAGCCTTAGAAACAGGAGGAGACACTGGCTTCCTTTTTATCTCTTTTGCATTCAATCTCTGTCCTTCAATTGCTTGGCATCATCTCTGAAGGAATAGAGACTCCCTTTCTAGATGCTGTTAGATTTTGAACACATTATTTTTTTTTCCTTTTCATAAATGTATTACAGTTGAAAATTCTGTTACATCCAGAGAACGTGGTTCTGTGAGTAACAAGTTTTTCACCATTATTGCCCTAATCTTAAATTACGCCATCAGGCTGCAGGTCTTTGTCCATGTGATTTCAGCACCAGGCATCACAAATAGACAAAACCTTGTATTTGATCTTTGTTTTTGTTATCTGTTTTCTGTTTTATTTCTCCTTTTCCCTCTCCTTCTCCTTTGGATAGATCATGCTCGGGCAAAAAACAATGTCTGGGGAAGGGTTCGACTTAGGTCTATCAAGCCTAAAACCCTTTAATCCTCAACTTTCTTGTAATGAGTTTGAGATGCCGACACTTTGGTTTCCCCCAAGCCTTACTGGGTGTGATCCAATCAATGTTTAATTTCCCAAACTGGCTTTGTGAGAAGATTTATTTTCTTGTTTGTCTTGCAAATAGTATCTGTTCTAAGCTGCACACAAAACAAGCAGCAAGTGTTGCTTTGAATATTATGTTTAAGAAAGAAGTTTTTTACAAAGAGAAAAATGGACTGCCATGGGTGAGCTGGTCAGTCGTATGACTGAAGGCTGACTTGGCTACACTTCAGCCAACTGGGTGGGGTGGGGAGGCTTCCAGTGAGCTCTCTCTGCTCTGCCCATTCACTGGGGGACCATCCTGTTCCCCAAAGGTCACTTTTAATCTGTGACAATTTTCCTTTGAGAGAAAGGTCCATTCACTCTTACCCGTAGTGCGTCAACTTGGGCTTGTCTGTCTGTGGCTGCCTCTCTCTGTCCACCCCTCAAACACTCCCTCAATACTCCTTTGGGTTCTCTGTGTTCTTCAGCCTAAAGCCCTGCAACTCGAGGCCTGTGGTGTCCAAGAAAATGTCATCCCTTCCCCCACACACTTCCCCATCAGCCTTTACTTGCCTTTGCCACCTTTGTTGCCAATTCCCTGGCAGCTGGGTCTGCCCCTTGGGGCCAAGCAGAGCATAAGTTTGACTGAGAGGTTGATATTCCATCATTGATCACTTCCTGACACATTACCCACTCTCGAATTTTTAAATCATTTTATTGTTTCGTAAAAGATATACAAGCTCATAATATGAAAATTTATGCAACAAGATATGCAAATGAAAAAAATAAAGTTACTAAAATCCTGACATCTGAAAAATGATGTTTAACAGTAGCTTAAGATATCAATCCTTCTGCAAGCACATAATATAGATACACATATATATGAGTGTATCTATATTTATATGACTGGGTGGTTAGATGGATATGTGGAAGTAATTGTGGAAAAGTGTAACATTTATCATACATACTACTTCTCAGTTTCAAAAATTACTTTATCTGTATATAGTCATCCCACAGTATTTTAGGGTTTTTTCCAGAACCCTAAGGATACCTAAATCCTAGACTGTTCATATCCTCTATAGAAAATAGCATAGCACTTGTGTATAACCTTCTCCTATCTTCATCCATACATCAAAGCACATCTAGATGGCCCATAACACCTAATAGAATATAAATGCTAAGTAAATAGCTGTTATGCTGCATTCTTTAGGAAACATCAAGGAAAAAAAACTATTTAGTTCAGGGGTGATTTTTTATGAATATTTTTAATCCATTGTTGGTGAATCTATAGATATAAACCTATAGATTCAGATCTTTTGTTCAAAGGGGAGAAAGCTAATATTAAACTGAAATAATTGGTGAAATAAGGTTGTGTTTTTACAAGTCATTACTATCCAGGTTCAATTGGAAGAGTGTGAAAAACAATTAAAATGGGATCACTGACATTTTGTCATTTGATTCTTTTTAAAATGCCATATCTATAAACCTATATGATACTTGTTGATTTTATGCCATAAAACAAAAAATTAATATAAGCATAGTTCCTTTACTCTATACCTCAACCCTGGGATATTTCAGTTATGTTTTTATATTGCCAAAATTTGTACCATAAATGTTTCATCCTGTGACCATAAATACCACAGCTCCTTATTCCCAGTTCCAGATTTTAATGGATTTAATTCCCAGTGTCATGTCTTGTAATGTTTTTCTTTTTCTCAAATTTTGTGGATTGCTTTCTTACTATTTTTCTTCAGAATGGCCTCATTTATGAATTTCTTAAGTCTTAAGAATAATGCCTAGGATTCTTATGCGTGAAGTACATTGTGTGATATTGCTATCAGGGGAAATTTAAGAATCAGAATGCATCAAACCAACAAACAGACAGAAACATTAAAAAGGGAAGGAGAAGACACAGAAGCGATCTTGTGTGCTAAAGGGCACAGTGGCATGTGTAGTCTAGGCCCAGGCGGCTTCTGTGATGAGGGGAAAGGATCAGGCTGAGATTGTAGTTTGCAGACATTGTTCCTGCCACCTCATTAAGGGCCCTTCTCTCTTTTATATTTTGTTGTCTACCCCACAAATATATAATAAGAATAAGTTGATGTAATAATGCATGATGGAATTTTCAAGTTAGCTCTGTCTTGGCGGATAAGACAGTATGGGGAGGAATTGTCACAAAGACATAGGTTGCTCCTTGAAGGGATAAAGTTGAATTGGCAATTGCTCAAATGCTATCCCACTGAGGACCTCTCCTATAATGAAGGCAATTAGGCTTGAGAGGTGGTCAGGTTGGTATAAATTTAGGTGGCATCTTAGTAGTTGTGGAAGTGCCCCACTTTCCTGCCAAAAGAAGGGCTCTCAGCTTACAAAGTAGTTAGGCAGACTGTCCTTCCTGAGATGGCCTATAGGACTTGAGGAGCCCCATTCTCTAGTCTTCTGAAACAGCTAACTGAGTTAACTTTTTAAAAATGAGCTTATTTTTCCTTTCTGACTTGATGCTAATAGTGTTCCTCCCTTTCATATATCTTGGAGTAGTTCATCTCTGTCAATTTTTCTCTAGGATCTGATTCCCTAGGGACATGCAAATCTTCATATATAAGTGAAGTTTTCTTGTAATATATCATTGGATATTTTTCTGTAGCCACTTATCCTATCATCATGATAAGGTAAGTTCAGGATCCTTGTACTAAAACTTCTACTCCACTATGTGGAGTACATATTCCAGTGTGAGTATCTTTAATATTCCTTTTGTGTCTATGACAGTTTGATTTTCCTCTTGTGTCCATTTTCCTGAGCTTTGCTAATTCAATACCTTTCTATTACCTTACCATATATTTTTAAAAATTCAAATCTTACCATCTATTTTTAATTTCTCTATATATCTCTTTCTTGAACAGCTTTCCAGTGACATCAACTGTCTTTGAATTCCCCAACCCCTTCATTTGTTTCTAGAGCTTATTCCTCCTTAGACACATATTTCTTTCCTCATTTCTCTTTATCTCCTTCCTTCTTTTTTCTCAATAACTTTGAAAAGTCTGATATTTTCATACTGGCATTTGTTCAAATAGCAACAAAATTTTCTGTGCTAATATCTATTAAAGAACAGTCTCCACAGAGAGAATGTCTTTCTAGCTCCTCCAGACTTAGGTGAGAGTTGAAGGAGTTTTTTCAAACTCATGTATTAATTTCTGATTCAGGAGACCTTGAACGACCCACAAAACACCATAACATAAGCACTTGGTCTGTAATGTGCTGACTGTGGCTTCCTCTCACTCTAACACTATCCCAATCTCCATCCATCTTCCCTCACTGGGAGTCAGGAACTCAGGAATTCGAGACAGCAAGTCTCACCCTTGCTGTTGGTTCAGCACCACCATACTTGAAGGATGCAGAAACATTTTTTCTTGGTTTCTATATTTCTTCTTGTTCTCTCTTGCCTTGGATCTCATTCACAGTTCTAGATGGAAAAAGTCCTGAATGACTTTTAGGACTGCCAGAGCAGATTTCTGGAGGTTTTCCCAGCAAACTGCCCACTGTCTCAGATCTGAGGAACACCGTAGGCTCTGAACTGGAGCTCAGATTTCACTGTTTTGGACACAGCATCTCTTGAACTTGTGGAGATGGGTGTGGCCATTTCCTGCTAGTAGGGGAGATTTTCTTCTCTTCACTCTGCACGTCTGTGGTTCTGTGTGTCTGTGTTTCTCAGGAGATAGCCTTCCTTACTGAAATGAATGTTCCTGATGGTGTGCTGAATGTTCCTGATGGTGTGCTGAATGTTCCTGAATGTTCCTGTGCTGGTCCAGAATATCTACACCACCTTTTTTGGAGCTCTAGGAGGAAAATCTGTGTAATAGTGATGCCCCATTGTCTTATACTTTTGTTCACTAGAGTTTCACATGAATAAAAAACTATACAGAGGCTGAGATACTACAGCAATAACTCAGCTGCTCAAAATTTAGTAAATGGCCTGACAGCTGGGGGAATTCTAGGAAAGAGGTCTTCAGATAGGAATGGACTCCTAAATTCTCATGTTGCTTAGCTTCATATACTCTTTCTCCTGGCATTTAAAGGTATAGGTAGGAGTGGATGTAATGTTATTCTCATTTCTAAATATGGCTCTGATATATGATTTAGGTAACTTAAAAAAAAAGAAAAAACTTTTCAAGACTCAGTTTGGTCATGGGAGCTTATGTCAATCAGCATCACCAGCATGGATGAGGTTTCTATTAGTAGTAGGAAAAGGGCAAGAGTCCTGAGTTTTTATGTTAAATAAGAGCAACCCCCCCCCCCGGCTGTTCATTCTCTTTTGCCCTCATTTTCTTCATCAATAGATGGGATAATGACAATATTATGATTATTAGAATGTTTAATGAGATGCATACACACCCCCATGTTCAGGGACAGAGGGGGGATGTTGCTGAGACTTAGTCACTGATAGGCCTTCTTCACTGTCTTGCTAATGTGTTTTAACATGGATGATTCAAGGGGCTCCTGAGTGGCAGAATTCAGAAGGACCCTTGTCTGTCCCTTCTGTGCTCCTGCTCCCACCAGGGTCAGGAGTCACCTTCCACTCTCTGAATACTCTACTTCTGTTACCAGTCCAGCCACCACACTAAGCAAATGGAAACACAGGGTGGCCACAGGTAGATTCTGTGCCTAGACAAGGACTCCCTGTCAAAGTGGTTATCCTGGTCCCCATCCTGATGCTTGTGACTCTTGATATTCTTGCTTTCTAGGAGACCTTTTGTTGGGTTGGTCCTCCTTCCCCAAAGCTGCAAAATGCTTACAAATGAAAAGTTCCCTCTGAAACCCTCTGTCTCCTGCCTACCTTTCTGTGGACTCCGTACAACTTTGAACTTGGCTGGTCTCAGCTACTGCAGACACCTAATCATGTAAACCGAGTTGCATGGATTCATCTCTAGGAATATTCTAGAATTCAGTGGAGCAGAGCCTGATAAATATTCTACTGCTTCCTGGTCCAGGAAAGAGCAACTCCTTTCAACACAGTACTCTTTCCCTCCAGTCTGGAAGGGGCTTCACATCTCTTTCCTCCCCATTGTCCAGCTTGTCAGCTAAAACCTAACAGGGTTTGCTGCCCCTGTTCCTTTGAAACCCCACGACACAGGCTGGCGTGATGGGCATAACCTGGATGACACTGAGCAGCCCAATCCCTGGCATCTCTGTGATTGGACAGAGTTGCTAAGCGACATCAGCTTGTGCCCTTAATTCTCTGAGAACAAGGCTGCTTTTTCACCTCTTTTGGATGATGTAAATTGGGCAGAGGAGAGATAGCATGCTCTCCAAGGGAAGAGGCTACATTAAGAGCAGAAACAGTTCCTGCCTAGTTGGCTTTTTCTCAGAAAGCAAAGAGCAGTTACTGTAAGGAAGCCTACTGTCTGGGACAGCAGTGTTATCAATGAATAATTTCCTGAAAAGAGGAGAATCTATGGAGACTGTGCACTACATCTGATCTCTGCACACACACACAGAGCACGCGGGACTATCTTTGATTCAAAGGAAGGAGATAATTGTTTCCTAAGCAGACGATCCTCATGGAGGTGTGCTCCCTCCAGCTCCGATGACCTGCACGCCGGCAGCCCCAAGTCTGCCCTAGACAATTACCCTGTTTTGCTAGGGAACAAATTGCTCTTTTGGGGTAATTCGGAGTCAGTTTGCCAAGTTCACAGCCATCCCAGGGGAGCCTCCAGGGGAAAAGTATTCTCCAAATCCCCTTTTGGCCCTTCTAAAGAAAAGCAGGTCATTTTTTTAAAGAATTCCAAAGAAAGCCGCTCATTCTGAATGATCCATCCCACCTTCCTAGAGGCCTCAGGGGCAAGATGTTGGTGCTTAGTGCTTGTCTGATGCTGGGGAACCAATTTCCCATGCAAGTAATTATGAATGTGATTAAGTAATTGTAGAGGAAAAAGAAAGAAAAAAACAAAAAGAAAAAGAAGATGATGCCAAAAGAGAAGTTGTGCACATTTAACTTTCAAAAGAGAGTCTGTAATGTGCAGGAGTCTAACTCCACTTGGAATTTATTCCCACAAATGACTGAATAAAATCAGGAGCTTGGAAAGAGTGAAATGTCAATCTGGTATAATGCAGAAGCTAAGAATAATGCACCCCCAAGCCACACTGGCTGTGGGAAAAGCCTGGGCCTGTCACTTATTAATGGTGTGACCTTGAGCAGGTCACTTCAGCTTTCTGTACCTCTTGTCTCCAAGCTGTGAGCCAGCCTGATGGCATCTCCATCATATTGCTGTCGTGATTTAAATGAATGAAAATATTCACCTACATGGTGTGGGTATGTGTGTGTGTATCCATCTGTCTATCTAGCTGTCTCTTCTGTTATAGCTGTCTGGAATCTGTACATCAGATCAACACTAGGTACTACAGAGTTGTTAGCTATCATTACCTACCTGATAATGTTTCAAGCAAGTTATGAAGAATAATTTTATAA
>PVIR01000061.1:230955-318949 GCA_004026965.1 Petromus typicus | reverse complement strand
TGCCCATTTTTGAATTGGGTCATTAAATTTGGGTGGGCTGATTTTTTTGAGCTCTTTATATATTCTAGATAGTAGCCCTTTGTCTGAGAGGCGGTTGGTAAAGATTTTTTCCCATATTGTTGGTTGCCTTTTCACTTTGCTGGTGGTTTCTTTTGCTGTGCAGAAACCTCTCAATAGGATAAGATCCCATTTATCAATTAGAAACTGATACTTTTGAAGAGCATTGAGCAGATACTCTGTAGAATAGCCCTCAAGTTTATTGTGTCTGAGGTTCTTGGTGTCAGGTCCAGGGTTTACATTTTGACATAAGTACCACAGAAGTAATGTGTCCTTCTTGACACCTTGTGTGTCTTACAACTGCTGGTGCTACTTTGACCCCTTGGTTATGGTAGTGTCTGCCAGGCCTCCATTTTTCCTTTTCTAAAGGGTAAATTTCTTCCACGGAAAAGCTCTTTAACTATGGAAATGTCCTGTTTTATACTAGCATGGACTTAAGGATCTAATGGGTTACTTCTACATCATTTGATGTGTCCCCATTTTTCTTTGAGCGCCCTGTTACCTCCTGGCACAATGGGCCTTGCAAGCTTATCTTTTACTTTCCCATAATGTATCCTGGAATCAGCCATTTGCCAAAGACCCCAGGTTCTTTTAACTGGAAAATAGTATTAAGAACAGGATTTAGGTACCGCATATGTTCTTTGATATTGGTTCACCTAGCTTTTAGCAATTTTCCTTCCATAGATCTATTCCATATATATATATGGAATTTTATATATATATATATATATATATATATATATATATATATATATAATTATGTGCAAAGATATTAACTGCAGAATTATATAGAATGACAACAGATTAGGCATGATCTATAGATCCATCAATTGGAGACTGAATAAATTCTGTAAATTGATACAATGGAATGCCAAACACCTACAAAAGGTTAACAATTATTTCAGGAGCCAGGGATGTAGCTCAGCAGTGCTACACTTGTCTGGCAAGTGCAAAGTCCTGACTCCAATTCCCAGTACTAAAAAAAAAAAAACAACCTTAAAAAATTATTTCAAAACTGTGCTGTTAAAAAAGAAAAATATACAGCTGTGTGTCTGATATGTTACTATTTGTGAGCTAATAAAAGACAGAAATGCACAAAGAGTACATATATGTTATTTTATAAAATTTATCAGGTATCCTTGGCAAAATGCACAAGAAGCCAAAATTAGTCATTATTTGCAGGGAGAAAAATAGGGAGGCTTGGCAAACAGAGGGAAGAAGGCTTTTAGAGTCAAATTTTGTGTAACATCTAAACTGGGAACCTTGTGAAGTAATAAATATTAAAATAATATAAAACAGAAAGTATCATTTTAATCTAAGATATTAATTGTTAATTAAAATATCTGAACTAGAAACCTTTTCTGAGACCAAAGTATACAAAATGCATGTACGAAAATGCCATAACCAAGCCCAATCTTTCATAAAATTAACATTCACTAATAAAATATTTATTAAAAAAGAAGCCTGTTTTCTGAGACAGTTGGCTAGCTATAAGTAACTGAAATTTGGTCATTGTATTATTCCATTTTCTGCTACTATCAATGAAATACTTGAGCCCCAGTGTTTTTACGGAAAATAAATATTTTTGTCCACAGTTCTGGAGGTTTGAGGTCCTGGCCCTGGCCCTGGCTTGGCTCCGGTGAGGGCCATGTGGTGGGTGGCATCAGCATATGCGGAAGGGTGAGATCACATGGAAGGAGAGGAAGCCAGAGGGACCCTGGGCTGGGGCCCATTGTTGCTTTTAAAACAACTCTCTGTCACAGTAGTGATGAGATCCAATAAGAACCTGAATTCCTTCCAGGGAAGTGACCGTGAGGACTCAGTGACTTCCCAACGGCTCTGGGCTCTGAATGGCTCCATGGCACCTCTCACATTGTCCCGCCTCTGACACGTGAACCTTTACAGTACGAACCACACCCACGCCACGGCCATCATTGGCCCTCCGTGTAATTACTCACAGTCTCATGAATTTTGTTGATTGAGCTTCTCTCCCTCTAACAGTGACATAATGAAATCACTGACCGATATGCCAGAGAAAGTGAAATTGAACTGGGGTAATGAGTGGCACCATCAGATAATACAAAGTGTCAGGGTGCTGGGACTGTTAATGCTACATCTTCACCTTCATACTGACATGATAGCTATTTCAGAATGAAAGTGTGAATGGGTAGCCAAATGGGTAAGTTATAAGAGAAATAACATAGGTGACCTATGTTTCACCTCTGGAGTGTCAGGAAAACAACCTTAAAAGTACAAAAGTAAGTGGAAAGGAGAGTCTGTATGCTGGCAGATTATATTTAATGCACTCTGTTATTTAATGCTTCCTATATATAAATTATAATTCTATAAGGCAGCAAAGCAGCCTGACAGTTGAGACCATGTGTTTTGGAGTCTAGGAACTCAGACTTTGTATTCTGGTTCTGCCTAACAAGTCACATGATCTGGTCAGGGTATTTAGGCCTTAGCTGCTGAGTTTTCTCTCCTGTAAGATGTATTTCAAGAAGGGTTGTGAAAATTTCAGGGCAAGTATTTAGCACTGTGCTGACACGTAGCAGTCACTCAACAAGTACAAGCTATAAATTCATTAACTTTTATACCAAGAAGGTTTTCAGAAATTACCTAACCCATGTTTCTTATTTTCTAGATGATGAAAGAGATAAAAATACAGCCCAAGGAGACAAAGTGGTTGCACAAATTTTGGAGTTGTTCGATAGTAAAATCTGATGACAAATTCAGTGGCCTCTCTCCAATGAGACCACATTTATAATTGTCTCCAAGAAATTTCAAGTAACTGACCTGTTCCAATGGGAAGGAAACTAAAACTTCAGCTAAAATTTCAGCTTGATTCGATTCAGAGCTGCCTGAGAGATAGGTAAACAACACTCCTGGGTGTGCCTGGGTGGGTCACAAGGCACCATCTCGGTACTATGCTTTGTCTGGTTCTGATCCCTTCCTCCTGGGAGCTGTCTCTGCTCTGCTTGCAGCCACCATGAGGTTAACAGCATTCTTCTGGCATGAGGCTCCGGCTTTGGTGCTAGCTGGTCACGCACTGGTTCCATGAATGATGAACCAGATCAATTATTTCATGCTTTAAACTGTGGGTATCAAAGGTTTGGTCCCATCAACAAAAAAACGATTGACACAAACATCCTAAAAATGATATTGGAATTGAGTTTCCTGAGTCACAGGATCCTAGGATTTCATCATCTCTGTCCTCTTTCTCTCCACTCTTTTATTTTTTACACAGCCTTCATTCATGGTCCCCCTCCCACCCCACATCCATTTCTAGAAATAAAAGATTGCTTGGTTCCTATTAAATTTGATACTTGTATTCTCTACTCATTCCTCTTTCCTCCAAGATTAGGTTCTGTTCAATTTTTTCTTTTGTACTTTACATCTAATTATTCTCACATAGGTGATTGTAGAAACCACAGGCTCCTGGAAAAACTCCCAAAACATTTCCAGTCAGAATCTTAGAATGTTCTCGGACCTCTTTATTGCTCAGAGGCTGAGGGCACATGGGTAACGAACAACCTGACTTTGGAGATAAGAATGGAGTTGGCTGGGGATCCAGAAAACCTGGGGCTGAGAGGTGGGTCACAGGGGTTAATGATGGATTAGTTCCGCTGTCATTTCCTTTTCCCATGTTCTCACTGCCCAACTGGATTTTGGACTCAGTTTTCAGAATTTATCATCGTTGGACTTCAAAATAACTGTCAAGTTTCCCTATTAGACTCCTAAAATGAGGTAAGGGCCTTATTTGCTATAGTTTGGAGGAAAGCAGTTCTGACCACTTCCACAAACCAGTGGGTATCTGGTACATTTGAGAGGTGCTTTAGGAGATGGGGCCTCTCCTGTGTCATTATCTGCAAACTCAACAGCCCCTTGGGAATTTCCCTTGTTTCTCTTCTGTCCTCAGTGGAGATCATACACTTAATCGAAGTTTTTGGACATTTATATAAAAAAGGTAGAAGAATTTGCAGCACTGTGGCTGGAGATGGAAGAGGAAGGTTACTTAGGTTGTTTGACAGGGACAGTAAGATTTGCTGACCAAAGTACAAAGGATTCCAGGGGAAAAGCTAGACTTTCCAAGGATGCTAGTGAAGATAGGCATGAACGATGGGTGGGGATGTCACAGAAGCCATCCATCTTCCTGCTGCAATTTCCCAAACCCGATACCCTTCTCCATGGCTAATACAGTCGAGGCAACATGGTAAAACAGAAGTAACAGGCAGTGAACTTGGAAGACAAGTCACTTACTCTATATAGCAAAGAGGCTGAAAATTTTCATGGGAATATCTAGCTGTTCTCCACTGCACCAAAATATGGTAGGTCACTGGTTCTGGATGCAAATATAACCTTCAGTAACCAGAGGCATAGACAGCGCTCCAAGTCTCTCTCCCAATAGCAGTGGGCTGTTTGGCCTGAATTCTTTTTGGAGGTCCAAGGTTTTTTTTTAAAAAAAAACCTCGCCAATACATTTTGCATGATTTTTTTTGGAGGTGTATGACCGGTACAGATATTAGTCTATACATTACATATTTTGATGCAAACTTACACACAAGATAATATCTACATTTCCTATTTTAGCATCAAGAAATAAATCAACAACTTCACTGTCTAGTGTCATGAGAAGCATGATCAGGAAGAAGCTTCCCTGGGCTTCTGTGAAGGAATAACACTGCACCATTGTGTGCCTTTTTCACAGATGCAGAGCAGTTCCAAACACTTTAAGGTGCTGGGTCATGATACTTGGGTTTTGAGAGGCAGAAAGGAGACTTGAATTCAGATATCTCACCTCAGTGAACTCCAATCTCCAGTATAATAACTTCTAGATTATCCCTGTCAAACACACAGAGATGAGAAAGCAAAGCATGACTGTGGGTTGACTATCTTGACTATATTTCAGTGACAGCCTCAGCATCTTGACGTCACTGAAGATGGGAAACATCTCTACAGCAGAACTTTGTTGGGAGTAGGGGGAAGGGAAGAAGCATGCACAGCAGGCTGTGGCCTGTCTTTCTCTGCCATCAAGTGAATGCTTAGCTTACCTGTCATGTCACTCATTGGTTCTTGTGAAATATCTGCTCCCTTTGCGGTTCCCCATGAGTCTGGCACGCAGGGCCTGGGGGGTCAATATGGCCGCTGCCATTGGATGGGCAGCTGGGTGTCCCTGGGGAGAGTAACTCCAAGCATGGGAGAAGTGGAATTTGGGCAGATAGAGAAGTTCCCGGTGATGACTAGCCAAGCTCAGACCATCCCAGCCTTACAGAAGGATATCTAGTGAATCACAGGGACAGGTTAGACACAGGCGCGCACCTGGGCAACAGCAGGAGAGGTACTCCCTGCTCAGGATGTGCTTTTTCCATTGAGCCCCGACTTCCTGCTATGAAAACTTCCCATTCTGACCACCCCCTGGCCTGCCAAAGCCCCATCGGCAATCTTGGTCATCCTTGGAACAGCCTTGAGTGGCAGAGAGGTCAGACTCTGAAGAGCGAACTCAGCCTTCAGGCTGGGAGACTCAGTGTTGCTCCTTCTGCTCATCTTTATGGGAGTAAGTGAGTTTTCCTTAGCTCAACTCATTTTATTTCATAGCTATTTTTAATGAAAGAAGAATTAAAAATCACAAAGAAGGATATATTTTTTTCATTTTCAGAAGTTCCCTTATCATCACCTCTGAGCATATCTGTTGAAAAAATGGACAGTGAATAGCACTATTATTGTTAATTATCGGTACTTTTATGGCCCCCACTGTTGTCCTTGCAGGGTTTCAAAAGACTTGCTTTCCTAGATATTTCCATCTCTATGTGTCTATATTGGTGCTCAGCAAGACAAGAAGAAAGAGAAAGTAGAAAGCGGACAAATCTATTTTTCCGAAGTGTGGCGGTCTGAGCTAAGCGTGGCTTATGGATGGCTTTGCTGGAGCACATCCACTTCCCCGGGGAGGAGAGGATACACTGCTTGGCAGAGCCCGGGGCTGCAGCTCTAAGATGTGGCACAGCCCATCCCCGTAAAGCTCGACACAGGAGCAAAGAACAGTAGGGAACGCAAGGACCAGTGTAGTACAGGAGATGTGTGGTTGCTCAGTTACGCAGTTAGAATCTCTTCCCAACTGGACCATGGGAGACTGACATTTAGACCAACTTGTTCTCCGCCACCGGCACAGCGCCCAGCACAGGGTATGCCTCTGAATGGCTTTGGCATCTGTTTTGTTGAGCCTCATGCCCACATACTGGGACTGCTTGTTTTCATCCAATAGCAATTAGCACCGTGGTAAGTGCCTTGTGCTCTGTGCTAATTCAGAAGAATAAGCATGTCGCGCTCTGCCAAGAATTACAGCTAATCACAGAGGGCCCAGGGCACACCTGCCCTTTCATTAGGCTTCTGTCTTACAATGAGGGGTTGGTGCAATCTGAAACACTACATTGGCCCCTGGGTTGGGGAGAACCAGGGAGACCAGGGGAGGCTGGACGGGCAGCGGCTTGCTACCCTTGAAACGAGTTTACTGCCAAGGAAGACCATGAAGAGTGAAAGCAGCACTCACAGTGTATGTGTGTGTGTGTGTGTGGGGGGCTACACTCAGGGTGGGCCTGGGAATCTCCACGGAGGTGCAAAGCCCAGCTGCCCCGGAGCCTGATACTGGAGACCGTCCAGGAGCAGCCGCAGACACAGTGTACGGGAGGCTCAGGCCCGGGCTGCCCCACTGGCTGCCTGAAAGCTCCTTTGGTTATTATTTTAGCCCAGCACCTGCTCTGATTCTAAGGAAACACCCATTTGTCCTAACTGGGTGTTTATCATTTATTGATTTTTAGTTTTTTAAAAGTCTGGCTGGTTAAGGCATCATTTCCATTCAGCAAAATTCTGTCTTTTAAAGTGTGTGAGGGTTTGGGGTGCTGTGACAGCCGTCACAGAGGCAACACTGCAAGCAGGGTACGGAGCAACTCTAACGTCTCTAAAACTCCCTTCCGGCCCTTTCCCTGTCAACCCCAGGCCCATGCCATAACCGATCTGACTTTTGTCCCTATGATCCTGCTTTTTCCAGAGCGCCGCACACACGGACCACTCAGCAAGTACTTGTTGGTGGTGCTTCTGTCACTGAAAGGGGTCCAGTCACCACGTCCCAAGTACTAGCAGCGCCTTCCTGGCAAGACTGTGCCACAAGTTTTTACTGCCCCCTGTTTCACTAGGAGGGATAATGATACCGCTGTGGATATTCATTTAAAGCTGTCTTGTGCGAATATACTTTTAGTTTTCTTGGGCAGATTCATACACGTGGCATTGCCTGGCCCTTAGTCACGTGTTTGGTTCCATGAAACATAACCTGAATACTGTGCAAAGTGGACATACTATGCGCATCGCTGTTGGCACGTGTGCAGTGACGGGGGCCATTACTTTGCCAACACCTGATGTTGTGATTAAAAAGTTTTAGCCCTTTTAAGTTTCTATAAGGATTTCACAAGTTTTAGATTTCATTCTTTCACATTATCATTTACTCAAAATCACTTTGAACCCACTCTTGTTCAAATTCTGATTAAAGACAGTCCTTATTCAACGTATTTTACTAAGGAATTGACAAGTCCTTGCTATAAAAGTGGAAGTGATCAGGATGTAGAGGGAGCAGAGGGATTGCCCTCAGTCAGCTCTCCTCCACGTGTTGCCAGTCCCCATGGCAACCAGCTCAAGGTCAAACACACGGCAGGTGCCATGTCGATGTCTGATTGTTGACTGAGGCAAATGGCGGCTTGGGTTCCAAGAGAACGTAACCAGAAGATGTGCACGTGCGGTGCGAGAGGCCAAAGTCTGAGAAGGCTGATAGATCACCTGGAAGCGTTTGTCTAGCAGAGGTCATTAAAGTCACATAGACATCAGTGATCCCCAAAATGCTCCTTGTTCAAACCAGATGGGGCCTCATAAATGTACCTGCCCAGGGCTAGAGGAGAGTTTTACCCAGAAACAAACGAGACTCCACCTTCAGGATCTCACTTGCAGGGCGCCCTTTGAGTGCGTGGAAGTACTGGGTGTTCTAGGCGTGCGGCAGAGGAAGCCAGGCTGCAGTCAGGGTGTCAGAGACCCCAAAGCAATGGACCTGGTATGATTTCTCATTTTAGAAAATCCTAAGTGTGGGTTGTTTTTTTTTCATTTCTTGTTGTCTTTGATTTTGTTTTGTTCTGTTTTTCATTAAGAAGTTCCCTCAAAATCTGGATCTGTTCCCACTGGCCTTTACCCCAGAGGCTGTGATTTAATTTGTCTGGGGTGTGGTCCAGGTGTTGGCATTTTGTAGACCTTGGCATCAAGTGGCATGTCCCCAGGCTTGAGCCACATAGCTATAGAATGTCTGCTAATGAGGAGGCACAGGATACAAGCCAGGAATCAGGCACGTGTGAGCCCCTGTCATTTTTTTTTTTTTTTTTTTTGAGACAGGGTCTTGCTTTGTAGTTCAGGCTGGCCCTGAGCTCAGCCTCAGACTCACATTACAGCAATCCTCCTGCCTCTGCCTCCCGAGTGCTGGGATTACAGGCGTGAGCCACCACGCCCGGCACTGTTAGCTCCTGTCATATTAGCATCAACCCTTCAACCAGCTGGACACCTTCTACTCCCCTCTGGGCCAGTCTTCTTGCTCTCTAGCTCAATGCATACCACACACCTGGCAACTTCTTTTGCCACCTCTGTGATAGGTTACACCTTGTCCACTCCTCGGTGGCTTCTCCAGGCCAGTGGCTCAGGTCATACTGCTAAGCAGAAGCAGCACGGCCAGTTGGCAAGGGCTCAGGCTGGATGCCCGAGTCTACACACTGCAGCCTGGCTTTTGAGTCAGAGAGAACCGGATCACATTTCCACCTCTGCTTCGCGCCCTTGGCATGTTAGTTAAGCTTCCCTGGCCTCACTTTCTTCATCTCTAAAATGAAAAGGACAGAAGAGCATAATTTTCAAACAAAATAGAATGAGGTGATTGTGAGGTGGCAGTAAAAATGGGAATTCTAGTGTGCCTGATCCAGACCGGCAGCTCTGCGGGTTCCTGTGTCCTTCTCCCTCTGCCTCCACTTCCTCCCTCCTGCCTCCCTTCAACTGGCCTCATTGCTTGGGTCATTTTCTCATCCCTTCTTTTCTTATCTCCTCTTAGTCTGTAAGTTAACTCCAAGGCAACAATGATATCATCACTGACAAAAATAATGATGCCCAACATTTATGAATGTCTGTTTTTACACACAAGTGCCCTACATTTCTGAAATGATGAGCAACTGGCCAGAGTCACACAGCCTGTGAGATAACACCCATTAGTAACAAAGCCTTCACCGGTCCAAGGCAACATGAGAACAGAGCGAAAGCTAATCTATGTAAAACAATAGCTTTTGTTCTGAGAATACAGCTGTTAGTCATTTTCCTCTCATTGCTGAGACAAAATATCTGACACCCAAAGTTAGAGAGAGAAGAAGGGGTTATTTGGCTCTCAGTGGGTAGAGGTTTCAGCGCCTAATCACGTCATCCTAAAGCCGAGATGCCAAACAGGCACGGCAGAGCAGAATGTGGTGCCCGAGGCCGCAAAAGTAGCAAGACAGGGTCTCGAGCTGTGGTTCAGGCTGGCCCTGAGCTCAGCCTCCGACTCACATCACAGCAATCCTCCTGCCTCTGCCTCCCGAGTGCTGGGATTACAGGCATGAGCCACCACACCCGGCACTGCGGTGTGTGGTACTGATGAGTCTCCATGCCCAGTATTGTATGTGATTACCTGGGGTTCCTTGGGCCCCCGTTGGGCACCTGGGCCCTTGCGGTTGCAAGACAGGCGCCAGAACAACTGAGCTAAATCCCCAGCCCCTGACTCTTTTATCTTATCCAGGCTACTGAGTGTGGGCAGCACTCACGCCCTTGCTCCCATGCCCAGCACTGCATCACGAACCAGTTCCAGCTTCACAGACTGTAGATCAAGCCTTCGACCACATGAAGCCCTGGGGATCATCTAGATCCAAACCATCATAATAACTTTTCTATTTGGGGGAGAGGGATTAAATATAGATTGTAGAAAACATTTTAAACTAATTTAAATTGCAAAATATAATAGTGGGTTCCCTATATTTATCTCTTCTTTTTGACGATGAATTTTTATTGGTCTTTAAAAGAAAAACCCCTGACGCCTGTTATTCCAAAGAACAGCTCTGTGTAAAGTGATGCTCTGTTTTTGTTAATCAATATATACGGCACTTTATCTTTGGATGCAAATACGCTGCCAAAGGAAGGAATTAGAAGTTCTTTCGCTTCTAATTAAATTCCTTCTAATTTTTATGGAGGATCTAATCGGTGCTCAGCATGTCCTGGAGTCTGAGACCATGAAACACATGGGACACAGTTATTGTCCTCAAGGGATCTAACATCATTTCAAATGCTTAGGTTGGGAGAAATAAACAGAAACATGTCCACTGAAAACATCAGTATTATCAGCCTATGATCAAAATATTCAGTCAGCACCCATATTCACTAACGATGTCTCTTGGCCCTTGGAAGAAAATGTGTCGGTAGCAAGGGCATAATATCCTTGCTCTGGATGCATTTGCCAGTCTTGAACTGGCAGCTGACAAGGGTGCCCCAACTCTCAACTGGTGATACTTCTGAGGGCTCACATAGTAAAAAAGAGAAGGCACACAAAGTAAAAACAAAAGAAAGGAGCTATAGGCCAGGCCAAAAAACATCCACTCATACCTGAAGAATATGGATGCTTCCTAAGCCTACTGTCTACATCATCCCTGTGGGACAGGAAAATAAAAAGGATTTTATCACATGGTTAGAAAGTTCAACTTAAAAACAGGAAGCCATAAAATGAAGATACATCCTCACTACTGTCAGGAGCCCATCTCCACCTCTCTGTTCAGAGATGTGTTCCATGTACACACCTGAAAATCAACGTGTAAACTAAATCTCATACTGTCCAGGTAATCTGCTCAAGGTTTTCTTCGTTTCCTTGAAGATCCGTGGTGAGCATGTTTTCCTGCAGTTTTCTACTTGACAGGATATCCTGAACATGTTTTTTAATCAGTTCATTCACAGATTTCCCTTTCTTTGTAAAAGCCACTGAATAGGTGATTGGGGGACATACTATACTTTTCAGAACCAGCTCTCCACTTTCTAGCAATTTAACACTTTCGTAAGTATCTTTGTGTATATGTTTTGATGTAGTTTGGAGGCAGATATACAGATTTCTATATGTGTAACACCATATAAAAGAATATATATATTTATGGGCTGCAGGTATAAGTAAGTGGTAGACACTTTCCTACAACGTGCAAAGACCTGAGCTTGAACCCCAACACTGCCAAAAAATTAGATATTTTATAGTTATTATCAAATTGTCTTTCAAAACACAGTATTCTCTGTACTTCTAAGAGTCTCTTGCAAAGATTTATAGACTCAAATGTTTGCATTTTTGCCAATTTAGCACTGACTTTTAATATTACATTATCTGTTTTTGCATTTGGGGTTGTTTAGATTTATTGGTTTGCATAAAATGAAATGTACCAAGCTTTTGCCTTGGGTTCTGGTCTTTATGTACATTTTAAAAAGTGTATTCACTCCAGTAGCCTAAATTCATCTATATTTTTTCCTATACCTTTTATGCTTTTGTTCATTTAGAGTCCTTGATCCATCTGGAATTTATTTGGGCCTATTGAGACGACTTTTTTTTTTTTTTCTTTTTAGATGTTTGGCCAGGTGTTGCATGCTATTCATTAAGTAATCCATCTATTCTTCACTAACTTGATAGAGTATCTTGATTTCATGTTTAGGTCTATTTCTGGAATCTATCTTGATTCTATCCACCCGTCTATTTCTTTAGCGGTACCAAATTGCCTTAATTATTGTTGCTTCTTAATCTGTTTTGATAATCTGATAGGGATAATTTACTCCATTACTCTTCTCTACCCCCTCCCTGAAATTTCCTAGCAATTATATATTTATGTCACAATAATTGCCACTATCATTTTCTTAATTTTCTCTACTAAAAGAAAATGACTCTAATGGAATTCTGTAAGTATGATGTTGCAAAATCTTTTTGATACATACCCTTTACGGGTTTTGGAAACCTCTTTTATTGATTTAAGACACTTCCTTTAGTCTAGGTTGCTAAGAAGTTTTATACTGAATAAGACTTTACTTAATTGAATGATTTTTCTCCATCACTTAAGACGACTATTTTGTGTTATTACTTTTATGTGTTAATATGATAGTATATATTACTCAACTTGTGAATCTGAACCAATTCTGGTTCTGAAAGTAACTCTTCCTTCTTACTGTACATTTTTATATTTCATTCTCTGCTGAATTTGATTTACCAGTTTTGTGCCTGTTCCAGTCTTTTGCATCTAGGTCCATAAAGAAGGTTGGTTTGTAACTTTCTTTTGTGTTTTAGTCTTGTGAGGTCTGGGGATCAATACCAGCCCCTCAGAACATAACTGGGCAACATTTCTCTTTTTTTGTTCCCTGAAATAGATCATTAAGAGATTTTCTGTTCCCTAAATTTTCATAGAAATGTGTAAAGCTTTCCAAAAGTATTGTCTTTTGTGGTGGGAGTTGAATTATATATTTAATTTTCAAACGGTTATATATTTAATATTTCCATCACTTCTTGAAGACACTATACAGATTCTTAGATCACTATGAATTTCTTTCATGTTTCAAAATTTTGGACAGAAAATTATGATAATTAAAATTATAAATTTATTTATAGGTAAGTTCTTTTTCTATTGCTAATGTTTGTTTTTCAAAATTTTTATTTCTTTATTTTTGGTTACATAAAGGTTTAAAATTTTTTTTTAGTTTTCTTTCTTCTCTTTTCGTTTTGAGACAGGGTCCTATACGCCATGCAGGCTGGCCTGGAGCTCTGGGAAGTCCTCCTGCCTCAGCCTCCTGTGTGCTGGGTTCTAAGCCTGAGACACCATGCACAGCTTTCCTAGTTTTCAAGCAGTGGCTTTTGGCTATGCTGATCTGCACTGGTTTTGAGCTGAAGATTATTTAAAAATTATCTTTCCTTTTCAGAACATAACTACTAATTACAGATTCTTACAATAAAAAATAAATATATAATATTTCTATCATGCTCCTGAGATTAGTACAATATATAGTTTAACCTTCAAAATCTTCCATCTTGACATTTTGTGCTTATCATTTTGATATTAAAGCATAAAAATTATTTTGAAAGGTAAGCAGTTAACTAAATTTATTGCCATATTTTTTCTTTTTTTTCCTTAGGTTTCTTGAGTCTAGTTCTACTAACAGTTCTTTTAGTGACTCTCTAAGAATATTAAACATACATATAAACTTTAAATAACTTTATTTTCCTCTTAGTCTTAAAAAATGGTTTAACTGGATATTAGGATATATGTTGACAGTTAATTTTCTTAAGTGTGATCATTTTGTCTTGGGCAACTATTATTAACCTAACTTCATTTCTTTTAAAAATAATTTGCCTTTTTCTCTGATAGCTTTGCTGTGTTTGACAGTTTCATTATTATGACTGTTGTGAAATTATTTTTATTTATCTTTCTTTATATATTTAAAGTGCTTTAATATAAGGAATTAAAAATTTAATTCTATAAAATCCCCCATCGCTCTCTTTTTCTGCAGTTCATATAGGTTGGTGCCTCACACTCTCTTCAGGAACCATTAGTGTGTGTTGCCTATATCATGTGTAGAGAGAGTTTTGATAGTGACTATTAATTTTTGATCTTCAAGGATTCTAATTGGTTCTTTTTTCATCTTCAGCTGTTTCCCCCTTTATGTCTATTTTCACATAATAGTTTGGATTCAGATTTATAATATATACTGGTGGTACTGGCAGGTGTAGTGTCACTAAGTTACATCCCTGGCCCGATTCTTATTCATTTTTAATGGATGTAATCCTTTATTAATCTTTAAACATCTCAAACATGCTACAATTCATCAGACAGTTTTGGAATGTTAACTTTATCTGTAGAGCATTCATATGTTCTTCTTGTAGATGTTGTTTGCCATCTTTATTATTTTACATTTTTTCACGTACTTAGGAATTTGGTCTATAGGTTCATTTTAAGTACAGGGTTTGGGACTTTTCATCACCTTTACTTCACCTTTCTGACCTTCTACCCAGGCCTGAGACCATCAGGCCACAAACAAGACGTTATGGTAACAGCAGTCAGGACTTCTTCCCCACCGCCACACTGGGGAAGCCACAGGCTCAGGCCCAGACTGCAGCCATGGCTTCTTCTGAGGTTTTGCCTTTTACCTCCCCCGGACCCTCCAAAGCCACGTTCCCAGGCAGTATTCAGGCAGGGCTTTGATTTTTACCACCCTCTCCTATTTTTTGTGGTACTGGGGATTGCATCCAGGGCCTTTGCTTTGAACTACATCCTCAGCTCTTCATATTTTTTGAGACAAAGTCTTGCTGATTCGCTGAGTTTCCCATGCTGGACTCCAGCTTGCCATCCTCCTGTCTCTGTTTCCTGGGGTGTTAGAGTTACAGGTTTGTATCACTGCATCTGGCTACATAATTCCCTCTTCCGTTTAACTGAGTCCTACCTTTTAACCCAGCACAGCAAAATGCAGAGCCTACTGCTTTCATATCCTGCATGAAGCACATTCTGTCCTCAGTGCCCCATGGGAGCCCAACTCCAGGTTGTCATTGCCTGCTTCTGAAAGGAAAGTCTAGTAGGCCCATGGCCTCAGCCTCACTCGTTACCCAGTATCTCTGCCCCCCAAGGCTTATCCATCATGTGCTAAGTCCAGCTATATGTTAAATACTATGTCTTTTGATATTTTATGTATGGGAGCAGAAGAAGATGAACCAAAGTGTGAATTTCCCAGGCCATGCTGTCTTAGCGTGGAATCCGTGTGTGTGTGTGTGTGTGTGTGTGTGTGTGTGTGTGTGTGTGTGTGTGTAGATCCATGCTTGGCTTAGTCAGGTATGCCACACATTCATCCAGTAGCACACTATGGAACATCAATAGGCTCCAGAACACCCACCTCTGTGTGTAGAAACCAGGCTTCTATGCTAAGCAAAACTTATCCTGTCCCTACTCAATGTCATAACTCTGCGACCCGCGGCCAAAACTAAGGCCCTACACAAAAACCGATCACAAGACCAATCATTCAGTATACAGTCAGCTTCTCATATGATGTGAACACACCGATTAGTAAAGGCCAACTCGGTCGCATGCCGCTCTCCCCGCCCCTCTAATATCTCTATATAGAGCCAGTGCTGACAATAATAAAGCAGAAGTGTTCCTTTGAAACCTTCTCCAGAGTCTGTGTGGTGACTCTGCACCTCACCCTCTCAGCTCGGGCTGACACTCGATTCTTCAACAACCTTGACGTTGACAACATATGTGTGTGTTCTGTATTCCACTATTATGCTTTTAAAAGGTGATTCTCAGAATTTAGGAGCACCCTGGTCATGGTTTGCATGTGCTCAGACACAGGTTGACATGGTCATCTTTAGAAACTCTGCTTTGTTAAACTCCCCTGCATAACCCAGACCTTCCCTTTGTGCATCTACGCAGTAACACAGCGGGATGTTTGGAGCCTTTAATTTATAGCAACATTCTTCACTCCACACCTAACACTGAAGTTAGTGATGATAAAGAGTGAGGGTGGGGTCGAGGGCAAGATTATATTGGGGGATTGATTAGATGATGGCGCTTCCAGGCTATATTTTTAAGGGGCTTTTTTTAACATAGCAGATTGTGCAATATATATTCTCTGATCTTGTAGTTGTACCGTTTGATTTAAGAAAGCAGACACTAGAGTGGTAATTGTTTTTCCATACTGTATTTCTTACAGTATTATTACTCACATGATGCAAGTTTGCTTAATATTGAAATCAATAAAATGAAAGGAAATTATACTCGCATTTCTTTGATTCCTTTTTATTGCATATTTCCCTCTTTTTTGATATATATTTTAAAGTGTACAACATGAGGTTTTGATATACTTATTCAGACTAAAATGATTTCCTTAGTCTGCTTTCTTTAGTTCTTAAATGTGAAGTAATCTTGTCATATTTCTGCTATGGTCATTTATTTTCTCAAATGTGGATTTTTTTTTTTTTGTATTCTCACAGGGGAATCACTTAAAGCAAATGTTAACATTTCCATGAACATAGGAAGTCTTTGTTTCTTTGAGGAGAAAGGGTGTTTTGGGTCTAGTAGGTCATCCTATCAGTCGGGCTGATATCAGAATATCTCAGAAAATGGGAAATCCTGAGGGTAAAGTCATCTTGCCCTCAGGACAATTGTGCTGCTTTTTCCTTTCTACCATGTGAGGTTTAGGATAAATTTCTAACCAATACATTTCGAGGTCATTAAAACTGGTCCAATATCTACAAACTACGGAGCTTCTAAAAGGATGGATTCTTTAGCAACTCGGACACTGGTTAAATTAGTACATGTTTTTTGGTATCTTGAATTGCTTTTATCAAACCTATTGGAAGGTCCCTATAGAAGTGTGCTTTTGCCTCATATTTTTTGCTTTTTCTTGGAAGGACTTGTGAAGGACTTGACAAACACTTGCTAAGTTGATTTATAAAACACTTGGCACAATCTCAGCCTTTTAATCATGACAAATCTCAAGGCTGACAAACTGCATGTTGATGTCCTTGTTTTCTATCTAATGAAAATATTTAATTTTCAGAATGAACTGAAAGTCACCCCAGCTTTACTTAATACCAACCTTGCCTAGGATGACGAATTATCCTCAAGGGCAGCACCGTGGCCCTGGAGTCCCAGAAATAAGGCCAGTTGCTCTGACTTTTCACTTTTCACTCTAGGTGCCAGTTTATTTGTCTTTCTTATCAAGCACAGGAAATTTTTATTAAAATACAAAATATCAAAGTGTTTTTCTTAGGATTCATTATTTCTGGAAGAGAATTACTCCCCAATTATGAATTAAATTTTACGACTTTGTAGTGCAAACATTTCTGTCTGTAGGTCACCAACGCACCTAATAAAGCCAGGGGATAATCCACTGGTAATGTTTTGATTCACTGCCTGTGAATTAATTCATCTATCTTGCTTATAGTAGAAAGAGAGATATGTCCTTCAATACCTTTGTGTCTGAAAAGGAACACTTGTGGGTCTCTTATTCTTTTCTATGAATTTAGGGAATGATCATTTAAGCCATTATAAAAAATGGAGATCTTGATATTCTGCTCAGTGAAATAAAGTTCGAGTGGCTGCTGGTGGTAGTGTTGGGAATCTCCTGTTAAGCATCTTTATCATTGTCGTGTCGTGATTATCACCTCAGATGGTTGAAAGAGTGAGCCGACTCTTTTGGCAAAGTGTTCGTAATGGTGGAGGAAAGAGTTGTGATCGCTCAAAAGACAGCTTTGAAGATTTTCTCTTTCTTCTCCTCCTAAGTTAGGGTAGACCTACACTTCTCAGCTGAATACAGTACCGTACAACACCGGTTGCAGTCCTGACCTCCTTGACTATGCATCCCAACTATAATCTTTACAAATGAAGATGACAGTCATCTTATCCTATACATTTCTCTCACATTAGATTTAATTTATTTTGTATGAATCTTAAGCTAGAAGATCCCAATAAAGTAGTCAAAGGTAGCAGTTTTGCCCTCAAATCAGGCTTTAGAAAACTGAATACCAGACAGTAATCGAATTTGGGCTACCATACATCCCAAAGATATAGATATCTACCATAAATAAGCCTCCTGGCTATTTTATTCTACTAGAGATCAGCAATATTTAATGTACTGTAGTACCGACTTGCATGTATTAGGGATCTCAAAGTGAAGTACCATATTATGGTTATAAAGCAGAACATTTTAACATTGAAAAAATAATTTAAAAATAGTAATTTAAAATCTGTTTATTTACATAATAAATGTATGTATATATGCATGTATGTATGTATACATGTATGTATTTGGTTTTTTGAGACAGGATCTCACTTTGTAGTTCAAGCTGACCTTGAACTCACTATGTAGCATAGGCTGGCCTTGAATACATGGCAATCTTCAATTTTTAAATTTTAAAATAATTTTAAATTATCAAGGCATGATTGTACATGCCCGTAATTGGAGCACTCTGAGGTGTGGAGGTTGAGGCAGTTTTGTAAGTTTAAACCCAGCCTAGGTAACTTAGTGATTCAGTAAGTCTTTGTATCAAAATCAAAATAAAAAGGGACAGGGATGTAGTTCAGTACAAAGGCCTTTGGTTCAATCCTCAGTTTAAGAGTATTAATCAGCAACTCAGTGGAAATTACAATTGTGCTCTCTCTCTAAGGCAGTAGTACTATCTTCTCTGGTGTTTCATGGTCTCACAGTAAAACCAATAAGTTCTTTTCATTCACGCAGTCTCAGAATTTTTCAGCAATGGTGTGATTCCTGGTACTCAGAAGCTTGGCAACCACTAGAAACCATCTCTTACACACAATAGGCTCCAGTCATGAAGGCTACAGCTCGGAGAAAGCTCCATGAGATACGAGCATACTCCTCTAAGAACAGAATTCAGCAGCTGAGCCAAGAGAGCAATCACAAGACAGTGAAACAAACTAAGAAGCACCTAAAATGTTCCTGTGATCTGCTGATAACAACTGTGGATGTTAGAGAAATAGACACAGCCCAGTGAAATAGCACAGGGAGCCCAGACTCTCTCTCACTCTCACACACACACATGCACAGCAGGCAAAAAGTTTAAAAATAAACAACAAGACTATATTAAACTAAAACTATACTTTGGTATAGTGAAGGAAATAATCATCAAAATGACTGAGCAACCTATGGAACTAGAGGAAATATTTGCAAAACATATATCTGATAAAGGATGAGTACTCAAAATACACAACTTTGGCAAATGAATATTTTATAATCCCAAATACAGGAATTTTAAAAATTGACAAGGATGTGAGTAGACATTTTCCATTGGCTACACCTAGATGGCTCATGGAGGCATGAAAAGCTCAACATCACTTGTCATCAGTGAATTTCAATCAAAACCACAAGGAAAAACCACCTGTTAGGATGATCCACAATTAACGTAGGACAGGAAAAAGATAAGTGTTGGTAAGTCTACAAAGAAAAAGGAACTCCTCTAAATGTCAGTGGGAATATAAATTTACATATAGGGGTCCTCAAGAAATTAAAAATAGAACTGTGATATGCTCTAGCAATCCTATTTCTGGGTATACACTCAAAGAAAATGAGATCAGCATGCGGGGGAGACATTTGCATCCCCACATTCATTGTGGCAGACTCAACAGCCAGGGTCTGGAGGCGAGTCAGAGATCTCTGGATAAACAGAGAAATTTATGACATATATATATATATATATATATATATATATATATATATATATATATATTGTGATCTGCTGATAACAACTGTATACACACACACACACACACACATACACACACACACCAGAACTAAAAAAGAAGAAAATCCTGCTCTTTGTGAGACCAGAGATGGACTTGGAGGGCATTATGTTAGGTGAAATAAGGTAGATGCTGAAAAACAAACACTATATGATTTAATTCATATGTGAGATCTAAAATTTGAGACTCACAGATGTGGTGGAGATAGAACAGTGATTGCCAGGAGCAAGAAGTAAATGGGTAAGTTATGGTTAAATGATACAAAGTTTTAGCATAGTACTTATTGCTAAAAATACTGTATTATATAATTAAAGTCTCTAAGAGGGACCTAACAATACTGCACTACATATTTAAAGTTGCTAAGAGGATATATCTTATATTTTGTGTTCTTAACAAAACAAATAAATAATAACAACAATGATAAAGTGGCAAAAAGAAGCTTTGGGAAGGGACAGATGTGTTTATGGACTTGATTGTAGTGAGAGTTTCATGGTAGATGCTCATTCTAACTTATTCAGATATCTTCATTGTATATGCACAACTTTTTATATGTCAATCACACTCCACCAATGTGATTTTACAGTCAACAAAATGCTCACAGAACACATAGCAGTCAAATAATACCACAGCATGAGTGTCTTAGTTACTTTTTTCATTGCTGAGATAAACACTTGCCACCCAAATTTAAAAGTAGGAACAGTTTATTTGGCTCACTGTTTGTAGAGGTTTCAGTTCATAGTTGGCTGGCTCCAAGGTAGGGTGGCACGGCAGAAGGGTGCCACAGAGGAAAAACAGTTCATGGCAGGCAGAAGGCATTAAGGCAGCAAGCAGCGAGTGACAAGTGATGTGCAATGACATCAACAGCCCTTTTTCTTCACCTTATGTATTATCCAGGCTGTTTTCCCTGAGCAGGTAGCACTCACACCCTTAATCTTAGTGTTGCTTTGTGAATTGATTCCAGAATCACACCTTTCATCCCAGCATGACATATCCTAGATCCAGCCAGCTCCAAAGAGCCCCACCTATGATGGCATGAAGCTTAGGGGCGGGTGTCTAGACACCCCATAATAATGGAGTTGGCGGAGCTGTGTCTCTGATTAGCTGCCCTGCTTTGGGTCCAGTCATGGAGAAGCCAACTACAGAGACAAACAGATGAGACTCTAGGGGACACCTAACACAACAGCACTCCAAGAAAATCCAGCAGGTGTGCCAGAATGAATGCCTAACATGAAAAAACTCACTGCAGTTCCAAAGAACAATTCCGAAGCCCACAGAATCTGTGTGCCTCTTTTATTTTCCTAAATGTTTGCTTAAAAAATTGATATTTTTTCCATTTTTGTTTTTTCCTATTTTAGAATTGCACTCGTTTCCCCACAGTGAGAGTTTTCATCCCAGTTCTTCCCATGTATGCTGCTTTGTCAAAGCCAGAATCTGTCTGCTTGGTTTCTTTGTTCTCTCCCCTGCTCGTGACTTACACATTCTGTCTTTAAATCTAAACAATTTTTGGTGCCAGGGATTTAGCTCAGTGGTTCTGGCACCTGTCTTGCAAGTGCAAGGTCCCAGGTTCAATCCCCAGCAACCACATACAATACTGGGCATGGAGACTCACGCTCAGCAGCAACCAGTACCACATACCACAGTGCCGGGCGTGGTGGCTCACGCCTGTAATCTCAGCACTCGGGAGGCAGAGGCAGGAGGACTGCTGTGATATGAGTTTGAGGCTGAGCTCAGGGCCAGCCTGAACTACAAAGTGAGACCCTGTCTCAAAAAAAAAAAAAAAAAATCTAAACAATATTTCACTTGCTCTTACGTGAAATTTTTTAAACCATAATATAACTCAAGACTAGTATTTCTCCAGTAGTCAAGAATTAATCTTTAATCTGCAGTACTGTTATTTCTTTTAGGGAATTCTGCTAACTAGTCTATCTTTGAAATAATTTTTATATGAATTTTCTACTTTGGAAGCCTTAAATTTCTTTCTGTTGAGTTTCTTTTTGACTGTCATATACAAGGGTTACATTTTCTCTTACTGCTGTTTCTTTCTTTTCTTTGTGTCCACTTCCGTTAACTAAAGCCTTTCACAAAAGATCAGAATCTTGGGCTGGGGATTTAGCTCACCGGTTCTGCACTTGCCTTGCAAGTGCAAGGGCTGGAGGCTGGATCCACATATAACAATGCTGGGTGTGGAGACACCTGTAATCCTACCACTTGGGAAGCAGAGGCAGGAGGATTGCTGTGAGTTCAAGGTTGAGCTCAGGGCCAGCCTGCACTACAAAAGTGAGACCCTGTCTCAAAAAAAAAAAAAAAAGATCAAATTCTTTGCATTCTCCAAAAACACAGTATAGTTACAAAGGATTGTCTTCTTTCCTTGGCTTATGTTTTCCACCAGAGTAATCTTTCATTTGTCATTTTTATGTTCATTCTCATTCATTTAATATAAATTTAGTGAGTACTATGTGCTGGGCCCTCTTCTTAGTGTTGAGAAAGACCTGTCGGGGAAACCAAGTTCATGCGTCCATGAGTATTACATCCCAGACAGAGAATCAGACAGCAAATATATAACCACATTGTCAAGTAAAACTGTTTCTTTTAAGGGTCGGACAGTGAGTATTCTGGGTTTGTTCACTACATGGTTTCTTTAGTAGCTTTTCCACTGTCAGACAAAAGTGGTTGTAAACAAAAATAAACAAGTACTTCTGTGTTCCAATAAAACCTTGATAGCAACTAGTTTAGGACAATTATTTTCTGATGCCAACTTTTATCTTCTTTTTGGTATTGCTTCCTGCGGGCAGTTGGCATAGCCAAATCATAACCATGAGGCCTACGGTCCTGGATGGGTGAAGGAAGAGACAAGAAGCTGATCACTGGCCCCAGTGCAGAAGAACTATAGAGGGCTGGACACGTGGGAGCCCCTGCCCTTCACTGAGAGTTATTCTGAGACTGAGGGGAAGAGGGCCTTCTGGACACCGTTGGTCATGACCGACTTCTAGTTGCCCGTGTAAAAGGCTCAAAGATTGGAATTCAATACAAAGCTGTTCCTGTAATTCACCAGGTCTGCTGTGGGGGTGACTTAGCAAATAACAGGGACTCAGAGCAAAGAGAATATGGGAATGTCACACAGCACAAGAGGTCCTTGAGAGAGTAAGAGGCCAGAGGCGCACTGGAATGATACCCAGAAGATGCAGTGTTTCTTCTTCTTGGTTTCTTTTATGCACAATGTTTAATTTCAATGATTTAAGTCTCCTAATTTTCTTAGGTCACTAACTGCTTGAAAAATATTTAAAAGCTCTCATTAGACAGCTGGTTGTTGTTCCATGCAGAAGCAAATACAGATAAACAATGAGAAGAAAATAAAAATGATTCTTAATCCATCCTTCTGAGATAACCAGTGTTAACATTTTGAGTTACATTCTTCCAAATATTTTCCTATAAATACGAGTCTATATCAAATCTATACATTAAATGTATGCGGTAAAACATTAAAATGGGCTCATAGTAAATACGCACCATACCACAGCACTCAGAAAGGAATAAATGATAGAAATAACTATGTACCAGATATAGACTGTCCTTAAACTGCAACCTGCCTTTTGCATTCACTAATATATTATGAAATCTTTCTCAGATCTTTGTGTTCTTTGCACAGTGATTGCACAGTATTTCCCTGCACATATGTACCATAATTTACTGAAAGAAACTCTCATTGTTGAGAATTTACTTCTTTTTTTCAGTAATTATGAACAACATTGACATGACTATCCTGTCACTTAAAAATAGGCAGCCAGCCTGGCATGGTGGTGCACACACGTAATCCCAGCACTCAGGAGGCTGAGGGAGAAAGATCACTGCGAGTTCAAGGCAGCCTGAACACTCCAGTGAGACCTTGTCTCAAAAAAGGCCCATATTTCCTTTTTTCCTAGTGTGCTCTTTGTAGTAGAATTGTTCTTTATAAATACATTTTACTTTGAGCATTTGCATATTTTTTATGTTGAAGATTAGATTGTTACATGAGAAATTCTGGTTCCTCTTGCTCATGCGGATTGTGTGAGAGGCGAAGGAAGCACCGGGCCTCGATTAGAGCTGGGATGTGGCTGCTCCGTGACGCGCTACCCACAGGAGCCGAGACCCTCGTAGCTACTTGAACAGATTAAGGAACCCAGTAGAGGGTAATTGTGAGAGCCAGAAATCCCATTGTGACCACTACTACCTAACACCAGGGGAGCTCCATTAAACCATTAAATAGTAAAAAACGGGCCTGAAAAAAACTCAAAGTGTGTCGCCAGCTGACAAAGGGCACAAAATTCATAGTGTAGGTTGACATTTAGCCCTTAACACACCATGACAGCAGCAGCTCCATGGTGTGTCGGAACAGGGGATGTGCGGAACTCTCTCTCACCATCTCTGGCTCTGACTCATGTAGTAATATTACAGAAACCTTTGTGTGAAGACTATAAAATGCATATTTTTTTGACGTATGATGCCCCGGCTGGTCAAGTCCATCAGGGAAATCTATACAGAGACGGGTGGGGCTTCCACATCTTATTCATATTTATACTTTTTATGTAAGCCCCCTGTTATTTTCCCCGAGAATCTAGGATACAGCAGGCTCTGGGGAAATAAGTATTGTAAAGTTGGCAGGTAGAAGAGGTTTTTGGCTGTTGTTTTTCAAACATATTACACATATTTTTACATTATTAAAAACACACGCACACGCACAATACCATTTCCCCAGAAGCCTCTTCGGCTGACTCGTGTCAAGTCTAGTGATTTATAAGATTGTTTGCATATATTATATTTTAAAACACATATTGCTTTTGTAAAATGTGTATTTATTATGCATTTTGGAATTCATAATATGTACTGGAAAACCTGCCTGTGCCTTGCTGCATCTGAGACAGTCCGTCATGAAAACACGTTTCTGGAAGGGACAAATTCTTCAGATGGAGCCAACCAATTTCTCTGCAGCTCCGTGGTCAATTTCTCTCTCCTGTCTCTCTCTCTCTCTCTCTCTCTCTCTCTCTGTCTCTCTCTCTCTCTCTCTCGCTGTCATTCTCTCTCCTTTTCTCTTCATACACACATACTTTTTCTCCTTCCTTCCTACATGTCACACCCATGCAAATAAATAATAAAAATAGCTATGAAATCTCAGCCTCAGAAGAATGCTCTGTTAATAAATCTTATTTTTAAAGCCACACGGTAATCATTAGGCGAAACAACCCTGAACAAAACAGCAATTCCGAACTCTGCAGACTGGGCTACCAAAAATTAGCGAATGACTCCGCGAACCCTTACGAAGTGTGTTCATTTCCACGCGCTGTGATGCTGAGGACCAGAGGAGAATGTGAAATGGAATTGTGCATTCAGTGTCTGGCTCAGGCATCCCAGACATTCCTACACCCGCGGGGCGGTGTGTGGCTGTGTGAGTGCGCTTGGCTCTGCTCACGCACTTCCTGGAAAAGCAGACAGCATTGGCTTGAGCCGGCTTGGAGGTCTCTGAAGTTCTCCGGTTCGCGCTCTCAGGACTGAGAGCGGCCAGCAGAGCCTGTGCGCGCCCGAGATGGACGGCCCGTGCCCCCATTAAGGCTCTGACCCTGCACATTTGCTCTCAGACGCTCAGTCTCAGCGGGGAGACGAAGAGGAAGAGGACCAGGGGTCTGGTTTTCTATCATCATCGCTGTCAGCTCAGCCTGCCACACTATGGAGGGAGAGGGAAGGGCGGCCTTGCTTGCTGGCCCGGCTGGAAGACACAGAGACAGGAGAGAAGCCTCGAGGAGCACCAGTTGGCCAGGGAACGAAAGGCTTCTGGATCCGGACCGGAGCAGGTCTCAGGATCCCGCGGAGGGACTCTGTGCCTCTGTCCTGCATGATTAGCAAAGGAAGGAAAAATGAGCCCAGGTGCTGAGCCTGCTGATGTGCACTGACAAAATCCCTTCGATCCAGGGCCGGACTGACGGCTGAAGGTGCTTCTCCTCACCTATGGAAAATGGGAACCAGCCTGAGAACACAAAAGAGGGCGGGGTGTAGGCTCTGCAGCTCGTGCTTGTGGAAGCTGCCAGCCAGATGTGTGTAGCTACCCTGCCTGCTGTCATCAGTGGAGATGGATTTCTTCAGCGTTGGTGTTATCAACCGTTGGGCTTTGTCACCCACTAACTCAGTTTCCCCTGCAGATGTCTTGGGCTGCCTCTTCCGAAGCTTTTGCAGTAGCTGCTGCCTCCACCATGCACAAAAGGCAGCGCAAGAGCCAAGATTATGTCTTCAGTGCATTATAGGCTCAGGCAGTGCGTATATCTTCAGTAAATAACCGCCCGTTTTCACATGGATTATTTAGAATTTCTGATGAAACGGCAGAAATGTCAATGCGGGGTGTGAGCCACCAATCAGAGCGCAGCTCCGCAAGCCCTCTCTTCTTCAGCCTGACTGCTATTATCTTCAAGGGGGAGAAAATCTTCCTTGTCTCTTGTTATACCTTTTTTATGATCTAGGGTGCTGTTAATAACGACTTTGTGTTACATAAAACAGATATATTAATGTCACCAAGTCCTGAAAGTACTGAATCAACCCCACTCCTTCAAAAAGGCAACACACAGTGGGCAGACAGAAGGAAAGACTGACTAGGGTTCCTCTCTGCAAACGGGAGAGAGGTGCTGGCCCCTGGCCCAGTCCTCTATGAAGTAGGATATTTAGAGGGACACGTGGTCAGGTGGGAGATGCGGGGGGTGGGGTGGCTGGAAGCCCTTGGAGGGGAACAGATGGAGTGTGAGGCTTGAGTTGTGGCTTAGTGCTCCTCTGACCCGATTATGTTTGTGTGTTCTCAGGGAGACGGGGAAGAAGGAACCATGTGGCTCCCTCTGCAGAGAAGACTGTCCCTTTGTGGGGCTCGTGTAAGTGGATGATTCAAAACAGCGTCTTCAAGGGACCCAGCTGTCTGTTTTCAATGCAGAGAAAAAGCCATTCTGCTCTTCATCCCTCGAGGTGTGCCCCTGATATTTATCTCTAACAAAGTAGGCAGGGAAGGTATAGGACAGAGGAAGCACTTCTCAGTGGCTCAGATCTGCTGCTCTTGAATTCCTAGTGAGGTTTCAGGTGCTCAGCCATGTCCTGTCACTTGGAGGACCATCCCCTGGTAGAAGTCATAGCCATCTTTTCCTATATCCTCTCTTAAAAGCAGGGCTGCCCATCTCAGTCCTACCACTCAGTGGAAACTAAAGAGGCAACCAGCCACTTGCTTGCCATCCTACAGAGCCCCAGAAGGAGCAAAAGCCTTTCAGATGAATCCAGATATGGATGCAAACCAGGAATAAAGGAGGGAGTGTCATGGAGGGGCTTTTGCAGACGGTCTCACCCCCCTCACTATGTCTCATTACCCAAGATGCTCTAGGGTACCCATCCTTGGCTCATGACTGCCAAGGAAAGGTAGTTTCTGGGTACTAATTATAGGATGGAGATTACAAAAGTCTTGTAAATATTAAACAGTATAAACACACACAAATACAGACACTTGGCTCCCCATCTCTGTGAGTTCTGCATTGGTGGATTCTACCAACCATGGATCAAAAATATTTAAAACCCTCAATAAAAATAACTCCATTTTAAGGAAGAAGAAAATTTGCAGTATAAGTACTTCCATAACATCTGCAACATGTTAGGAGTTATAAGTAACCCTGAGGTGATTTTTTTTTTTTTAGGTTTTTTTTTTTTTTTTTTGAGACAGGGTCTCACTTTGTGGTTCAGTCTGGCCCCAAGCTTAGCCTCAGACTCACATCACAGCAATCCTCCTGCCTTTGCCTCCCGAGTGCTGGGATTACAGGCGTGAGCCACCACGCCTGGCACTATGGTATGTGGTACTGGTTGCCGCTGGGCGTGAGTCTCCATGCCCAGTATTGTATGTGGTGACCGGGGAATCGAACCTGGGCCCTTGTGCTTGCAAGACAGGCGCCGGACCACTGAGCTAACTCCCCGGCCCAACCTTGAGGTGATTTTGATGGGAGAATGTGTGTGGGTTAAAGGAAATGCTACTCCATTTTATATAAGAGACTTGAGATTTTAGAAGACACGGAAGGTCCTGGAACAAAGCCCCTGCAGACACCAAAAGATGTCTGGACATTTATCTAGGAACTAAGGATAATTCATTTCTGTAACTCACAAGACATTGACCTGTATGTACTGTATGCCCATTGTATGCCAGTCCTGGGCCACACTGGGCTCTGAGCCTGCTCTCGTGGCAATTACAGTAGAGGGAAGCCTCCAGCCAAACACTGGAGTGAATACAAAACCATATGAGAACCCACAGGAGATGGGCGCTCCTCTGAGCAGGTGAGAAGACTTCCCTAAGGAAGCACAATGAAAAGCCATTCTAGTCAGACGGGAGAGCTTGTGCAAAGGCCAGCAGTGGCCAGGAGAGGAGGATCACAAGGAAACAAGGACATAATAGGGCACCCTTGGAATATCTACTTATGTTCCAAGCTTGAAATTTAACTTGTAGGTTTATGAAAGAAGCTTCACCTGGCCATGCCTTCAGGGTGGGACTGGTGGCTTCCTCCTATGATGTCACACATCACCACGATAGAGCCTGGCTTCCACTCTCATCCAGGACCTGCTGCGTTGCTCAATCCCTTCACTGTTCTGGGGTTGGAGAAATAGGTCAGGGCAGATGGAAGAGGAATGAGCTACCACAGGTTTTCACCGAGCCACAGATTCTCAGCCTCTACTTCCCCAGTCCCTGGACAAACCTGGGAGTTAGCTGTGCACCTGGGAACTTTTGGCACTTTGGTTAGTGGAATAAATTCTGATTCAAAGCAAACATGGGGATTGTGTATGATAGATGAGAAATCCAGAATGTGGAAGGCAAGAAGAGAAAACGTGACATTTGGGAATAGCACTGGGAGAACCTTATGACCAGATCCGGTGACTTCTTGGGAGTGTAAAAGAGTTTGGGAGATGTAAAGCCACTACAGAGATCGCCCAGTCCATCAGGTGGATCTGCCAGCCATCGCGTCCCCCCAACTGCACAGCCTGAGAACACACTTCATTCACTGGACGGCAGCCACCCTACAGGGGCTGCTCGACTACTCCATTCTCCTCTCCTCCCGGGGGTCCCCACACAGCTCTGTGTATCTCCACGTAGACTGGCCCTTCCCAGTCATCGTCTTCCCTGTCATCACAGCTGGGCACAGCTGGGCCTACGACTTCCCTCTAAGAGCAGACAAGAGCTGCAGGATGACAGAGACACCCACCTGGAAAAAGGACGGTGGAATTGAGGAAGCTGCTAGTGAAAGAAAGTATCCTGAATATCCCAGGAGTTGAACTGGAAGTTGAGTGGGATTTATTGGCTCCTTGCTGATTATGAGATTATATCGCAGGCCTCCAGAGAGATGCGTGAAGGATCATGTAAATCCTGCATCCTGGCAAACGGAGGAAAACACTAATTTTTACATTAGTGATATCTCAACATGGAGTTGTTCAGGAAAGCATCTGTTTACCACTGACTGGAAGGTTTAAAATGTGACGGCAGCTACTAATCTCATCTCTCTAATGGACAGTCACTCAAAGAGGTCTGTGCCCTCGGGGAACAGGAATTTTGACCCTGAAGGAAGAAGGAGGTGCCTTTAACCATCTGTGTTCATTACTGGGCATCACGGCCACTTTAAGAGTACTAGATAGGCTCTGGGAAGCTGCTTTTGCTCCATCCCCTTGAATCTGACCCTACCAAGGTTAACAGCCTGGTTCTGTGTTGGTTTTGAGCACGCCACATACGCTGGGGAAAACTTTCCGTGCTGATCATTTGTCAGGCTTCTTGCTTAGCTTTAATGATGTTTTCTTCACATGTGTAGAACAGGTCTTGAGAGAATGCTCTGCACTTTCTCTCCTCCAGGTTAGCGGAGGAAATGCCCAGAACTGAAGTCACTGATACAAGGGAAGTTCTGAGATAGTATTGGAGACGCGTGTTTATGTTAACCCTGTTACACATCTTACAGACAGTTGTAAAGGTTCAGATGATAAAGTAAAAAGAAAAATATGCAAACATTATTAGACAATTTATTCTTAGGAGAGAAAGAAGTAGGACCAGCTGAGGGTAATGACCTTGTGTGCAGCTAGTGTACATTTCTGAGCACAGCATGGGTGTGACACTCCCTGGGAGGGAGATGTCCAGATGTCTTGGTTCTCTTGTGAAGAAGATCGAGCCTCTCCTCCTGTGTGGCAGGCCCCTGTGGTGTCTGTGGCTTTCATTTCTAGTCTGAATCTAGAACCTTTGGCATGTATGAGTTACATATATGACAAATCTTATTTTAATAGTACATTTCTAGGAGGCTAAAATTAAAAAAAATCTTAAAAACATTCAAATTCTGGAGGAAACAGCAAGAATTTAAAAAGAGATCCTTTGTATTATGGACTTCAGTTCCCTGCAAGTCTTAAGCCAGAAGAACATTTTCCTGAAGGTCCTGGGGGAAAGTGTCCAGCCCTCCCTCAGCATGGGTGCCTTCTAGCACGTGTCTGTGAGGGGCACACAGAAGAATGGGGTGAGGTGCTGGATAGGTCTCCAGAGAGTCAGAGGACATGGGAACGGCTGCCCCGAAGAGTTTATAGGGTTTCATTCTAAGATACCACCGTCTTTGTTCTGAGCTGTGACTGTATGGAGGGGTTTTTTGGGGGCTGGAAACAGGAACTTCGGAGTATTTTAATAAGAGATCTTAATTTGGAAAAAATATAAAAAGTCTCCTTCCTTCCTTCTCTTCTCTTTTTTTCCAGTGCCAGGGATTGAACTCATGACTTTGGGCTTACAAGGCAGGCAGCGGCATCAGTGAGCTACATCCCTGACCGGAAAGTCTACAAAAGTTTAGAATGAAACAAGTCAACAAAGCCTGGATTTAGAGATGATGTCCAACCCTGACATGTCAGTCCATGAAGACACTGGCCTACAGGACTTGGAAACAGAGGGAGAGACACCATGTTGTGCCTACAGGTAGAATCAGCCTTCAAAACTATCTGGTCTGTGTGTTGTAGAAAACTCACAGCAGAAGAACAGAGTTTTGGGGTAGGGACAAGAATCCTAGATAGTAAGAATGAGAAACTATTTACATTAGTTTAGCACCTTTGAGGGAGATTAGTGGGAGTCACAGCAGCTAAAAATCTGGGAAACAAGCTAAGAGAGAGAATGTGAATCCTGATAGACCTTTAAACAACTCATCAACCCTAATGTAAGCATCCACCACCAAATAGGTAAAGACGGACTGGTTTTCAGGAGGAGAACTAGGAGTTTCCATTGGAATTTCTTAGGAAAAGGATTATGAATTTAAATGAAAGGCAAGGATGATTGTTATTACTACTTTTAAGATTTTGATGCCTTTCAAGTTCCTATGGCTTAATTAACTATATTCTGATTTCCATTTTTCTTTATTAATGCATGAAAGCAATGATGAGAATATCCCTCCCCCCCAACACTGGAGTAGAGGAAAGTAATTAAAGAAGTGTCAATGTTAAAGTTGAACTCTTTGAGGATAGAGTCAAAGAGCAGACCAATATGCAGGCTAGCACAGCCATGCCTCTTGAGAGTTCCCAGTTAGACAGAACAGGTCCGTCAGAATGATGGCTGGCAGTCCACAGCAGCAGGGGAGGGAGGCTCATGGAGACCATGGCAATGCCAAGTAGAAACTGTTTGTCGGAGCCAGAGGATTATTGAAGTTTCCTTTTTTAAAAAAAATTTTGGCAAAGCCACTATGAATATAGATTCACTAAGTGTTGGCCAACAAATTTTGAGGACTTGCAGCCATTGGCAAGACCATCCGTTAGACACTTGCTTCACATATTTAATGTTCTCTAGGATTCAATGTTCTCTAGGAAACTTGGATTATTCCTTGACTTTCTAAGTAAAGGTGCATAGAAGAATAAGGTGTTAAAAGCTCAGAACGATCTAGTTTCTGGGATGGTTATGACTCAGGGTTTACTAATATAATTACAATTTGACTATGATTTGGGCCCCATGTAATCTTCTTTAAATAAGAGAAAGAGCTAGATGTGTTGGTATCTATTACAATGAATTATCTTTTTTTATTTTGAGCTGCAAATTTGCATATTACCTTTATTTTATTTCCCCAACTTGGCTAACGGAGTTTATCCTTGGGAGGAGATGGCCCCATTCCTGGAATGTGGGAGTGGTGATGTTATCAATTTTGTTGCCACAAAAGGTGGAAAATCATCCAGGTGACAGATGACATCCCGTGAGTCTCAAAGCCTCTCCCCAGACTAGCAGTCTTTGTCCCCTGGTCTTGACCTGTCACTCATATTTACATCTCCTGCAAACAAGGATCCTTAAAACTAGAAGGCAGGAGCTGGGCAGTAAAGCAGGCTTGAGACCAAGGAACCCACATCGAACATCAGATCTTATAATCACCATGCAAAAGGCAGAAACGTGCTCCTACAAGCGCCCTTCATAGATGGCTCTTCATCTCAGCATCTACAGCCACACTCTGCTGGGCTTCTCACTTTCAACTGTGCAGGGGCTGAATCGGGGATGGGGGGATAGCTCTCTTCCCCTGCTGTCTCCTGTCTGTTCAGCCCTTGAGCTAACAAGTGGTTAGGGAAATGACAGAAAACAAAACCTGGCTGGGTCTGGGTATTTGCTGGTTTGAAGAAGGCAGCTAAAGAAAAGTATGGATTTTCTATAGGTTTAAAGGGTGTATTTATTAAATCTTTCTTAGTGGTTCTAATAATTAAGCTCTGATTTACAAAAGCTCTATTTCCATTTGTTTCTTCAATTCTCTCCTTCAAAATCCCTTTTTCCTTCTTTTCCTCTCTCCTTCCTTCACTTTTGTTTCCTTCTCACTTAAAAAAAAAAGATCTTACTTCCTATTATCTATCTTTTATAAAAGCAAAAGGAAATAAGAAATAGAAGGAACAGGAAGGTGTAGGAGGGGAAAGGGACCAAAAAAAGAATTAAGATGTGCTCTGTACATGTATAAACTCCCCACAATACATGTAGTGATCATGTACTTCCAACTTGTATAATAAACATATTTTAAAAAATAGAATTAAGCTCCAATTGTGTAATTGAGTTTCATTCAGTACAGTTTTCAAATTTCTGCAACCACTTTTTTTGGACATTGTTAGAAAATCTCTCTGAGCGGCCTGTAATATTCTTAGGGCTCCCATTTCCAGAAAAAGTTGATAACATTTAGGATGTCAGCAAACTCACTTGCTTTTGGCAAACTATTAATGGTGGAGATGGAGGTGCTGTGGAGGAGCTGAGGGGTTACTAGGAGCCAGTGAGGGGCTCGACCGCATTAGAAAGAGGCCTGCAGCACAAGGCAAAAGCTGTCCCTTTGCACCTTGCCCTGGGCCTGCGAGGGCAGGGTTCGTCAGGATGGAGGAAACCCTGAGCAAGATGGGTGGGGAGGAAGCGGCGAAACATCACGGCAGGACTTCACCCATCAGGGACCTCCTTGGCAGGAAGCAGCTTCCTCTGAACAGCACGGCGTTGTGGCCTGCTGTTCCCTCCCAATATCCAAGGCACTGGCAACAACAATGGCTCCCTACCCACGTGGAACAGGTTGTGTGGTTCAGCCAGCCATAGTTCATACACCATCTTCAGAGAGACTCACAGTTCCAGCCCTTTCTTTATAATCCTCTGTGTGTGTGTGTGTGTGTGTGTGTGTGTTTCAAGTGACAGTGCCCTAACCTTTGTACACTTTTTGGAAATAACTCAGGCAATTGGTTCTTATTACTGGCTAAATGCTTATGAAATTTCATTTTAAGAGACATAACTAAAAAAAGCATAAAAATGTCCAAACTCTCCCATTTAAAAACATCAGTACAAAGACCTTGTATGGTAATGTGTGAGTGCAATGTTACAAATGAATTATAAAGATTGTGGAAATAAAGTCTAGGAAGGAAAGGTGAGAGATCTTTAATGGGCCTCCCATGCTTTTGATGTGGGGAATTAACACTGTGCCTCTGGACTTCATTTTGAAAATATACCCAAGAACAGACAGTACAGACCTAATGTGGAGACAATATCGATGAGTCCAATTAGAAACTACTTTCATTTAGCATATTCAAGATTGACTGGAACATTAGAAAGCATTACAGATTTCTAGATAACCATTCGGTTAATTGTTTCCTTCTTGTTTTCCACTTCTCTATTTCCTAATTCCATATTTAGAGAGATGTAGAAATAGAATTCAGGCCCTGGACCAGGTATCAGTTATCTCAGAGAGAGAGCATTAAAATGATAGCACCCAACAGACTCATGGTCCTACTTTGAAATTTTTGACTTTACAATAGTATGAAAGCATACCCTGACAACCAATCTGTTTTTCAACTTAAACACAATAAACAAAAGAAGAGACCAACACTTTAATGGAGAATAGGCTTTGTGTGAGATGGTTTTGCCCAACTGTTGGTGAATGTGTCTTTGGAGCATGAGTGAAGCATGGAAGTTTATGGTCTTCAGTAGTTCTGGTGTATTAGATGCATTTTTATCTTATGGAGGTTTTATTGGGACACAACTCCATTGTAAGTTGGGATCTTGATTATGGGTAGATTCTCTGTGTTGATTTTCCTAAAACACTACTACCGCTACTACTGATATGATCATAATCATAATAAATATTTATCATGTACTGTTCGAAGTACTTTCTATATATCATCTCATTTAATTTTATAACAGTTACATGAGACAGGAAATTATTATCTATTTTTGAACATATGGAAACAGAGCTGAAGAAAAGTTAAGTAATTGCTCAAATAGCAAACAGTGGAATCAGAATGCAAATTTGGCTTTCTCACATGTCTGATGAAGAATGCTTTCAGGGCTCTGATAACACAGGGACAAACCCTAGGACAATATTTTTGTGTTTTAGGGGACGCCATCATTTCCAGACACTGGTAACCTCAACTTCTTACACGAACACAGTAGGTGCACTAAAACCAGGTACACCCACAACAAATAACAACCTTCTTTTTGGCCTTATTTATAATATGTAGTTAAAGTAGAACAAGGTAAACAGAAGATAAATCATTAAAAGTGGAAGTAAGCCAACTTCTATACATTCTGTAACCTGCTTTACTCAGCACAGAAGAGTCAGATAGGACAGATGTAGCTTTAATATCCTGTAGATTTCTCATTTTCAGAGGGAAATGCATGCAGGCCCTGGAGAAGACCAGGTTCAAAATTTGTTCTTTCACTATGTGACCTTGGGTTAGTTACAGAGTCTCCCTGAGCCTGGTTCCTTCCTCTGAAAAATGTCTTTGTGATAATAACATTATCTTGTTGGCAGCAGAGACGAGATAGCATTCAGCACAAAGCCTGGCATGGACTGAGCACACAATGAATATTAAACTGTGTTTTACTTATGTTGTTTTCTAATTCTATAGTTTTCAAAGGGTCTGCTATTGATTGGTGCAGCAAATAATTAGGTAGAAAGCTCACAGAATGTATCTTAGGCTTCTGGGCCTTCGTGTGGGATTGAAGAGGCCAACCGTGATTCTATTGGCTTCCAAGGCCAAAGGACTGAAGGAGGCCAAGCTTTATCAGTGGACAAGTTTTCATGAAGGGCCATCTCAGATAGGATGGGGCAAGCGAAGGAGATGTAGTCAGTGAAAGAGAAACTCACTTTCACTAAGCGCCTAGCGGGTGCCAGTGATATAGCTGAAATTCATTCCATTACTTTGTAAAGATGCCTGAAATAGGACCAGGTCTCAACTTTGCAGACCTCTGAAGTTTCTAGATGCATAAATTGCAAATGATCTATTTTTAAATATCTGAAACAATGTCAATATCCATCCCCACAGGGAGGGCTATCAAGCGATACAGGTCCAGACAAGGATATTTTTAAAAAATACCAAAGAGTCTCTAATGTGGCTAATTTCTTCTCTAAATATAAGATGATGATGATGATGATGGAGATGATGGCGATGATGATACTTTTCTGGTCTAGAATCTCTCAGCTTGCCCTCAGGGTTAGATGTACCACATGGACCCAAACATTCTAGTCTTTAAACATTCTGGGATGATCTACACATTTGAAATCTATGTTCCTTAACTTATTCATCCAGTCAGAAAATGAAATAAATTATAGCATCAGGATGCTGCCGTTAAGTGCCTCGAAGAGGAGAAGTGTTTTCCGGGGATATTCTGCTTGGTGTCCGTAGGAAGGTAAAGTCATCTAACAATAGAATCTCTCTCCCCAGCCACCTCCTGACTAGGCAGTTCTACCTCGAACATCAAAGCTGCTGCGTTAAAATTTAATTTGAATTTAAAATCCCTGACAGGGACCAGCACTGGGGAAGCAGGGGTTAACCACGGAGATAATGAGGCCACCGCTGCCACTGCCGATTCTGTTGACAGTATTGTATCACCTAATGAATGTGGCGCTATACATGTTGATGAGGGGCAAGCTAGAGTCTCAGGAAAGGTAATGATAATGAGGAGGGGCAAGAGCTCATGCTGCAGATGAAGAGGAAAATCAATAAAATGCCTGGCCTGGGAGGAGCAGTGTGAGACCTGGGCACAGAAAGGGGTGACCGTGGGCCCCTATTCATTCGGGATATCCTGTCTTCCACTGAGCACTTTGCAGAGCCAACCGTGTCTGTGGGACCTGGAGGGAAGAGGAAACGTGAACGAAGCGTCTATGTCCTGAACCCCCTTTCCATTGGCTTGGTGAAACACAGAACCATGACACTTCCAAAAATAATCAGGGCAATCTCAAAACCCTCACCATGCGACAATTGCCATCTTTGTTTTTCTATCTGTTTAATCAGGAAAAAAAAGATGTTACAAGTCTGCTTTGCTTTCTTTTGACTGTGACTCATACCTCCACAAGGTGCTTTGGCTTTTTTTTTTTTTTTTTTGCAGTTGAGTTTGGTGTGATTCCTTGACAAAGATCCTTTTGGTTCTTCAAAATGACTCTGTAGAAAAAAAAAAAGACTCCACGGAGCCACCATGGTGACTACTTGAGACAGCACAGGCACCTGGGCAGGCCGTGGGAGACCAGCGGTGTCCTTGTGGTTGTGGCTGACAGGTGACTCCAGGCCCCACAGCCTGAGCGTTCTAACCATCAACTGTTCTCTCGAGTGTGGAGACCAACGGACTGGCCTTCCACACTCGGGAAGGCGCAATATGAGAAGAGCTGGCATCAAATATTGCTCTTTGGCAGAGAAGTGAGGAGGTACCACAGCAGCAGGACGCTGGGCCCTGGAAGACTGGTGGGCTTCTCTTCAGTTTTAGGACTCAGGAAATAGATTTCTGGTAGAAAAAAGTCTGGATATGTATTTTATACTTGTCAGCATCTTGAAGAGGCCAACATATATTTTTCCAGGAGTCACAAATCTGATAGTGTGGGAGACACTTAGAAAACTTTAAAATATACATTCTCGGGCCCACCCTAGAGAGGCTCAGGTGATGACGCAGGTAATATGGCTCGGACATAAACACAACTTTATCTTTTCTTTTTATTATTTTTTAAAGAATGTCCTGGAGGTGGCTGTCACATCCTTGTGGCTGAGGGGCTTTGGTGAAAATGGGCAGAAAATAAGACAGAACAAATGAGAAATAATACTTTTGTTCATAGCCTAGAGCAGGGTTACTCAACCTTGGCTCTGCTGACATTTCAGATCTGAACATTCTTTGTCATGGGAGCTGTTCTGTGCCTCCTGGAATTGTGACAGTTTCCCCAGTTCCTCCACACTGGATGCCAGTAGCACCTCTCTTAGTCATGGCAATCAACAGTGTTTCCAGGAATTGCCAAATTTCCTCAGGGTGGGGTATGGGAGTGCCAATTTGCCCATGGTTGAGAACTGTTGGTTTAGACAGACATAGAAGCCTGAGCTTCTATCTCCAAGGGGTGCAGAGAAACACAGAAAAGTCACTTTGAACACCTTGATGGCTGATTGCAATGGACTGTCTTTCACTTGATTTTATTCTCTGAAAAAAGACCTCATTTCACCTTGCTCCAATTGCTGCCATTTGATGGAACACTCTTTAAGGGAGGGAGTGACCCTGAAGAGACTCTCTCACTTGGCATCAACCTCTTTCCTGGCTTCCAGTCAGCGTGGGATACCTGCCCCGGACGCAGCCTGTGCCAGCAGACTCCACAGAGCCCAACACTCCCCGGACTTCCACAGCTCCATCCAGCACCTGCCGTGGCCACATCCTCAGGCCAGTCAGTGATGACCAGAAAATTCAAAACTGCTTCTGGATCAGCAAAGGGACAATAGAGACTGGAGAAGCAAAAGGATGAAAGTATTCAAGGTTTCTATCAGTAGAAAAAGCTGCTGTCCTCCTTTCCTTTCTTTGCTCTGTCTTGATTTTCTCTCTCCTGTTTCTCATTCCTTTACCATCTCCCCCTCCCATCTCTCTTCTCCACTTCCTCCTTCCCTTTTCTTTTCCCTTCTCTCTCTCTCTCTCTCTCTCTCTCTCTCTCTCTCTCTTTAAAATCTATTCCATTGGCTTGCCCAGCAACCTTACAGAAGCTACTCTTGAGAGGAGCCTATTGAGCCACGCTCACAAATTGCCCCCAGAGCCCGCTGGATACTCCTTCAGATGTCTAACAAGCGTTGAACACAACTGAGGTTTAGAGAGACACAGAAATCAATACTGCGGCTTCCACCGGTCACGCTGAGGGATTAGTTGTCCCAAGGAAAAGCACAGACAGTTGAATAAGAGAATCATGACTCCGAATAGCCTAACAGGTTTATGAACTGGAGAGCAGCCTCCGGCTCGGATCACCTCCAGTTGGGCTGGAGAAAAGGGAAAAGGGGAAAACATTCACTTAGCTCACTCCCCTTTTGTATTAATGAGGTCAAGCATTGAACCTCAGGGGGTCAACAGTGGTCCTCAGAGGAGTGACAGCGGAGGCCAGTGGGCAAGAATGACCAACTGAACGGTGGCACTCACAGGCTCGGAGCACCCTCCTGGGGCTGGTGAAGTCTGTGGCCGCATCCCTTAGGATGGAACCAACAGGGAGGGTGGATGTGAATGTGAAATAGAAAAATAACTGCAGCTCAGGGATTTAGCTCAGTGGTTCCAGCGCCTGCCTTGCAAGCGCAAGAGCCTGGGTTCGATCCCCGGTGACCACATACAACAATTCTGGGTGTGGTGAGTCAGGCCCCACAGCAATCAGTACCACATACCACGGTGCCGGGCGTGGTGGCTCACGCCTATAATCCCAGCACTCGGAAGGCAGAGGCAGGAGGATTGTTGTGAGTTCTAGGCTGAGCTCAGGACCAGCCTGAACTACAAAGTGAGATCCTGCCCCCCCCCCAAAAAAGAAAAGAAAAACAACTGTGCCATAAACTACTTACGATGGGCTGTTAAACATTAATTAAGCATTATTAAGCATTAGACAGTGGCAAGTGTTTATATTTCAGAAATCATGAATATGAGAGCTCAGTAGAGTAGCCAAATGAATTCAGGGGTCTTCTAGATGGACGGACTTCTCAAAGAGCAAAAGCAATGGAGACAGGTAAGTGGCATCTCCACCTTGATAAAAGTGTAGCAAGGAAGGGCTCATTTCAGTGATTTTACAACCCCCTCATTCCCACCTACTCTCGTTCACATTCTAGCAGCGCCTCAATTGCACAGGACACCTGATTAGGATGGAGTTTCAAAACCAGGTGAGGCCAAGAGCTAAATGATGTCAGTTTCCATAAAAGTAGAAAGAGACACTTTATAACTGGACCTATGGGCTTGAGTGAAGTGAAGAATTAAAGCTATTATCTGTATAATTCAAACCAAAAACCTACCTTTCTCTAAATTTATAGGACAATTTAGGTCCTAGCTGAATAATTCAGAAAAAGATAATCACCTCAATTATTTAGATGACCATCTCATCCCCTCATCTATTCCATCTTTCTCACTCAGATGTGAAAAGTTGACAGCAATTAAGTCTCTTAACCAAGCCACCCACAGGAGGCCACCGATTTGTGGGAGAAATGTCCTGTTCCCAGAAACATCGTCAGTGGAAACTGACCAGGATGAGACTTTCTCCCACAGGCTTCATTGAGCAGCACCCACCTGTCTTACTGAGGTTCAGAAACTCCAGCCTTAAGGTCAAGGTCACGGCCGGTCTTACACAGCCGCAGGCTGTCTGTTTTGTTGGGGGCCATTGTGGGTTTCACCAGTTCCAGCACAGGGGGATTCAGTCCTTTGGATGGCAGCCTTGGTCCCACAGAGCCTGCACAAGAGCCTTGTTTCTGGGCCATATCTGGGTGGTGAAGGAAGCTGTGCACCCGAGGCTGATGAGCTGTCCAACAGGGAACAACAGTGTCTAGATGGAGCTTTTAAAGAACCCGGGAGACACCTGATTGAATTGGCAAGAGTCTTGGAGGAAAGCAGTCCTGGGGTGGGGGAGGGGGCGCTCCAGGACAATGGTGAGGTGATACAGCTGCCCGTCTGCAGTATGCTTTCCTATTTGAGTGCTACACGTGCACCTCCAGGTCCCCGTCTGACAGTGTGTGTTTCTACGCACCTGGCTTCACAGGCACAGGCGCAGCGAGTGTGTCTGTGGCATCCAGGCTGGTGGATTCAGCTTTCCTTTGTGTGAACATTTGTCCGCCTGGTCCCATCCCCCTCCTCTCCCTCCACATTAACCTAAAATATGAGCGCATGCTCTGGACTTGCCTGTGTAGGCTACTCCCGCGCCCTGCCCCCTTCCCCAGCCCTCTTATCTAAAGCAGCGTGTCACTGCAATTTTATGGTCAACATTACAGACTCAAGCCCTCCTTTGAACCAATCACACTGCACTGAATATGTTAAGAGAATCCAGGCTTTCTGTAAGGAGCTAGCTTCCGGAGCCGCGCCGCCTGACCTCGCCAGAGCAGCCCCCATAAATCTGCCTCACCTGATGGGAGATGGGCTTTTTAGGATCTCTCAGGGTGCTTTGAGGTAGCACTTCTATGAACTCCTTGCCACAATAAATAATGCTACCTGCAATATGTCTTTGGGATGTGTCAGCAGAGGCTGTCCTGCCATGAATTTTTATTCTTGTGCCGTCTGGAAGATAGATTCCAGATTCGGCATTTCCCCGCACTTAGTGTCAGATCTCTTTACCCCCTTGCCCCAGTAGAATGACAGAGACCACAAATAAAATAAAATAAAATAAAATAAAATAAAATAAATTTTTAAAAAAGCGTCCTAGGAAAAATGGGCCAAGACTGGAGAAAGAGAACCACACTCACCTTGTCACACAGACAGAGCCAGTGACAGGATGGCAGTGGCCAGGTGAGAGGAAAGAGTGTCTGTACATGGGCAATTCCACAGTCCTCAGGAAGCAAGCAACTCATCAGGGCAGATGGAGAAAGGGATTTTGTATCGGATGAAGTTAATGGATAAGAGGGAAGCCCAAGTTGGGGTCAATAACCCATTACAAAGGAGACCAAGAGAAATATTTTCGAACATCAACTAGGTTGTTATTATACTAGGAAGATTCTAGGCCACTGGTGGCGAACCTAGGGCATGTGTGCTGTAGCTTGCAGTTTGTATCATTGAGAGCTCTAAAAGATTCGCTATTGCTGCTAGGCAACTGGCCTGTGAAAAGAAGACAATGGATTTAGAAATAGCCTAGAGACGACAAACGCTGTGAGTTGTGTTCCGGAAGCCAGAGGTGAGAAGGAAAGACACTTCTGAACTTTAGAATGGCAGTCAAGTTTCTTTCCAAATTTCACTGACTTGCATGTCTCTGCTGAGCTAGAAATGAGAGTCCACACACGTGTGTTTTCCTAGTTATCATCTCTGCAACTTGAGACCACCTGGCACTGCAGAAGCCAACATTCACCTTGCGATGCCCAAGAATTTCCGCTTCTTTGAAATGCCCCAAGTCCCAGGAAGTTTCTGCATTAATAACTTGCCAGCCATATCCATTACAGTGGGAGAGAGTGCTGGAAAGGAAGAAAGCAAAGGTGGTTTTGATATGTTAACATTGCACGATGGTAGATAATTTCATTTCTTTGCTGCTTCCTTTTTGTACAGAATACAATTCAGCAGCCTGGCAGGAACATTGCCCAGACCTGGTTTCCATGTGCATCAAAATTCACACACTCTCAGACAGATAGCTGAGCCCAGGATTTGGGCAGACTTCTGAGTCAAAGCCCCACTGCGGCATGCATAGGAATCACGGCCCAGGGGATCTCACAGTGCAGGTCTTGGTTCAGCCGGCCAGGGATGCAGCTTGAGATGTTGCATTTCCCATAAGATTCCAGGGTTTACTGATGCTGCTAAGGCTTTTGGGCGATGTGGTAAAGAACCAAGTTCCCATTATGTATAATACTGCTTTGCTCTAAAGTGGATACGTGGCCTCTAAACCCAAGAGAAACCCAGTCTGTTCCTTTGTCCTATATACTGCATCTTCAGTTCCTTATAGATTAAAAAATTCAATAAATATCAAGACACTTTCAAAATTGTGCTAGCTTCAGCATTTGCATAGAGCCCCTAAGTGAAATGGATCCTCTCATTTGGAGACCATGCAAAGAGTCTGTATTTCAGATTCATTGTGAAATTACAACCTGGGGCAACTGAATTTCTGGTCCAGCAGTGACAGGTTGTGAGGCCCTGCCCAAGGGAATCAGGTTGCTTATGAGAATGCCAGCTTTGCATGGCGGCTTCTTAAATAAGGTCCTACCTACCATCAATGCCATATCATCATTTCTAGCCTCCCAGGGCAATGCAGCCCATGCTGCCATGCCTGAGAGAAGGGGGCAGAGTTAGGGGATGGCTATGTGATTACCTTCACTGATGGCCAGCTATGGGTCCCCCATAGGGAACATAGGGTGATCCCACACATATCAGTTCATCTCAATACAATAAGAATGGCAAGATCATGACACTGACCACCTAAAGTGGGGGTGATCGATGAGGTCAATGACGAATGTATTTTTTGAAGGCAAATTAAAGTTGCTCATGGTTAATATAATCTTTGGAGTACGAAATAGCAGGAGCTTCTCATTATATCCCAACATGTTAAAATAAAGCAGCTGAGTATACAGCAGTTCCTGTCTGTCAAGCCGTCTGAGGCCAAACACTGTTCACATGATCACCGTTTGTAACCTGGGCTTTCTGCCTGCTGAATACCTTTCAAAAACAGAAGCTCTCTCCTAATTGCCTGGGCTGACCTATATTTAGAAACCTGAAATGCGCTGGTGGAGTGGAGGAGCCAGAAAAATGTTGGAGTTAATCACTAAATCAATCTGGGCTGACCCCATGAGGACAATGAGCATCGAAGGTTGCTGGTCAAGGAGCTTTTGGAGGCTGGACTTAAAAGAAGTCTCTTGTTTCCCTGAAACTGGAAAAAAACTGCTTCTTTTTGCAAAAACACGTTCTCGGAAGAGAACCTGGCTCCTTGTAGGACAGCATTTTGCTTTCCCCATGCCAGGCGCTGGGTCAGGGTCAAGTTCTTTTTGTTTTGGTGACTCTCTGAGCTCCCCGGTGACTTTCGAGAGCCCTTGGGACCACGGGTGGAGAAATAAGAGCCATCTGGTGATTCTCAAGGGAAATCTAGCTGCCGGGTCTTCCCTCTCCTCCCTCCTCCCAAGAGGCCATCTTTCCTTCACTCACAGCTTCTTTTAGATTTCTTAGTATTCTGAGGTGTTAAAAACTCATGATTTAAATTTCCTTTCAAATTTTGTACCCACAGTGTGATTAGGATAATTTTCTAAAAGTTCAAGAGTTTGAAAAATTAGAGGATAGTGCAAAAGTCTTAGGCATGATTTTCAGTTTAAGTGAATGGTAGCATGACATTTGGAAATGAGCACCAGGTACTTTGAAGATTAGCAATTACCTTTAAGGAACATGCAATAGAAAGTTCAGGAGGCTCCTGGGTTCTGTAGAACCAGTGCTCACTTCCATATCTCCTAGCTCCCAGAACTTCTACGCCCATATATAGTGGTTCAGCTTTGAATAATCAATTAACCAAGGAGAAAGTACTCCAAATCTTGACAGAGAGTTACTGGTCACTTGATCCCTCCATACAATGCTTTTCAGATAAATGAGTAATGAAAAAACCTGCTGTTTTTTGCAAATTTGCTTTGGATGTTCGGCTAGTTAATTGTAAGTTCTATGAACTACACACAGACATTTTCATAATTCTTTTGTTAAATTTTATAGAGATAAACTCGGAACTGAGGCACAGATTTTATTTATAGACTCATTTCTGGGAAGATATACAAGTAAGAGGTATCTCTGCCTGCAGTAAGTTTATGTTTTAATTGTCAAGATGAGACTAAGTTACTAAAACAATCAGAAACACACAGATAGACAGGATTATGTTTCTAAAATGACCAGAGATACACAGACAGGTAGGTGTGAAAAGATATGACATAACACGATCCAGATCACATCATCAACAATTCAGAGGAGCCGACTATGGATGAAGAACCCAAGAAATGTCTTTCATTGCTAGACACTATATAGGAAATGAGGAAGGGCATTCTGAAGAGACAGGACAAAATCTGTGAACTCCTGAATTCCAGCAGGTGCTCCTGGGGTTTTGAGGAGCTAGGTCCAGAGCAATGGACTACGCCTGCTGGAATGGCAGGAAGTCAAGCATGAGAGTCTGGGAAAGGGTGGGTTAGAGTGGAGGTGACATGTTATTAGCAGTGAGTAATGGCACAGTGAGTTATTTTCAAGCAGAGGAATACTACAATGGGAATAAGTTGTAGTATGTAGTCCCAGGAAGCTCGGAGGCAACACAGCCTGACAAGGAGCTAGAGCCTTTGCACTTGACCCATGGAAAATAGAGCTTTGCAATGGGACAAAATATTTCTGAGTATAGCAACGCTCTCCTGGCCTTGACCCTGGTGGGTCTGAGAACTCTGAGGATCAGAAAAATAAGCCAAAAAAAAAAAAAAATGGACAAAACTCTCCAAGAGAGTTGTTTTGCCAAAATTCTATAAAATTTGGGAGGACATAAATAGCACGCTCTGGGATTCTATCTAAAAGAGATATAAGCAACCACCCGAGGGGCCGTCGCAGTGATGGGGGAATGGGGACATTCTACTGGAGGGGGAGGGAGAATTTTATGACCGTCTATACTAACAAAAAACAACCATTTTGGTCGATTATAGTATTGTTTGAAAATTAACAATTCATTCCCTTATTCTCTGCATTTGGGGTGACTGTCCCCAATGTCTCCCCATCTATACAACTAAAGAAACAAAGACCAGTACTATCTCCAGAGATGCTTGTCATAGATGAGGGGAGGGTGAGGTCTCTAGCCTCTGGTGGGGACAGGCCGGTGATGCTGTTCAATACCCAAGAATAACCAGGACAGTTATCACCCAGAGGATTATTCATAGTCAAAATGTCGGTGATACTGCAGCTGAGAAACTTGGTCATAGGTGAAGGTGCTTATCTGAATTATTTCTAAAAGCAAGATTTTAGAAATGTGGTAATCCTCACTTCAAGCAGAAGAGAAATAGATAAATATAGAATATTCATATGATCAGAGGATGCACCTGGCATGTTTTCCAATATAGCTTATAATATAGGCAATTGTTCATCCTATAATGCTGTTAAAACATCAAAGCTGTATCAGAATACAGTCCCAGTTTTGTAACAAAAAAAGGATGCAAACATATACCACATCACAACCTACCCAAAAACAGGACTGGGAAGAAGTCACCAGAATGCTCCCCAAAGTCAGTTCTGTATTTCTAACCCAACCCATGAATTCATTTTTTGACAAAAACACAAATAATGTGTTTTTCAAAACAGCTCCATGATTTGAAACAGGGGCCAAACCCGAGATGAAATATAGCTATAGTGAGAGACTTTTCAATTGCCAAAGGCAGGAAGAAGATGGTTTTACTTATGATGAATTAATGTATAAAGGGCACGCATCATTTGAAGTTCCAAATGAAGCCGAAGACACCTGATGGCATTGCTAAAAGAGCTCCTGGAGATTTAAGATACTTAATAAATGGTAGTACCGGGATAAAGTATAGTGCAGTCTTCTGTGGGGCCAGTCTGTCCGTGCGCTCTGTTGAACACTGTGCTGTGTGACACAGTTTCAGGGGCACCACTGACAACTGGGAGTGGGTCCAGCCGAGAACAACCTAGGGAGGGAGGAGTCTGGGAACTGCATTGTGTGACAAAGGGGTGAAGGAGCTGGAGATGTTTAGTCTGATGAGAGGAATGCTTAGGAGAGATGTGAGAGCTGTCTTCAAATATTTGCAGGCTGTCACACGGGAAAGGGACGAATGGGCTCTGCCTGGGCCCAGACCACAGGGCTGGCACTAATCGCAGATAACAACTGATAAGTTATCTGCTTTCACATAATTTCCAAATGAAAAGAGAAAACTCATCTAGATCAAAGAGCTTTCCACAACAACGCGGCTAATTTAGGAAGTCACATGGTTCTGGTTCCTGTCACGTGACAGCATGTCAGGGCTGTTACAGTGAAGACAATGAGTGGAAGATGAGAGAGGAATGTGGCTCCTGCTTTTGGGCACTCCTAGTGCCAAGTGGTCAGCACAAGAACTACTTGGAGAAGCCAACATTCACCCAGCACGGTACACAGGCCTTGGGCCAGGAATGGTGCCAGCGCTTCTTGGCTCTGCATAACCATTCTGTGAAGAAGCTACTATACCACATTCACCCCATTTGCCAGATGAAGAAATGCAGACACTGAGAACTGGCAGAAACTTTCCCAAGAACAACAGCTAGTAACTATGTCACATTCTAGAATGTCACTACTAATACTGTTCATCATCATCACCATAACTACAAAGAACTATTCTGTTTCCTGTGTGCCAGATAAAATTGCATTCACATCCCCACTTTATAGATAGGATGTGGGGAAGTTTTCCAAGGCTAAAATTGTGTCAAATTCTATAGTGACACTAATGATAGTAATCAGCATCATTATAATTACAGCTGTAAAACTTGTTCCTCATTTCACAGATGAGAAAAACATAGACACGGAAAGCATGAAAACTTTCATCAAGGTTATGTAGCTAAAAGTGGTAGAACTGGGTTTTGAAACTTTGTATTTCCAATTCCATAGTGGTCCCAGGAGTCATTACTGTTGACATTATTGTCATTTTCACAGTCATAATAATGACACAGGTCCTTATGCAGCCCATTCTTTGTTTCAGGCAAGCATAACAGTTTTCTGAGGTTGTACAATGGTCAATTTTATGTGCCAATGTGGAGGACATTTTTGGATGAGATTAACATTTCATTAGTGAACTATGAGGGAGCACATTATCCTCTGTACTGTGGGTGGGTCTCATCCAACCAGTTGAAGGATACATAGAATAGAAAGATCAGCTTTCCTGAGCAAGAGGCAGCTTCCTATTCAACTGTCTTTTGGTCTTTACTCATGTCACTGGCTCTCCTGGGTCTTAAGCCTGCCAGCCTACCTTGCAGAGTTTGGACTTGCCAACCTGGCATGCAATTACCTCCTTTTCTCTCTACACACATCCTATTGGCTCAGTTTCTCTGGAGAACCTTGACTAATACAGACAGGTATGATTATTATCCTGTGTTAAACAGGAGAAAGCAAACCCAGAGATACCTTGAGAGTGGTTGGGTTCAAAGCCACACAAGCAGTAAATGGCAGAGCTAGGATGAAAAGTTCGCTGTCTGGTTCTATGACTGCGCTCTTACACGACATTCTTTGGAGCTCTTTGATTTTTCTGCTGCTGCTTATCTTATAGCCCAGACCCTGGAAGTTAGGGAATGAGCAGAGGTTACCTTGCAAAGTAGAAATAGCCAGCTGAAGACAAAGAATGCCATCTCTGTGCTCCTCATAGCAAACGGATATTTTTTCTTCCTCCCAAATAGGAGACATTTCTTAATATTTGACAGAGCCAAGGCAAGAAGATCCAATACATTTTCTTTTTTTCTAATAAGGTTCAGTGTCATTGAAAAGGATTTACCAAGCACTTTTCACTTTCCCGTAAGTTACAGACAACTCTCGTTCTACCCCTACACTCTACCCTCATCAGATAACTTATGCTTCAAATGCAAAATGTTGAAAGTAACTGAGCTACATAATATCTCTTCTGGGCTTTTCCTACTTGGTCAAAGTGCATAAATAACATGCATTGTTATTTTTCCCAAGGTTTGAAGTCTTGCTCTGATTTCAGCATTTCTCTGATAAACTTTCTCCCTTTTAAATTACTAAAGTGTTCCCTGATAGGAAAAGCCTTCTTGCTCTTGGTTTAATTTCACTTTTGCCAGGTTTCTTTGAATAATGGTATCTCTTTGGACCATCCACGGTATCTCTTTTGGTGGTTCATCTTTCACATAATTTCCAAACAAAGTGACAACACAGACAAAAGCCTCACAAAAACATGCCATGGGACCAGGTATTGGAAAAAAAGGCATTGAAACAGACCCAAACAGAGATACAATGGTTTTATTATATGAGCTTTCAGAAGCAAAGAAAAAAAGAAAAAAGCAAGGTTAGCAAAAGAGGGAAGGAAAGCAAAATGCCTAACAAACGCAAAGTGCCTAAGGAAATAGTGTTCTCTTTGTAAGCACCAACATATGCTCAAAGCCGATTTCCCTGGGAGGGTGTCATCGCCCACTCACTTCCTGTTTACAGTTCTGTGTGAGAGAAGCTTTTAGATCCATTTGCAACCCCGTTGGGAGTTGCAAGGAGGAAGGTGTTGCCGTTAAAGGAGATGCTCGACCTCAAAGTCAAGGGTACTCGAGACACAGCCTCATGCATGGCCTCACCTGCCATCCACACCTCCGCCTGGTCCAGTCTTTGCTGACCGCCTAATGGGCACAGACAGTGGACCACTGTGGGAAACTCTCAGGAGACAGCCTCCTCTTTTCTTAGTTGTTTCATTACAAAGAAGGTGGACGTCCAGGGAAAAACAAATCCTTATGCTTCTGGTCTAACCAAATTCCTGAGTGTTCTGTCAAAGACAGGTCCTATTGCAGGGCCATTCCTCCTGGTTGTAATCCTGAGGTCAGTGAAAGTCACTGAGGGACACCCACCTGGACACAAAGGAAAGATAGGTTCTAAAGGATGATGATGAAGGCAACACGACTCTGGGCTTTGCTTACGTGCACTGCTTGCCTCCTGTCTGTGCCAATGCTGTTTCCAAAGACCAGCTTCTAAAGTTAGCCTCCATCCTGGGTCTTTTCTGTCACCTCTAGCTCACCGTGCCCTGTTCCTTCTCTGATCTCCCATGGCTTAGGTACTCTACCATTCTGCCTCGTATTTACTAGAAACTGTTTGGCATTCTTTTCCAATGGTTTCATGCATCTAGGTCTTTCTCACCAAATAACACTCTGTGGGCCCTGAAAGAAAGTGTCTTGTCATATGCTTGTTGAAGATTCTTCAGCCTCAGAAGATCTAGAACTTTGGTGACTTCTACAAGTTCTTGCTAGTTAAAACCTCCTCATTGTCATCTCCTTGCCTCTACTTCCAAGTGGGTATTATTCTCTGGGTTTTGCATTCCTGATCATATAATACTAACACCCAAGACATCATTGTGCATAAACATTATGCTATGGGGGAGAAAGGAATTGTTATTGCTCAAAACTCTTGATTTGTTTTCCTGTGCTAAGGGATAGGAACAAGTGCAAGAGTACGTGGTTGATTTTGACATCTAGCTCTTTCGTGAGACGTGCAAAGACATTCAAGTTGTAGAATCTTAGCTAATGATAGGGGAACATTGAGACGGACCAGGCCTCTCTTTGACAAACACAGGAAACATGAGACAAGCAGGACTAGGGGATGGGAAGAGGTGTCACAGAATTTCACTTCTGAGCTGCATGTTAGGGAATGAAGATCATGCTTCGGAGGTGGGCCTCAAGTAATACCCAACCATAATACTGATGAGGAGGTGGAGTCTGGTTATATCACGACTGCTGAGATTTAATAAGCTCCCAAGGAGAAATTTTTAGGTTTCAGCGTAGCTTTTCTTTTACCCAGAAGCTGGGGGGTGTTGTTCAGCTTCGGTATTCATTCTTTCTCTCCATTTGCACCTGCTAATGTTACCTGGCAGAGGCATAGCGGTGGCCAAGGCCCTCCTCCCTCCAGGTTTATTTATTGTGGCTATTTTACCAGCTATTGGCTCAACACGCTCCACTCAAATATTCATCATTTAGCTCTCTGGGTAAATCGTATTTAATCAGCACAGGAGAGAAAATAGCATAATTATAGATGCCGGATGCCATTACACTCAGAAGAAATTAAACCCTGTCTCAAGCCAACCAGCGGTTGTTGTGATAGCATCACCGCTGGGGTTATGGGGAGGTTAGTGGCCATTCGGGGCCAGTGGTACCATGTAGGATGCCTGACCCAGATGCGCCGTAAGGAGACCCACTCGTGCGCACACACATTCACAGCATCAAGAACTCATCAAAAGGCAGCCAGTAAATTAATCTTTTATTGTTCTGAGAATGTGATAAATGAGTGGGTAATAAAGCAAGGTTCATGCATGGAGACGCAGGGGCAGTAAATAAATGGACCCAGAGAATTCCAGTCCCCAAAGCTGAGAGGGAATTCCCATTCCCCGCCTTTCCCAAAGTACTTTCAGCCAAGGAGCCTGCGCAACAGTGACAATTACGGAAAAGGAGAAAGTCTGCTTCCACCCAGAGTCTGCGAGAACTTTCGGGGATCTGCCGGTCTACGGAGGGGGTAATGAGAAGGCCGCACGCGGGCTCACCCGGCCCTGCTCGCCACCTACGCACACTTCACAGGCGAAACTGTCCATGTCGGTGCTACTAACGGGTTATTTTGTTTGGAGAAATAGTTAACAGAGAGAGATGCAAAAGCCCAGTAATAACATAAGATCAGAGCCCTACCTGCTCTCTGCCCGTGGAAACGGGCTCCAGGGAAAAGCTGGAAACTTGGGATCTGCTGCCTTCCAGCCATTCACCGCCCAGCCTCTGCCCACACAGAGCCGAGGCCATCTGCAATTGTCCAAGTGACAGAGGGCGAGTCACCGTGAAGCTCATGACGCAGCTTCTCTCTCTTAGCCCTAAACCCCAGGTCAGCTGCCCCATTCAGCGCGGAGTGCAGTTTGCAAAAATTCAAAACTGTCCACAGATGCAATTACGCTTTACTTATTACTATTGGGTGACTGTTTTTTTTTTTTTCTTTATTCTTTTTTCTTTTGGCTAATAATGCTTCTGAGGTTTGGATAAGTAACTAAGAGGAAGGAGACCTCTTTCTGGTCCATCCTGCTGCCGACAATTAAGAAACCTCAAAGTAATTTTTGAAAATGTCAGCGTCTCATTTAGCAAAAGGATAAATAATAAATGAAGCGTAATCACTGTCCTGTGCTGGTGGTAAGCTTTGCGGTGTCATTAGTAAACTCACGGTATAATATCTTTGTGTCACAGTTTAATTATATCTTGTAATTAGTTTCAGCAATGGATTGCACAGAGTCAGGCCCCCTGAGCTAAACAAAAGGTAATAGAACTTTCAGCGCCCCTGCATAAATCAATTATGAAAGTGTCCTGCGTTATTTGAAGCTTGTTTGCTGTAATTTTATGCACAAAGCCGAACTGGTCCTTCTTGCCCGTGGAGGGCAGTTCACCCCACCCAGCGTGCCAGCCACTGAGCCTGCAGCAGGGCCACACGCAGCCCGGGCGGGCTGTCCCTGCACTTGTCAGGACCAGCTCCGCAGTAAATGACACCGAAGGGCCAGGAGCAGAAGGGGAGGGGAGTTGCGGAGGGTGGGGGCGGGGGACGCTCGAAGACCAGGGCAAGTAATAGATGCACCATGTGCAAGAGAGCAGGGAATCAAATGGGAAAAGATGTGAGGGCCGGGGAGAATGATTCTTTATGCTTCCCCGAACAAAGATGAGAAGGTTAGGAGCATCAAAGGCCAAGCGTCGGTGATGAATATGGGCAGGCCGACATGATACACGTCTCTTTATCTCTCGTCCTTTCAACATCCTGCTCTCCTCACGCAGTTGGAATTGGAACCAGCACATGGTACTTGGCAATAGGAAATGGAGAAGAAGAAGCCACGTCTTTAATTGGGTCTAATTCGGGTCCTACCGAGCTCAGAAACTGCAAAGGGCCTCTGAGCATCATTGAGGCCTAGCTGTGGTCACCAGGCCCAGACGGGAGCGTCACAGAGTCCCGCTGGGGAGGCTAAGAAGAAACTCAGGGGAGGGGGGTTGGTTAAGTCCAAATGCCACCAATATGTGTGATCGTCTCTTTTTTGATCAAACTGTAAGGCCTGGCAGAGAGTGGGGGTGGGGTCCACATTCAAAGTCCTCATGGAGTCGCCTTTGGAAGTAAGTCTAGTGCCATGCTGGCCTTTCTGTTTATGCAACAATTTACAGGTATAAATGAAACCCTGCATGAAAAAGCAGACTGAATCTTCCTATTGTGAGTACTTCGCAAATTTAACAAAAGAAAGAGCACAGGAGAGAGAGAGAGAGAGAGAGAGAGAGAGAGGAGAGAGAGAGAGAGGGAAAAAAAAAGGTCCAGTCCTCAGACTGGTGTGCTGCAATCTGGCTGGTTGCTATGGTGACGTGATGGCTTGTTCACATGGCAACATACCTTAGGTCCACTATTAAAATGATGAGAGTGAACTCGGTTGCATTAAGGAGAGTGTGCTGTATGCTAAAGCGAGTCTTTATCTCCAGAGAGCACTGGACAGAGACTAGCATCCAGTACAAATGAGGGACTAAAGGAGGAGGAGGAAAAGGTTGGAGGTCTGGGGGAAAATCGCAAGGATACAATAACTCTGAAAAGAAAGATCTTCTGCTCTGTATCTCAATCGAGAGCCTGCGATTCACAATATGGGCGAAGCATTTTGCTGTGGGATACACTATCCAAATCAGTCCATCGGGCTAATGATTCCTTCCTTGAAAAACATATTCCAAGTGAACCCGCTCTACCACCTTAGCTTTAGAAAACATCCACAGTAAATCCAACCTAGGAGCAGCCGCTGTAACAAATAGCTGAGCGACCGCCACTTAAATCAAATACTCTAATAACAACGAGGGTGGCAAATTACACAGCATTTACTTATTGAATGTAAAAGTCCACTGACAGCAGCACATCCACATCATATCACATTAGAGCTGGTGGGGAGCATTTCCTTTGGAAATTTGGTTTCATGTTTCCTTTAACACAGTGACAATTTTTCCTCCTACTGACGTCGAGAGGGTGGTGATCATTCTGCAGACATTATCCCAACAAGCCTCCCTCCGCACCCGAGCTGGATTTCTTTCTGCTGTTTAGCAGGCACTGCTGTGGCATACACAGGAGACAGCTGGGAATTACAGGGCTCTCGAATCCTACTGTGGGCTCCAAGTGATGCCATAAACCATCTGGGGGTTTACCAGGCCCAGACGGGAGCGTCTGAGCCCCCGACATTCCCATTTCCCCCATTCTTTCAGCCCTCCCCTCTTCCACCCTCTATGGCTGGCTGTGCTTTATGTGCAAATCTCATTACCATAGAGTGAGGGGAAGCCCATGCAGGCTACAAATGCCTCCTGGCTTGGAGACATGGTAGAAGATGAGTTTGGCATCTGTATGTATGGCTTTTGATGACAATTACCCCAAAGCCAGAGAGTTCTGTCCCAACTGCTCCAGATACCCACAAGCTAGAAGAGGGACCTGCATTTCAGGAGCTCCTACACTGGCACAGAAGAGGGGACAAAAGTGTTAAGACTAGCAAAAGGGGCCGAACACCAGGAAAGACAGCAAAGCCAAACACCACTAGAAAAATATCTTTTCTCCACTCCACCCTCACATTTCTCTTAAGTCCGCGGCTGTAAAGCAGAGCTCTCCAGTATTTTCACAATGTATATGCTCTGTCTACTTTCTAAGTGGGTCTTGTCAAACCTAGCGCAGGACAGGCAGGACGACTGAGGAGTAAAGGCCATGAACTTTGTCACTGGCTAGCTACGTGATCTTGCTAAGCCTGCTTTTTGATCTGCAAAGTGAGTCTAGCAATTTGGGTTGCTGGAGAATTTAATAAGGTAATCATTGGACATGCATATACTCAATCTGGAACATTTACATTTTATTAATTATTACTCCCCAGGGACCTTGCTATTTAGTGGCAGGCAGAGTTACTTCCATGGCAATTTTAGCAGTACAGAAAAGCATAATCTTTGATAATAAGCTCTTGAACAACAGGCCAATGGCTTTCTCCCCTGATTTTTAAAGAGTCCAGGACAGGACATGGCTCAGATGTGTTTATTCTAGAACTTTCTTCCCTAGATGTTGCCAGAGATGCAGGCTTGACATACAGTTCCACCTACCTTCTTCTATGACATGCTTTTCCTTTTGATTTTACATTTTAACTTCTCATAAAATGCTGCTTTTGTCCCTATGCTTCCAATAATGGGTGAGCTTCTCCTCCTGGGCATGGTAAACTGTATGGGGTAGGGTGGGAGGAGAGATAAAGACAGAGAGAGAGAGAGAGAGAGAGAGAGAGAGGGATCTTCTGGTGTCTATCAACTTCCCCTGACAGCTGCACTCCTATTTCCTCCTGAGGACCAAAATAACTACAAAGTGTATGAAATCGTTAAGCACATACAAATCCCAGAGGTAAAGGCTGCGAATAAAACTGATGATTTCCCAACCAAAAGGCATCAAAGCCCGGCCCTTATAGTTCATTTGCTTCCCTTTGCTCGCTGTGACTTCCTAGGTAAGCAGGCAGCATTAGCCCTACACACAGGGCTCCAGCCCTGCCTGGCCCGCCAGCCCGCCCAGTATGCATAATAGAGACTTGGGGTGTGGGGGGCCCAGGCGCGGCTGAAATCAGCAAGAGCATGCTGAAAAGAAAGAAGGCATTTGAATCCTCATGACTATTTTTTGCAGCTTATGATATACTTTTCACACATTTAATGGCGAGTGCAGCTTGGTTTAAAGAAACTTTCCCATTTACATGTACCATAACAGAATAATAAGGTTATGCAGCATGTCTTGCTGCATGGTCCCATCAGGTGGCATGGTGACAGAAAGACACAGTGTTGAGATATTGAAATTTGAATAGGAAACTTAGAAAAGGAGGTTCCGCTGCTCTTGCCACATAGTGAGAACATGAATATTTCTTCGCTGCCAATCTTCCCCAATGGCCTTTGATTTGGGGTCTGCTTTTTTTTTAAGGAAAAGGCACAACATAAAATGTAGAGCTCTTCACAGGTGCTCGGGGCCATCCTGAGATCTGATCACATAACATCAGGCTGCATAGACCATCAGAAAGCACATCTCCCACTCTCTGTCCTTACAGAGAGCCAGTCGGATTTATAGAATCTCATTAAGCACTTTGGAAAGCAGTGAGAAGGATGAAAACGAGTGATCTGTTTGACAGTGTAAGGTCCCAAACGGTCTAGGTCAGGGGCTGGGAAACCTCGACCTGCGAGCCAACACTAGACTGCCAGTTGCTTTCTAGGTAAACATTTTATTGGCACACAGCCATGCCCTTTCATTTGCACATGGTCTATGGAGGCCTTCTCCTGGAATGGACGGACAGGAGTAGCTGCAAGAGAGGCAGTATGCTTCCCTGGAAATCTTTGTCTTCCAACCCTGTACCAGTAGGGTGTGCAAAATCCTGGTCTAGATGTTCTCAGTTCAGAAGGAGAGTGATTGTGGTGGCTGCGAGTGACCAAAACAAGATAATGGAAAATATGGCCCTTCAGCAGGGCCCAGAGGGAACTTGAGAAGTGAGTTTTAGTTAGAGAAATAGTGTGGGAGAGAGCACAGAGGAAACAGGCGATCTTTCTGAGCGCTTGGTTAGCACAGCCCGGTTTCCTCCAGAGCAGTGGTGGACAGGATCACCCAAGAAGCGGGAGGCAAACTACAGGTGTGGGATCCCTGCCACCAAGGAAGAGACAGGTTTTCAAGGAGTTGAAGGGGTAGAAGAGGTGGCTTGTGTCACCATTCAGTGGAACAAGAATGTGATGGGTATAGGAGGAAAAAGAAAATAAAATTCCACCAGGCTTGATGGCCTGTACCTGCAATCTCAGCTATTTTAGGAGCTGAAATAGGAGGATCATTAGCTCAAGTCAAGCCTGGGAAATTGAGTGAGGCCCTGTCTTGAGATAAAATATAGGAAAGCATAGGAATGGAGTTTAGGGGCCATCTCTTTGACAGGGAGAAAGAAGAGACAAAGGTTGGCAATTTGAGTACATGGCCTAGTACAGAATTTTCCAGGCTAGGTGTTATGGTGTGTTATGGCTTGTGTCAAGACGTCCCCGAGAGCTGTTTCTCCTTTGCCCTGCCACCCCACCTTGGAGCCAGCCGAATATGGTCTGAAGCCTCCACACACTACGAGCCAAAATAAACCCTTTCCCCTCTAACTTTGGGTGTTGGGTATTTATCTTAGCAACAAGTGAAAAGTAACTAACCCATGGTATATGTCTTAAGATAAGGAAGGATTGGTAGAGGGGGATGGAGGATCTGGGGAACAGAAAGGAGGTTCACCTCATCTATATAAATCAGTGAAGACTCCAGGAGATCAAGTAGACATTTTGGGCAGAGAAATGGATGAGCTGGGCATTGTGCCTTGTGAAGTGCCCCTCATCTCATGAAGGGCATTGGCTGACAGCAATGTGATTGGCCAGTCTGACATTAAGAGGGTGGGGAAGTAGAAAGGTCAGAGTTTCAAACCATCCTTCATTGGAAGGCCATGTCTGTTTATCTTGGTGATTTTCTCTGCAGGATCTGGTGTGGGCCAGGTGTATGATAGAGGTGTTTCAGGTTGATATTGACTCAGGAGGAATTCCACTGGATGGGGGCATATGAACTATGTGAAGTCTGGAGTGGCTGCCAACAGCCGCATGGGGCCTAACTGGATCCAACGGGCTGGGTAGGAAAGATGGGACTAATATGAATGGCAGCAAGTGAGTCAGGGTATGAAGGCAAAAATCCAGGCTTGGTTGGGTTAAGTATGCCACACGGATGTCTCCTAACACACAAAAGAAAATAATAGAGGTGTGAGCACACCTGCCTCTGTGTGTACAAACTGGCCTAAGGCCGTCTGGGGTTCAGGCCTGTCTGCTTGGTCGTGACTCCTTCTTCAGCAAAAACCATGCAACCAATCTATAGCCACCCTGAGCAACTGTCGGCCTCTCTGCACACTTCAACCCATCCGCAACTGACCCGTATGGGTACTCCCCCTGCCATTTGCTTTATAAGTGTGTGCACTGCCTAATCGAAATGGAAGTGTTCTCCAAAACCTCCCTGGAGTCTGCTGTGTGACTTCTTGCCTCACCCTCCTGGTCCAAATCTCTGTACTCCAAAGACAAAAGACAACAGACAACGACATGGGTGGTTTGCTGAAATTCACTGAGGGATTAGGACTTGATATGCTATTTGTTTTCCTCTAGCAGTACCATTCTTAGAGGTCAAGACACTTGATTTATGTTTTAATCATCACAGATTAAAACAAAACAAAACAGTGTTCTCTTTTCATTATAGGCTTGCCGGTTTGACTGGTAGACATTGTTACCATTCACCACTATCCATTCTCTGATATTTAGATACTTGCAGAGTTGCATTTGTCATTTATCTTGAAGGAAGTCATGGCCATATTATTTGTTTTGTTCAAAAGTGAAAATTGGTGCAATCCACATCACTTCTGGGCTATATCACTTAATTTTCAACATGAGACCCTCCAGAAGTCTCTAACCCTACTGTGCAGTCATGGAGACCTGCACTGAAATGCAAGAGCAACGATTGCTAGGTATAGAGGAAGACAACCCAGTTATCTGCACCCTTAGCAGAGGGAGGAAGAGGTAATTGACTGAACTTCTCCTCTAACTCCAATTCATTTATTGAAGGCCTAAAACTTAGCATGTGGTTGGTTTTGGAGATAGAGCCTTTAAAGAGGTGATTATATTAAAACACAATCAAACTAGGCACTACTGTTTTGTGCACAGAGGAGAAAAATATGTGAAGACACATGGAAGATGCCATCTTTAAGCCAAGGAGACAGGCCTTAGGAGAACTCAAATGTGCTTACGCCTTGATCTTAGACTTTCAACCTCCAGAACTGTTGCTTTCCAGATATCGATGGTGTAAGCCCCCAATTTGGGATATTCTGTTATGGAAACCCTAGAAAATTAATATAGGGAACAAATTTCTTTCTTTTAGGCCCTCAAGCTGTCGGGGGCGCTTGTCACTGCAGCATAGCCTTACTCATCCTTGTCAGTGCAGCAGAATCATGTACAGAGGTGATAAAAATAAGCTCTTTAAAGTGATGACACTTGAGAACTGAATGGCAAGCAGTCCCCAGATGTTGGACAGTCTGGAAGAAAAAGATGTAAGCACAAGTACAAAATCTTTGGGTTGCTTGGATGGGGGAAGAGATGAAAGTGAGGAGAAGAACAGGCCAAAGCCAAGGCAGGTGGAGGTCAAGGGCTAGGCCCAGGAATATCAACTCAGTTTTATATGGTATGGAGGTTTTGTAGTTTTAAGCAAAGAAATGATGAAATCTGATTGAATTTGTTTTTAAGAATGTCACACAACTTGTGCATGGAGAAAGAGCAGCAGGAGAGAAGAATAAGATCAGGGCGACATTTGCACAAGTGCCGACGAGAGATGCCAGTACTTCAGTCTAGGCTGTGAAGAAGCAGATGGATTTGGGTATTTTGATTCCATCAGCTTTTTCCCTGGGTGGCTATGAATGTTAGAGTCACAAGTAGACTGGCCATTTCATACTTCTATTTACAGTGTTTATCATGAGAAGATGCCAGAGTTTTGGGCCGAAGAAAGAATAAGGTCAGTTTTGTGGGAAGATCGTAGATGGAGGAAATTATATGGTAGCTTCCATAAAGGGGACTGAAAAGTTAAAAGGGGCCAGTAGCTTTCCCGTGTCACATGGAGAAGGAGAAATGAGTAGCAGGGATGGAAATTGATGGAAGGAAACTGTCCCAATGATTTTAGGGAGTACGTGACATCAGTCAGGTCACTGTGTGACAGGCGATGGGAGAGAGTATGAGGTTTCAGGAGTAAAGAGTCAGGGCAGCTTTACCTGATCCTTTTCTCTGGAGCAGAGACCCATGAGGCCTGGAAAGTTGAAGTTACAGTTTCAGGCCCTGGGTGTGGAACTCTGGCTTGAGCAAACACTCCTGCATCCTGTGCTGCTCAGAGTCAGTTCTGTGACAGCCCAGGGCACTCACAGTGATCTCACTGAGCACAACACTGACTCTTTTCCTTTTTTTGTTTTTGAGACAAGGTCTCGCTTGGTAGTTCAGGCTGGCCCTGAGCTCACTATGTAGCCCAGACCAACCTCGAGCTCACAGCGATCCTCCTGCCGCTGTCTCCTGAGTGCTGGACTTTTTCTTGATCACCTTTGATTCCAAAATCAAAATCAGAAAGGCATAAACAGTTAAAAACTTATATCTATATAGTTCTTCTTGGAATTTGAAAATCTCTTTCATTTGTAGTAGGTCTCATTTGACTTTTTGCCAAGCTTGCTGGATGCCGGATGAGGAATGAATGGATTATAAGAAGGAGCAAAAAGAGAGCAGGGGCTGAAGGTCAGACCAGAGGAGATGCAACCAGGCAACTCGGTCTAGGATGGTTACTTTGAGGTCAGTTCTCCAAACTAATTAATTTATAAGTGACAAAAACATTTTTGTGGACCCCTTATGGTGTAGATGTGGTGTTAGGGTTTGCACACTTAGAAATGCTGCCTATTAAGATCACCAAAATGTGGCGTGGCCAAGGTGGAGGTAGCTGTACTGCAGCACAACAGGACAATGGCTCTCACTAAAATACGAACTGGATGTCCTAGGACCTGGAAGGGAGTCTGGTGATTCTGCCTGAGAAATCTACAGTAGCCTTCCATAGGGGAGGGGACATCTGAGAAAGGCCTGGGGAGAGGAGAAAGGATATTCTGGAGAGAAAATGTGGGGACACACCAGGAGGAAGGAAAAGCAGAGACCATGGTGCATGTGCCGCACAATTAGGGGGTTTGCTCCATCTGACAAACACCCAGGCAGAGGATGCTGAAGAGCTGCCCTGAAACCGTACTGTGAGAGCCTCATATAATTATGGTAAGAAGCTAGTACTGGACTCTCAAGGCTTCGATGGAGGTGCTGGTGGAGGTGTGGGGAGAGGGGTGGTCACATTACAGATGCAGAGACAAGAGGCTGAGTGGCATGTCTGTGGTCTCCATGTCTGAAGAGTTGACAAAATCCAAACAACTAGACCTATCTAAAATAATCGCTGTTTGTAACAAGAACTTCCTCTTGGATGATGCTACTTTCTAGTATAGATAAATCACAGAAAATAATATGCAAAGGCCATTCCAGAATTTGAGAATCTCGGAGGAGCTTAAATGGTAGAGGAGAAGACACTGACTCACCTATGAGAAGGTCAAAGTCCTATCATGGAAGAAACTGTCTCATCAAGGCTCTGTAGAAGGTTTTGCCTGAATAACGCCAAACAGAACATTTGCCAAGCAACTTGACAAACTGTGGTCACTTGTGATTGGATCCTTTCACTTAACACTGTTTTCTTCATGCTGTAGCACGTACTCCTCTCCTTGGGTCTTAACATTTATTTATTTTTTTTTAAATTTTTTATTTTTTTTAGGTTTTTGGAGACAGGGTCTCACTTTGTGGTTCAGGCTGGCCCTGAGCTCAGCCTCCAACTCACATCACAATCCTCCTGCCTCTGCCTCCCGAGTGCTGGGCTTACAGGCATGAGCCACCACGCCCGGCACTGTGGTATGTGGTACTGGTAGCTGCTGGGTGTGGGTCTCCACACCCAGTATTGTTATGTGGTTACCGGGGAATCGAACCCGGGTCCTTGCGCTTGCGAGACAGGCGCTGGAACCACTGAGCTAACTCCCCGGCCCGGGTCTTAACATTTAAATGGTCGTCGGTTTATATTTCTTGGCAGGGTCAAGTTTTAATAAGACTTTTGTTCTTGAGCTTGGTGTATGCTGTGTTTATCTTCCCTGCTTGGGATAGAGTGAAGCAAAAAATGTCTTTCAGCTGAATCTAAGGCTCAGGTAGACTGGCCCCATTGCCACACTCCCCCTCCACTTTAGTGACTGTGATCTACTCTCTCAGCTACCCGATACCAGCTATGGCGGCTCATTCCAAAAATATACTCCCATCCATCCAGAGCTCTGCGTTCAACCAAACAACCCTCTTCTATTCCTTTCCAAGCTTTTCCAAAAGGAGGCCTAGTTTACCATAGTGAAAACTCATGGATGAATCAGACTGTGGACCTCATGCTCCTTCCTCATGACGGCCAATTTTGTCATCATGCTTCCTTCCAAAGGTGGCACCTGAGGGAACAGAACTCTGAGGAGAACCTGAATTGGACTTCCTCTTTCAGAATGCCGCCAAGAGAATCACAGGACTCATCAGAGGCCTTGCCTTATTATGCAAGATCACTGCCTTGATGTCTGCTGTGTCAGATGCTGAGAGGCCGTGGAAGAGCATCTTCGTGATTGATCACCAGAGCCATCTCATATCTTCCATGAGAAATTTAGATGAATTTTGTGCCACTGTGGACAGTTTTCTTTATGTGATTTTCCCATGGGCAACTTTTAGGACCTGATGGTCTGGCTAGAATGGAAGTCCCCAAACTGCTACAGATTTATGCATGCCAGGAGAAGGGACTGTGCGGGGACAGGATGAGCACAGCACGCAGGTGAGTTCCTCTCCCCATCATCAGCCTTGAGCTAAGAATGAGGGAAGGACATTCACCCTACCATTCAGCCTGTCTTCCCATTTTCATGTGCTATTTTTTTATTTTTAAAGGCAGAGTGCCTCGGGGTCTTTTTAACAATGGTATCTTAATAAATTATTTAAAACAGAAAATAGAGCCCCAGGTTCATCTGTAGTGCATATTATTAGCAATTGATGGTACCAGATCTTTGAAGGGGAGTGTAGAAACAGCAGAGGTGATGGTTGCGTAGTAACCCATTTTAAAAGTCTCCCTTCTATATCTAATGGAATGTATATACATGCAAATCTGGTCAATTACAAGAGACTGTTCCCTGTATTTGGTTAGTAAAACATCATCACTTAAGACCTTGTTCCACAAAACATTAATAATGGCCATCATTTTTAAGAGTCTACAATATGTGTTATGGATTTGGGATGGATTACCTCAATCTCCACAAAATTTTGGTGAGATAGCAGTTACTATTTTAATCCCTGATTTAAATATAGGGAAAAGGAGATCCAGAATAGTCCTGTAAGCTGGCTGAGAGCCTCGGTTAGCAATGAATGAAGCTGGAGTGAGAATCCAGATCTCTCTGAATCCAGAGTGCCATTAATGCTATCCTGTCTCCAAGTGAAATATACAGGCCATCCACAGACAATGTGGGGGTGGAAATAAGGGGAAACTTGCAACAGAATTAAAGATAAGTGCTTAGAAGTATAGAGCTGGGGTGATTGCTGCAATATCTATTCCTTATGAAAATATTCCATTTGTTCCCATATTGAAACAGACTAATAAGGGAGCGGCTGAGAGCAAACATGAGCAGGCAGACACTTCATCTTTCTGATCTATGCAAAGCCCATCCCAAGCGGACAGTGCAAATCTGTGCTGCCTTTTCCTCAGCGAATTAGCACATGATGAACCTCCAAGGCCTCCTGCTATTGGTGGAGCTGCATTTGCTCACTGTTTTCCTGTAGAACTGTGGGTAACAGGTACATTCAGACTTTGCCACCCACTTCTAGTTATCTCTTTCCTTCTGGAAATTGGCCTCCTCCGTCGTTTGTAAGCAAGCGTATGGTCAAAATAAACCCTTTCCCAAGGGCAGAAGAGTAGCTTTGTGCTGTTCTGTTTTGATTTCTGAATTTAAAGGTGGTGAACTAGATTCACCTCTGGTGTTTCATTGTGGAATCCACAATTCATCGGGCTTTTAACAAGTGATTGTGCTTCTCACGGGGGGATTTCAAAATTCGAGGCAGAGTGGGTGGTGTCGATGAGATATCTTCCTACCTTTTCCACCTTCTTGCGCGTGTCGACTATATTTTCAAGTTTCACTCAATGATGGAGTTGTTTCTCAGCATCTTGTGCGCTTAGCCATTTAATTAAAGCAATCCATATTGAATTCATGTCCAGATGCCTTGACCGGCGGAGTCAGATCCTCATTGGCATGCCAGCTGCTCAGAGAGGAACACGGCCCCTTGCATGCTAATCAGGAGAGGAGGCAGTGATTCATCAGCCCATGATACTGCTCCAGCATCTACAAGCACTTATGACATGTAATTGGTGGTGCATAAGCAAGCCAGGCCACATTAAAAACCCTACAGATAGTCAGAGATAAAAATTAATGACTTTTGCTTTGTGTAATCCTGCATGCATTGGTGGGAAAGGGAGGGGGGCTGGGATTAATGGGCAAATCTAAGTAGGCACCAAGGAACAAAGGCTTTCCTGGCCTTGTTTACATATCGAACAATAAAAAACACAAGTGACAAGTTATGGGAAAGGCGAATGTGAATTTTCGGCACGAGTGAGTTGAAAGACTGCTCGCAGTTTATTATGGATTCCAAATTTCCATATTCATTATTCCAAAACAAATGTCCTCAGTGGACTCTTCTGGGACTGGCTAGAGCAGTTGTTATTATTCATCTTTCACTGGGACTAAGGTTGTCATGATTAGGACTGGGCCGTGCTCGCTCTTCGTGGCATGCCCCAGCTACTCAGGGACACAATGCAAACCTCTGACAAGCCCAGAGGAATGCAACAGGGATCAAGTAGGGTCATCCTATGCAGCGCTCCAGGAGCAGGAGGAGCCTCACACTCAGGGCTGGATGGTGGAAGAGGGGAGAGAGCCTTGAGCCACCTACTGATGGGCATGGGAAATAGCCTTGGTGGTCCTGGCGGTAGCCAATGAGCAGGAAGGGAAGCAGAAGCAATGAATGAATTGGATTTCATAATTAATCTGGGCAGGTGAATGGATCTAGTCATTCAGTGACATTAGTCAGTCTCTAGTTAATGAACATTAAAAAGGGGCTGGAGGACAAGGATAGTAAATAGTAGGACATGAAGCATGTTTGTCAGCTGAATGAGAAACAATTCACACATGTCAGAGGATGTTGCATGGAGTCTCAGCTGGAGAATGTAGCAGGGACGCAGGTCAGTGTTTTGGAGTCAGGAGCTGCCTCAGTGGTTATTGTTACTGAAAGGCCTTCTGAAAGAGGGATTGCCTGGTGGAAATTTGAAAGCAGGAGTAGATAGAGTATGTTGCTCAAGTGTGGATGTGGATAATAGTCGCTGATATGATTGCTGAATAAGGGAGCACTAGGGCATGTTTATGCTGAGGACGGGTCAGCATTAAACATTTAGGATTTTGGTTTAGTGAAAGGGGTGGAGAGAAACAAAGTTAGACACTAAGGCAATAAGCTTACGAATTTTCCGCTATTATTTGGCTTTGTCTCTTTTGGAAGGAAAAATGGATTGAACTTTTACTTACTTGTGAGTCCCCTCAAACCTGCTGACTACGTTGGGTGTTTTTCTGATGAATTCCTATGCTTCTGTTTTCTTGCTGATCATAAAATATCTCAGTTATCTTTGATTGAAAAAAGTCGGTCCCATTTTTGGAAGAGCATCCCCAAAATATAAGACATCCAACAGAGATGACTGAAGAGTGTGTTCACCACCCGCCATCTGACAAGTCCAAGTTTGGAGTTGAGCTATTCCTGCCTGGTCTTTTGCCGGGAGTTCTTTGTTCTGTTCTCATGAGACAACGCCTATTACCTGGTCTAGAGAAAGAGCCATCTACAACTTTGCTCTCATGAATCGCATGGTCAACTCATAAAACATGGTGAGGAAACTTAACTCTTCAACATATTTGAGTGGTGTGACTACCCAGAGGTGGTAGTACTTCTGGGTACGGTGGCCATAACGTATCACAAGAATATGTGCGCAAGCTATGCTATATTACAGCGATCTAAAACTTGAATGATATGTAGAGATGTTGAAATTTAAGAAGAATAGAAGGGGATGGACTTTAAATCACGACATTTCTATTCAGTAACTCACATTGGGGATTTGGGAAAAGATTGCCATAGCTAATTGTCCAGTGGTCTTGACCTGGAAGACAGAAGCCAGGATCACCTGGGAAGAGCTAGTGGCACAGTAGTTAAAAGTACTACGTCATATACTACAAGAATCAAGGCAGAAAAGGAGCCATGACATCGTCTGAGACCCCCTTACTCCTACTCTGTGCATATGCAATTTGTAGAGATTAAGCACTACAAAATGGATCCAGACTCTTTCTCAACAATTCTCAAGGAAGGACTGATGAGGAGGTATTTCTAGGATCCTGAGAAAGTTGGCTACATCATAAAGTCAGATTTTTTTAAAAGCCTGGAATAAGGGGGAAATTGGACCCATTATGTGAGAAGTTCATCACATGACATACATTGTATGTAAAATTTACATATGAGAAAGAAATTGTAGAACTAATATTTTGCCTACTATTGAGGAAGACAAAAGAACCCGAACTATCTATGAGCAGTGGATCACTTAGGTAACATTGTAGAGCTCCACTTGCTCTTTCTTCTTGGGAGGATGAATTTGAAAGCATGGCTCAGTTATTCCCACCAACAGAGATTCCAGAGTACCTGAAGTCACAAAAGTGTAAATTTTCCCAGTAACATAGTCTCTGGTTAAACCACCTCCTGAGGAAAAACTTTATAATTTTCTTTTTGCCACTTTCAACCTAATTTTCCAAATGCATTTCCTTTGATGTTTTCTTAAAAATTCTTTTTTTGAGACAGGGTCTAGTTCAGGCTAGCCCTGAGCTCAGTATGTAGCCCCAAGCTCACAGCAATCCTCCTGCTTCTGCCTCCCAAGTGCGAGGATTACAGGTGTGAGCCACCACATGCTATACCATGGGATGTGGTTACCAGGAATGGAACTAAGGGACCTTGAACTTGCAAGGCAGGCACTGGAACCATTGAGCTAAATCCCCTGCCTCTTACATCTTTTAATCTAGTCAGAAGGAGATATCGAAACCTTTGCTGGTATTTGAGAATCTTAATTGTACAAGATGTAAGAAGACTATATGACTAGCAAATACTAGTCTGGTGCTGAAATGAATCAAAACCACAAACCAAACCCACCAGACAATGGGATGAATAAATGCTTAGTGATGTCTTTCCACAAAAAGCTCAAGGAGTCACCGAAGCACTCAGTGAATGTATTCTACCCGAGACTGAAGGCAAAGGATTCTGCATTTCCCAGGAGGGGAGCTGAGGCACAGGGAAAGCTAGTGATTTTTCAGAGAACAGATTTGCAACAAATCTAGACATAAACCCATGGCTTCTGTCCTGCCTTCCCTCCCTCTTTCCCTCCCTCCCTCCCTCCTTTCTTCTTTCCATCCACTTTTTCCTCTACATTTATTTACTGCATATTTTAAGGACAGAAAAATACAAAATGCATGTGTGGCTACTGGTGTTCTGATCATGGTCTTATTTTGAAAATATTTAGTTGATGGTGGTATGTGGGTTAGTTGAGAAGGCAAATTAACCAGTGCGTGTGTATATGTGTGTGTGGGGGGTGTGTGTGGGTGCCTGTGTGTGTGTGTGAGGTTGTGTGTGTGTGTGTGTGTGTGATACAGAGTTGTCAGATGGCTCTCAGGTTCTCCAGGAGTAACCTAGTCCTTAAACCAGAAGTAGATGAAAAAAAAAATGGGAAAGCAGAAGGTAGATCACAGAGTGGCTAAAAACAGAAACAAGAAAATCTGAAAGCAAATTAGATCTGAGGAAACAGCAGAAGGTCCCTTGGAGTGACCAAAAATTGATGGTACATTTATGAGAAAAACGGTGCACTAGAAGAAGGTGGGCAGGCCTTTCCTTACGTGAGCTCCAGTCCTGGGCTCAGGCAGATGGAAACTCATAGCTCTAGTCTCGAGGAGGTGAAGTCTGGAGATGCTGATGGTGGGCCATCCAGAAATGGACAGGGGAGAAGGTCCAGGGTGAAATCAGAGAGAGGACAGAGGGCCAAGAACACAGCTGAAGTCCTTCAAGGTGGAAGAAGGAAGTGGAGACAGAAAGGTTACCACAAAGAGCAAGAGAACCAAACAGTCTCCAAAGCTGGAGCAGGAGGAAGAGAGGGCAGAGGAAGAAGCAGAGAAGCCCCAGGGGCCGGCTGCGACTGTGCCTCTCCACGGAGAATAAGCCGCCCTGGATCAGAAGGAGAAGAGGCTGTTGAATTTGTTGACCCGCGGGAGGGCTGTGTGCGTGGAGGTAGGGAGAGAGGACAGCCGGCAGGGGGTTAAGGAGTGAAAGGATAGTGAGGGCTTAAGAGCTCCGAGAGGAGAAAACTCATTAACTTCCCTAAATGCTGAGGACAAATAGAATAATAACCTTACAGGCAAGGATGAAATACAGTTTTGCCTCCAGGAGACCACTTGTGAAAGTTAGGGAAGTGGGACCGGGTGCCTTCACTGCTGTCAACTTCCTGTCCCCTGCAGCCCCCCGAGGTTGGTAGAGGGGCCATTGTTCTGGCTGCTCCTCAAAGCACCAGCCGAGTGGCCACTCGCAGTCACCCTGCTTTGTGCTTGGAGAGATTAGAATCAAGGAGCCGCAGCTCAAGAGGCCCTGGGACAGAAGCAGGGACAAGTGGAAGCCTTCGGGGTTGCCAAGTTTGAACCCAGCCCCGCCTCCTCCTGAGCCTGTGATCTTCCATTCAACTGGATAAGGGGATCTCTTTTCCTCCTTTTCTTTCTTGGTCCGTCTGGAAGATGAATGCTTTCTGACTCTGTTTGACATAAGAACTTCCTTTGTTCCTCCCTAATGTTGATGGCTTGTTTTGTTCTTGAGTTTGCCTGCTTCTTACCAAGGGGTGTGGGGTGGGGAAACAACCAAAAAACTCCACTCAACTCAGCAGCTCTATTCACAACCCAGTGAATAACATTTAAGGGTAAATTCAAACAGCAAATGTGGAACCAATGATTATGGGACAAACCCTTGGCTTTGAACATCCAAAATGTGATTTTTTTTTTTTCAGGAAAACCAGGAAATACGTAGTGAATTTCATTTTCCTAGACTAATAAGCCTTTGTAAGAAAAAGGTGCCAAACTGTTGTAGCTATAATGATAGTAACAATTATATTAATATTTACCAAGGATTATTTGCTAGAGTTTGTGGGTTTTCCCAGGAAAATTTTTTTTAAATGTCTTTTTCTGCAACTTTAAATTTTCCAGAAATTTGACAATTTCAAATTGGAAAACAGGAGTGGAATGTAGATTAAAAGATAAACTGGGGGCCGGGGATTTAGGTCAGTGGTTCCAGAGCCTGTCTTGCAAGTGCAAGGAACCGGGTTTGATCCCTGGTAACTCCATACCATACTGGGCATGGAGACTCACGCCCAGCAACAACCAGTACCACATACCACAGTGCACATACCTACTGGTGGCTCATGCCTGTAATCCCAGCACTTGGGAGGCAGAGGCAGGAGGATTGCTGTGATGTGAGTTTGAGGCTGAGCTCAGGGCCAGCCTGAACTACAAAGCAAGACCCTGCCTCAAAAAAAAAACAAGATAAACTGATTTTTTAGAAATGAAAATTTTACTTGGTATAACTTTTCTGAATTACCAGGAGCAAGTTCTGGATGTAGAATATTTTCCTGATGACTTCATGTATTTAAGGTACTATTGTTATCATCTACCATTTTACAACTGATACAAACTCAAGTACAATTTTGACAGCTATTTTTATTGTCAATAGCCAGTGAAGACTCCGAATGTTGATGACATCACTTCTGTCTAAATTTCATGCACTAACAATAATGCCCCTCACCACACTAAAGGTTTTGCCATTCAATTCACCCATTATCTGGACTCACCATAGTGGAACTTCTGCAACTGCCTGCAATGTCTGGGCCACAGGGCTACAAACTGCACGTGGCCAGCTCTGCTTCTAGCTATCTCTGTGGTCCACATGTTCAGCTGTTCTAACAGCTGGAGATCTAGACTGATTCACCCCTCTATGCCCACAGCTACTGGGGAGTCTAACTTTTCATAGCACAAGTGGCTGTGAAAAGACATTGGGTGGTCATGATCTTTAAAATCTTCCTAACAATTCTGGATCCATAATCCCCTGAGCACAAAAGCAAAATCAATTCTACATAAGCTTGGCAACCTCATCGCTCAAGGATCAATGGACTCCACCAAATTTTCAACAACCACCATTTCAAATTTCCTTCTCACTATTCCCCTCCCTCAAGAATTCCCCTATGCAAGCTTAACATCAACTACAGAAAGATTTAAGCCATAACCAGAGGGCTCCTGGCATCCTGGTCTAAGCACCGCTTTCTACTACCCCTGGGTGCCAAACAGACCTTCCCCAAATGAGGCAAAATTCACACCTTTCCCTTAAGAGACCAAAAGCTCAATGCCATTACATTTTACCTTCCTGTTTGTGTCAGTTTCCCTACAGGTCCAAGGCTCCGAGCCATCCAGATTTTCCTAGATGCTTGTCCTCTAGAGCTGTGCTTCTAATCACGCCCAATCTTCCATCCATTCCTAAGCCCCACAGATCTTCTGCAATGTCCTCCTGAACTCATGGCTCATCAGGACCACAATCCCTTATCCCTTGTGACTCTCTGTAAATCTCACAGTATTCTCTGGAAGCCACTGCTTCCTCTTAGGTCCCCTTCAGTGGCCACTTTTTCTTTCCTTTCACACCCCATGGACTATGGAGCCAGGAAGGAGGCTGGGTATCCAGCCAACCTCCTCTGAGGCAGAGACCACCACACCGTACCACCCAACCCCCTCCTCACAGCAGCCATCGATCACCTGGCTGACCACGTCTGCTGACTCACTGAATCTCTTCATGCTTGGCTCCCTGTCATTGTCCCCATCACTGCCTGTCATTATTCTTGATGACTTCAATATCCACATAGATAATCCATCCAGCACACTGGCCTCGCAGGGGCTCGACTCACTCATTCGTAATGCTCTCTCTCTGTACCCATCTATGTCATCATCGCCATGATCGGATGCAGACCTTGTCATGACCGGTAATGTCATCACTTCTAAAATCGCTTCTCCTATTCTTACTAATCATCATGTTTCCCTTCATTCTGAGCAGCACACAGCATACTACAAGGTGTCCCTTCCTGAGTAAACTCTTCTTCGGCTCTGTATCCCACCAACAAACTGCTCCCTCTCCTATGTTTATTTACTACAAAGATCTCAAAATGAGTGTTCTATGTTTTTCTTTTCCATTCTTTCCATATATTTTTCCCTCGGCTCACTATGGAAACTGCTCCTGTCCATAATACCAACCACTGCCTTGCCAATCTTCTTATCAGTTCTCTCTCCTTCTGAAGAGCTCTCAGCAGGTCAAAGAAAGCAGGTCAGCCTCACTTCTTTAACACATTTCCTGTGCGCTGCTTCGTGGACCTCCTCCTTCACTGGCCTTGACTGTCCTTCTTACTGATTCTCCCTTCCCTTTGTTACCTGGAAACAGTCACCGAGCCAGCTGAGGCACTGTGCATGGTTTCTGTCTGCACTCTTCCCTGAACTCCTTCAGGTTCAGGGCTTTAAATGGATCCACATCTGGTGACTCCCAAGTGTAGATTTCTGCCTTCGCTTTTCCCAGAGCTCTAGGCTCAGGTTCCCTACTGCCCACCTACTCTCTCTACTTGGATGGTTTCTGGGCATATTGCATTTGCCGTATGTATCCAAATCAGAAACTGAGATTCTCTTTGCAAATCCTTCTCCTTCCCCTTACTTGGCAACGAAAATCATACATTATTCTCCCTGATTTCCTGCGTCTAACTCCTCAGCAACTCTAGACTGTTTAGTGCCAGGGTTTACCCATAATCTGACCCTTCCCTCCTTTCCGTTCCTTTACAAAATTCCTGTGTCAATTCTCCACAGAGGATCCAAATGAACTGTACCAGGTCATCTATCCAAACTCACAATCTGCCGTGTTCAGAATGACATCAAGGTTTTGGCCTGGGTGCTTTTGCCTCACTCCCTGGCTGACTTTGTCTTCTCCTGGTCTCCCCATCCCCCATTCAGTCCACCTATCCAGGGCCTTGCACAAACACTGAAGTCTTGTGCCTGCCTCAGGCCGGCCCCCGGATTTGGTGTTCCTTCTCCCTGGGACTCCTTGTACCCAGTCTTTGCCTGCTCTGACATTTATCCTTCACATCGCTCCCCCTGTGTTACTTTCTTGGCTAGCCTTGCCCTGAGTCCTATGGGGTTTCTACATCACCCAGATCTCTTGTCTCTAATAATTCGTCTGTGGAGTACTCATCACTCTATCATTATGGTGCCAGTCATTCCATTCATTTAGTCACTGATGTCTCTTTCTGTTAGACACACATGACTGTCTTATTCTCTGCTGTGTCCCTCATTCCTGGAACATTACTGATCCTACAGTTGGTGTTAGTAGCTATTTCTGTAGTGAATGAATAAACGAATGAATCGATCAACCAATAGATGAATGTCATTGGAATCCCTTTGTTTCTCCTGAGCGGATGGATATTTGAAAGATTTTATTGGTTTTTCTCCCTTAACTTTGCTTTAATTTTGGTCTCCATCTCTGATGTCAGTTTAACTGCTGGAGTGGGTTTTGCTTCATCCTTCATCCACTACCACCTCTATGTTCCAGACTCTTGTTTGTTCTTCAGTATAAGAACTCTTAATCCCTCTAATTAGTCTAATTCATCCTAGTAGATCTACAATCAGGCTATAGTTTCCTAAGTCTTGACGTGGTTAAATTCAGTCCTATGAACCACTTTGACTGGCGAAACAGTAATTTCACATGATTCAACACAACGTGTGTTTCATTTTAAACACAGGATTATCTTTCTGGGACATCCAACTTCTTCTTCAGAATCAAGTTTTATGTTTCATAATTTCCAAAGAAGCCCCAAGATCAATAGTTCTCCTCCACACTCATAGCGCATTGTAACTTACTTTCCCCTCATTCTCACTTGCCTTATGAGCCCCCTGTCTCTCTTTCCTTATCTCCCTGAGCTGTGAATGTCCCAGAGGACAAGGTCTTGCCTTACTCATCTTGGAGTCTCTCACAGATTCCATGACAAAGCTCTACACAGAGAGGCTACAACAAGTATTTGATGAATAAACTCCAGTAGGGGCCAAGTATAACAAGCATATAACCCTGTCTTCTACTATCTAATGGTGGGAGACATGGCTTTATAGAGTCCATTTATTTACTTTTACAATTATTTCTTAAGCATAAATTTATTTCCTCAATTTGACATTTTGCTGTCATGTCGAGAACACAAGAGAAAATTCACTAGGGTGAGGTGGGCTGCCTACCCAACTCTCTTGTGAGCTGAATCAACTCTGCAACCATAAAGAGCAGGTGGTGTATGGCAATCTTCCTCCTGGCCTATGTGATGACTTTCAGACACAAATTGACCTCCAAGGGCTTCTGACTCTGAATATTCCACAGCTACAGCTTCTGTTTTGAGCATCAGCAACTCCTTCATTTTCTCTAAACAATAGGTGAAGGAAAGGAAGCCGCTGATGCTTCAGCTGATGATGATGATAACAAAAAAGATAATGGCATTTATATGATTCAGCAGTGCTTGACAAACTCAGCAAATTGCTTGTAAAGTTAGTAGTCAGGGTTGTCAGAAAGCAAGACAGTCACCTCTGGAGCCACAGGCAGAGGCCACATTTTCACAAAAAGAGAGAACGCCTAGCACCTGACAACTCAGTGGGAGGTCAACAAAGACCTCTGGATTCAGGACATCTCAGGGAGGAAAGGAGCTTGGGGACAGATGGCTCAGACACCAGGATGAACTTCTGAGAGCAATGGTATGAGGCAGACAAGAGATGAGGATCCTTACAATCCCAACAGCACAGCATTGATGCTGGAAAGAACGGAACAGAGTTCTGGAATAGAGACGTCTGGGGATACAGCAAGATATATAAGAACAGGTATGATATACTAAATTTGGCATAGGAAACCACTCAAGGACAGATGACGTGTGTGTGTGTGTGTGTGTGTGTGTGTGTGTGTACACATGCATGCATGTGGATAAGATCCTGGGGATGGAAACCAGATGTGCTCTATCACCGAATTACATCCCTATCCTTTTCACTTTTTCTTTGGAGAAACAATCTTGCAAAGTTGCCCAGGCTGAACCTGAAGTTGTGGTCTTCCTGCCCTGCCAGACGATCTTTTTCCTCAGGGATGCTAGGACAATTAGATCTCTCTCTCTCTCTCTCTCTCTCTCTCTCTCCAGCTACAGCTAAAGTTCCCTGAAAAAAGATGAACTCTTAAACCCTGGAAGAAAGCATGAGAAAATTATTGGGTGTGGAATAATGGCTTTGGGCTTGAGTCAAAATCCAGAAATAATAGAAGAAAAGATTGATAATTTTGATTATATATGCCTTTAAAATGTTTGTATTAAAAAAACCATAAAAGAAGTCAAAAGGTACATGACAAATGGTAGAAAATGTTTTCAATCATATGAAAGCTAAAAGACTAATTTTTTGTGATATACAGAACTTTCTTGAAAATTGAGGGAAGGGTGTGAACAGATGACTCAAAAACGATGTAAAGTAGCCTTTAGGCAAATGATCAGTCTCATATATAACGAGAAAAATGAAACGGAAAGCCACACTGAAACAATCTAATTTGAAAGAGTCTCAAATTATCACATGTGAGATTCCTGTATGACCTAGCAATTCCTTCCCAGGTATAGATCTAAGAGAAATGAAAACTCTTGTCCTGAAAAAATCTTCCACATAAATCCTTGTACTTGTACTATTTCCAATAGACAAATGGTAGCAATACCCCAGACATCCACCAGTAGATGGATGGGTAAGCAAAATGCGGTATGTCCATACAGGAGGAGTCTGTCTGACCCTAGAAAGGAATGACTTGGTGGTGTATTTCATAATGTGGGTGAGCCTTGACAACAGAATATGAAGCAAAAGAAGTGCATCATAAAAAGCCACATACCGTATGATTTGCTTTCCTTGAACTTTTCCAAGCAGATGAATCTACAGACAGAAGGCAGATTAGTGCTTGCTTAGGGCTGAGGGTCGGGGCAGTGTCTGGGGGTTAGAATAGTGAGACGCAGGAAGCACAGTACTGACCTTTATTTAAAATCAGCTGTGGTGAGGGTCACAGTATCTATGAACTACTGAAACCCACTGAATTTGCACCTCATATGGGTGAACTGATCTACATAAAGCAGTTTTTAAAATAACTCAAGTGAAGTATTACTCTCACCTACCAGATGCATAAACACTAGAAAGCAGCCAGGGAGCCAAAGGTAAGCAGGTCCTCCCGCCCTGTTTGAGGGAATGCAAATTGTATGGCAGCCATAGAGGGACATTTCACAATAGCCTTCAAAACTACACATTTTTTCATGTACTGATCCAGTGATCTCACTCCTATGAATCTCCCTAGGTAATTTAGCCTAAAGATACCTATCCAACAATATGAAATTACACATACACAAGGCTATATATTGAAGCATTGTTCATAACTGTAAGATACTGGAAACAATCTAAGTGCCTGCAAATAGAAGACCGGCTGAATTTACTGTGGTCCAATCACACCGTGCAGCACCAGTTGTCTAAAACACAATGAGGAAAAGATCTATGAGACGTCACGGAGTGATTTCCACGGAAAGAAAAGCAGGGTGCAAATGAACATTCACATCTGCTCTCTTTTTTTGTAAGAAAAGAACTAAGCCATCCATGTCTCTACTTAATTTAGCCAAAAATGAATAATTTTTGATTGCCTGCAAAGGGTGGGTGGGGATGAGGGCGTGGGCGTGTGTGTGTGTGTGTGTGTGTGTGTGTGTGTGTGTGTGTGTGAGTGTGTGTGTTGGGTAACCCTTCTCTGTAGGCCTTTTAATTTAGTTTTAACTTTTATAATTATGCTAAACAACAACAACAACAAAAGCACAAGGATGGGAAGCAAATTCTTAACAGATTCAAGGTGAACCAAAGTTTACTTTGAAGAAACCACACAAGGATCTAGCAAGGGGAAGGGGCATGAAGACGGATCTGTCCCAGGGGACAGTCCTGGCCCTGGGGACTGAACTCAGGGCCTTCCCACTGAGCTGTACTGCCACCTCTTTTTTACTTTTACATTTGAAGACAGGGTTTCACTAAGTCACTCAATTGCTCAGGCTGGACTCAAATTTGTCATCCTCCTGCCTCAGCTTCTCAGACTGCTGACGTCGCAGGTGTGTGTCACCACATTAGGGCCCATGTGACCTCTCAGTGCTGAGTTGTAACTATATATCCACAGTTTAAAGAAAAAAAGAAGTGCAAAGAAAAACAAAAATAGGTTTTCCCTCGGTGATTTGCATGCACAATTCGAAAACAACTTTCTGTGTTTTCTATTCATTGAGGAAATGAATAAATATATTAACAAAAATGAGGGCAAAATGTCTTACCAGTGGAGAAGTTGGCTTTCCCCCCAAAGACATAACAGAAGGAGGTTACAGTGCTACAGGACTGGAGTCAGTGAGGCTTAAATACATGTGTATTTATATTCTCTTTTTCCTCTCTCTTCCTCTCCTCATTCTTCCTTTCTTGTCTACCCATCTATTGAGAAGACCTTGGAATTATGACACCACAGCAGTCCCGATGCTCAGACTCTGACGCCGAGATCATGGCATTAGAATGCCTTTCTCTTTGCCGGGCATGGTGGCACAAGCCTGTAATCCCAGTACTCAGGAGGCTGAGGCAGGAGGATCATTGTGACTTCCAGATCAGCCTGGCTACATGGAGAGGTTCTGTCTCAAAACTCACCCCCCACAAAAAAAATCAACCAATCAAGCAAAAAAAACTTAGAATAAAAAAATAAATAAAATAAAATGCCATTTTCTTCTAAAAAGATCTAGCACTTGGAGACGCAGATGAATGGCTGATTCCAGAGCAGGTAAGGTACAAAACAAGCCTGAAAAATCTTTTACCAGAGAGAGAGAGAGAAAAGGATATGTCAAAAGGACAGAAAGGCTCCTAATATCCCACACTGGGATCATTTGAGTGTCAAAATAGATGATAGTAATGGAATTGCAACCCATTGAATAACCTATAAGAATCCACAAATTTATATTTATATAAAGGAATGAATAAATACATCATTAAAGGAGGAGAAGGGAGACTGGACTCATTAAAGTAGAATGAGGTAATTAGAAAATCAAATTTGGCAAACATCACAGTAACAACTAATGCAAGCAATAATCTTCTACGAGGCTAAAACTTGCGGGTGAACGTTTGATGAAAAGCAGACTACCTTCAATGGTGTTAAAGCATCTCCTCTCGGATCCGTATTCATCACAAAGGGAGAAACAGCAGCCGTGAAGCAGAAAGGCCCGGCGCACATCCCATGAGCCGAGCAACTGAAGATAGCATCATCAAGCATGGCGCCAACCCCACATCATTTCCCTCTGACTATACGCCGAGGGAGACGCGACACCACTGCTGGGGTGTCGCTCCCCGAATTCATCACCTAGATCTAATCACACAAACCCAAATTGAGTCACCTTCCACAAAATGGATGGTCTGTACCTTTCAAAAATGTCAACGTTAAAGAAAGAAAAAGAACAGGTGGAGATAAAGAATGAAGAATTGTTGTAGTTTAAAAGGCACTATAGAGATGTACCAAGGAAAAGCAATATGTGCGTTGGGGATAAAGGACATGATTAGAAGAATGGATACAATTTGGATGTCTTCTGTGGATTAATTGACGGCCTGGTGTAAATGTTGAATTTCCTGATTTAGATAATCGAATAGTGATTATGTAAAATGATAACCTGGATCTTTGGAAATATACACTGCAGTTTTCGAATGGAGGGGTACAATGTCAGTCCCTTATTCTTAATGATTATGAAATTTTATATGCATATGTACGTGGATTTTTATATGCACACACATACGGAGAAAGGCAAGAAGTGCAGGACGTAGACAGTGGGAGGGGAGGAGAAGGGAGAGGAGAGGTGGACACTAAGGGCTGCGGCAGGCGGGGAATGACGCCAGAGTTCTGATATCAGCTGCTCTTCCTACGTTTGAAAATAGAAATTAAAAAGTGAAGAAAGCATTGCTCACAGATCTCTGAGGCCAGGACAGCTGTCGCCTCCCAGTTTGGACATGTATATAGGAACCTGGAGGCTACAGGGAAAAATCTGTGCTCCTTGGGCCTTTATTTCTCAAACTAGACCAGCTTCCCTCACCTCTGCTTGATGGTGCAAATGCCCCGCCTCATACATGGCTTAAAGGGGGTGAGTATGGTTTTAGTCACTTTCCTGGTCTCTGAGACACAATACTCTGATGCCCACATATTAAACAGGGAGAGCTTTGTTTTGGTTTATAGTTTCAGAAGTTTCGGTCCACAAGAACGGAAGCGGAAGTGTAGCGGCCAGTGGCTGTGATCACGGCCGCCAGGAAGCAGGGAAAAGGGAGGAACGTTCCCAGGCCACGCCCCCCGGAACCCAGCTCCGGCCAGACTTCCTCCCTGGAGGAACTCAGCTGCAGGAATCCAGGAGTGCGGTGCCGCTGTGGTCTTGTCTCTTCCCCAAAGCCCCACCTCTGAGCACAGAAGCCTTTGGGTCGAACTTCTTCCCTTAAACCATAACAATTGGTTTGGAAAAATCCTGTTTCCAGTTAATAGCATGCTTTTAGTAGCCCTGGATTTAAGTCTTTCTTTTTTTTTTTTAAATGTACCCACTTAGACCCGGCTGCAGCTCCTCCCAGCAGGTGTGTCTTGGTGTCAGCCGAGCCTGGGATTTGGAACATGCTGGCTCTGAACTGTTCCACTGAGCCGAGAAGACCCTGGGCTTCTCTACCCAGTCTCATCAGGCCTCTGACTGATTTCCTAGGGATAGTTTCGGAGTCTCCTTTCCCTGGGAGCTGAGAAGAGCGCTGGCAACTTCCACTTCTGGGGCCTGGATAGCCGAGAGGCACGCGAAGCTCCGATCGGCTGGAACCGCCGTGGAAGGGGTCACGCGTGCTCCTCAGGCTCCCCAGGCGCCGGCCATGCGGATCACAGCTCAGCCGAGGAGACCGCGGCCAAAGGACGGCGGCACAGAGCTGCCCTCTTCTCCCACCCGTGGTGTTGCCTCTTGCCACTGTCGTACCGCTCACGGCAGAAGGACGAGGATTCTGGCTGAATCTCATGGTCATTGTGTGCGGAGGTAAAACCATTCCCAAGCTGCAATGGCGGGAAAACCAAAGCTGGAAGGCTAGATGAGTAGCACCGGGTGCGCCACACCCTATAACTGGTGGCTATGGGGACCCGGTTTCAAAGTCAGACTTTGGTGATACCAGATCCATAGAGGAAAGGAGACACAAATAAATAGGAGACACACAAATAAATGCTCTTTCCGAGGACGGCAAAATCCGAGTTTATCAGTTAAGTAGCCAAACTCCTATCCGATTCTACTTCTTAGCACAGCAGGATTCATAATCTAGGATTTTACCGGGAGCAGCCTCATCTCCAGGAAACCCCTGTCCCTTCTTTCCTTCCTTCCTTCCTTCCCTCACCGGGACACAGTGGTCCCTACGGCTCTCCAGTGGTCGTGTTGCTGTATCGCCATCTGCTCTCTTGGTTTGGGGACTCCAGCCTGCTTCTTCCTCACAATCACTTTTCCCCCCTGGGTATTTTGTGCACCCGGACTGAGTCTTCTCCTCAGCTCTGAGGGCAGCAGGGCTCAGACAGAGAAAGTCACTGGTCTGGGCAGGTGGCCGAGCTCCACCTGGGAGCTCTCGGTTGTGTCTGAACATGGCTGTGGTGACACATTTGCCCTGAGAACTAGGCCTCTAGTTATCTGTTAGAGCAGCGAATTTCATCTGCTTTGCAGCAATATGTACTAAGGGTGAGTGATGGAAGCAGGCAGCTGCGGCCGCCTCCACTGTAACCGTATGGTTTATTTACAACCAGGGCTCTGTGGTGCGGATAGCTCAAAGAGGATTAAATTATACTTTGTAGATTAAAGTCCTCAACACTATAAAACTCATAAGCCTTTGTATGCTAAGCAAGAACTTTGACTCCCATTGGGCTTTAAGCTGATATTTTGCACACATAGAAAGAGTGAAAACTTTTGATATTTAAGGATTTTCTTAAAAAGCCAGTAGAATATCAAGCTTGTTCCTCAGGCAGTCGACTGGTTAAGGGAGAAAAGGGAACTTTGCAAACCCCTTTAAAGGACCAGTGTGGCCTGCTTCAGTCTCACTATAAACAAAGCCTCTCCATCTCCATTTACTGATCTCCTTGAACTTGGGCAGGCAAATTCTTTAAAAGGAAACAGCCCCAAACCTGTTAAAGCCACAGTTTATTTTTTGCCAGTCACCAGCACATTCCCCACATGAGTGCATTCCAAGCCTATGGCTACTCTAAGTTTTCTTCAAGATGGTTAGAAGCTGAGGCCTAAGGAGAAGCCAAGTATTATCCCGGTCTTCCACATATCTGGGAGAAGCTCTGTGACACTTTCCACAATTAATTTTTAATTGCCTCCTCAGCAAGGGACCTTCCCCCTTGGGGTGCATCGTTGGCCTCTATCCCAGCCCCCAGTCCCAGCCTCCATCCTCTTCAGACCCTGAAAGAGTTCGTTCAATTTAGCTTTCTTATTGATCTTTAAAGTTTTGCTCTCAGCCACTTTCCACTTGAAGCTGTGTTTGATGTCCCCACGGGCGTTTCTACTGACGGGCTTCACCCGGAGAGCTTTGTCGTTGACTTTGAGAGTCTGGTGTTCAGAGGAGGGACAGATCTTCACAGGTGTCACTTTCTGCACACAGCAATTAGCCACACAAGACAAATGGACTGACACAGCAACATGCTCAGTTGCTCTTTGCACTCGGCCCTTGGTGCTTGCTTGGGTGGCTTTTGAGGGACCCACTCAGGAGGTCTCTGTGGGACCCACATTCTGGTTAAAGATGGAGAAATTCCCTTGTGGATGAGGAGGCCTCACCAAAGAAGTCACAGTGGAGAGCAGGCCAGGCCCCTGCAAACTGAGCCAATGGGGGTCTGGAGATTCTCCTTTGGCAGCAGTGGGAGATGAGATATCTTGGGGCATTTCGCTGCACTGGTTTGATTAGAACCAATGACTTCATTAAAATACAATGGAGAAACACTTTCAAAGGAATTTATGGCACAAACAGGATGGCTGTGTTATCCTGTCTGCACCCACAGGATCTTTCATGGCTTGGCCTTCTTTGGGGGAGTGAACAACAAATCAAAGCATATCAGATTCCGAGGACTAATTTTTCATACCTTTCCACCTGGAGATCCCCCAGGGAGCATTCGAGGTTCCCAGTGCCTCTACAGCTTTCTTCGGCTTCAGTGAGTGCACCCAAATCTTTAATCCAGGAAAGGCTCGGCGTGAGGGCTCCAATGTCACTGTGACCCACTCAGTCATTGGGATTGTACCCTCCCCTTCTCGAGAAGCCTGGAACCCTGACACCTCGGGGAACCCGCAGATCAGAAGAATGACTCCTGGCCAAATGTGCAATCACAACCATCAGACCGGATTTGTGAGACTGTGCAGAGTTTAGCACTCTCTCATAGGAGGCATTATTAGCAGCAAGTTAATAAAGGTGATTGTGCTCTATCTTTTACCCACATGATCTCATTCAATTTTCACAGTCATTCTGAGAGATAAGGAGTTCAGATGTTATCAGTCAGCTCTTGTAGGTGAGGAAGCGTGGGTAGAGAGTTGGTGTATCTATTTTCCTTTCCTCACTCCTTCCTGCTTCCCTCCTCTCTCCTTTCCCTCCTTCCTTTCTCCGTCACTCCTTCCTTCCCTTTCTCCCTTCCTCCTTTCCATCCTTCTTTCTTTCTCTTTCCATTTACCCTGCTTTCCCTCTCACCCCCTTCCCTTCCCTCCCGCCTGCTCTCTGCTCCTCACATTCCAGTGAATCCTAAACAACTCAGATCTGATATCTATGATATTCTGCTTTCTGTGCTATTTATTTCAGAAACTGCACTATGCTCCCCCTAAACTCTGTGTTCTTTTAAGGGAGAAAAGTCTGAGGGGCATGCTGAGTCTCCATCAGCTAGATTCCAATTATAATGGACCTATGGTGAGCAGCCCTGAAATCACATCTGATTTATTCAAACCCTTTCCCCCGATGATTACCTTTTCCATTCCGGACAAGAGTATCTGCTCTTTCTGGGTGAGGGAGCAGCCTGATTATAGCTTCATTAGAAAATGGTGCTGCCCCTTCTTGCAGTCTAATTGGGTGACAGGGTTTGGGATAGGGACATGTAAATCACTGACAGTGTGCATGGCCTTCTTTTTATCACAGTGAAATCCTCAGCTGTCAAAGCGAATGGATATGTGGAGTGGCTAATTTTATGTGTCATTAAAAGAATGATAATTGCGGCCATAAGTCTTTCCTGAATTCTTCCAAGAGGTGTACGTGGCTTCCTAGGACTTTGCAATATCTTGCTGATGTCCTGCCTGACTTGGGGCTTGGCCGCCCAGGCAGCAGCCACAGGTCCAGGGAGGAAGATGCAAGCAGGAGACTCAGACCTGGGTGGGGCTCCCACGTGCTCCCCCTTCTGCTGTTCTGACTCATCGGTGGAATGCTGTGACGGGCCAGAGGCAGCTGTTGTCCATGGTTCTGGGGACTGCTGGCCCCGCCACTCAAGAAACACGGCTGGTGAGTAGGTGTGAGAGTTTTCAAGTCTCAGAAAGTCTGTTGGGGGGGAGGGAACCAGCCCATTCAAGGAGGAGTTCTGCTTTCCCAGAGCCTGTGTCCCACCCCACAGAAAGCATGTCACAGACTTGCCAACCATGGAGAGCACACAGCCAAGCACGTCAGGATCCAAACCTACTCGTTGGTCCAACCAGTGACCGGAAATGTGGAGATGTCAGCCTTGGGTGACCTTCCCCATACAGGAAGGGAAGTGACACTGGGGGCCTGCGGCACTAACTGTCCAGGGATACTAAAGGGTGGTGAGGTAAACAGTAATCACTAGGTAACCATCTCCGACAGATAGAAGGAGAGGGGAAAAAACCCAAGAGTAGCTATCTTTAAAGAGAACAAGCAGATCTGAGTAATCCAATTTAGGGGAGATAAGAGCCTGCTGCTAGTACTGTCCTTTAACTGGACAAACGCCTTCGTTCAAGTGTCAACCCCAATCCGGAAGAGGTCACCGCACTGGGCCTGCTGCCTAATATACTCCTGAATTGGCTGAGTGGCTTTCCGAACAAACACACTGGTCCAACAGAATTGATTTTCAACAGGCCGTATTGGTCCCTAACGTAATTATCCAGCAGTGAGTCAGTTCACGGCAGCCCTTGCATTTAAACGCCGCTGGTCAGCCCAGGAGAGGGGACGGCCCCTCTCGGGTACCTTCTCCAAACGCCACCGGGAAGCCTTCCCTCCCCCAGCTACTGTTTCCCCATTTCCCTCAATAATTTAGAAGGGATGGGACTTCCACAGCTCCATACTCAGTGGGCGTCATCCCTCCCTGTTTATGAGGCACTGCAAACACACTGGTCTCTTGTGCCAATGAATAGCAAGTCGGGCTGTTTGATAGGTGAATTCAGTTTACAATAAGGAATCAAATGGGATCTTTTTTAAATGCTCTGATGTTTAACCTCTTCCCTTCTCCAAAGGCTCCTTAACAGCGTTGTTCTCATGACTGCAGTGTGTTCAGCCAGCGAGCAACAGCTTTGCACAACTGACCTCCCAGCTGAGTGTGTGTCCCACTGAACTTGCACCGACGCCGTGTAATCCAGGTTCTAATTGGTCAAAGACAGCACGGCCTTTGCATTTCCAGCTGATGGTTACAAAATTTTCCATGTTTCCATAGGTTCCCTAGAGTTGGGAGGTCTGTTATGAGAATCTGATAACCTTTATATGGTTGCCAGAAAACCCAGACAAAATGCCTTCTCCTTGATGCAGGATGAGTGGCGGATCCGAAAGACTTTGCTGTCCATCACCACTTCCTTGCCTCTTGAGAGACTTAGCTATTTCTCCCAGCCTGAAGAATCTCTTTACTGGTAATGCCTTAGAATCATCCTTTTTGTTCCTGCATTTAGCTCTCTGGGAGGACAGAGTGAGGTCTAAGTCCTCCTTGCTCTCCTGCACCCCATGAACTCTGCTCTTCAAAGTATCACTCAGCAACTATTTGTGGCACTGGATCAAAGTGCTTTGTAAGGACGAAAGGACTGCCAAGTGGCTCCGTGAACTTGAACTTGGACAATAGCGTAAATATTCTCTACCTCTATTTCTTCAGCCATAAGATGAGGGCAATGCTAGTACCTGCAGCATTCGATTATTGGGAGAAACCAAGTTTGTATTTGTCAAGCCTTTGGAACTGTGCTTGGCACATAGGGAAGCATCAAAGAACTGGCATGATTGGCCACTTACAGGGCAGCACAAGGGGCTTCCAATAGAACCAGCCTGCCTGAGTCTTTTCTTTATCTGGAACCTTTTCTGTGACGTCCACAACCCACTAATCAATCAGAAGTGCTGTTCAACATGGCCTCCCTCAACTGGCTTGGTACAGGACCAGGAGCCCAACTGGTGTGTGCGTGTGCATGTGCGTGTGTGTGTGTGTGTGTGTGTGTGTGTGTGTGTGTGTGTGCATGCTGTGTTGAGAAGGCAGAGAGTTAATGTCAGGTAGTACTGGAGCAGGGCATGGAAGAGACGTCCCTGCTGCCTCAGCCTTGTTCCTGGGGAATCCCCAGAGCTGCGACAAGGAGGTCTTGCTGGCAGTGGCCCCCAGAGAAATTGATCCTCCAGGTTCTCAGCAACTCTGTTCAATCACAATTGATCTGCTGATAGGCTCTGCTCAAAACTAGTCTGCCGTTGGCAGGGGATATAGCACAGTGGTTCCAGCACCAGTCTTGCAAGCGCAAGGGCCCGGGTTCGATCCCCGGTAACCACATACAATACTGGGTGTGGAAACTCACGCCCAGCAGCAGTAAGTACCACATACCACAGTGCCAGGCGTGGTGGCTCATGCCTGTAATCCCAGCACTCGGGAGGCAGAGGCAGGAGGATTGCTGTGATGTGAGTTGGAGGCTGAGCTCAGGGCCAGCCTGAACCACAAAGCAAGACCCTGTCTCAGAAAAAACCAAAAACCAAAAACAAAACAAAAAACTAGTCTGCAGGAGACAAGAAAAATATTATGACTTGTTCCTACAGTAAAGACCACCCAGGGGCTCATTTTATGAAAGATGTTTTGGTTTTCATTGACTTGTCTGGCTGAAGGGGGAGCTGTGGGTCCCAAGTGTATTACTGTCTCGTTGGGGTTAAACCAGCACCAGTATGGTTCCAATGGACACACTGGAATGAACTGGGGCTGCATTCCTTTGCTACATGTGAGCAGCTTTTAAAGGATTCTCCTCATACTTGTTCATTTCATCTGTCTGATCACACCACTGCCATCTCATCTGAGGAAACTGAGGCACAGAAAGGTCAAAGGGCATGGCTGAGGTCATAAGGTTAGTACCTCAAGCCAGTGTGTGGCACTCACAAGCCTCCCTGCTGCAGAGAGGAAGTGGAAGATACTACAGTTTTCAAAATAACATCAACACGGTAAAGGCAGAAAAAGATGAAAGAAAGGAAGGGGGAGAAAAAAAAAAGCAGTTGAAAAAAGAACAAGAAAAGGGATTGGGGATAAAGGACAGGAGGAAGACACCAACAAGAAAAATAGGTTATTAATATTTAACATTATTATTTTTATTTATCAAATAAATAGTGTTCTCTATAATGACAGGTAACATTTATGGAACGCATAAAGCATGACAGGCATTGCATTGTATGAGAAGCTTTGCATCCAGTTATTTTATTTAATATTCATAATGAAACAGTCAGTTCCTACTATGAATCTCCTTCTCAGAGGAAGAAACTGAGGCTCAGAGAGGTTATAATTCAGAGAGAACCAGGCCCAAATCTAACCAGAATAGGGCTTTGGGACTTAGTAAATAAAAACAGGACCCCCAGTCCAATATGAATTTCAATGACACCCCAACTCATCTGGGTCTACTGATCCTAAAGTAACAAATAATTTAAGATATACTAAAAATTATTCACTCATCTGAAATTCAAGCTGATCAGGGCATTGTGTATTTCACCTGGCAAGTCTAAACAGAGTCATTATAGGTTGTTTCAAAACTACAGTTTTAAGCTGCTGCGAACTCTTATGTCCTAGGGCATGTGGATGGAGAGATGCCAGCAGAATTTCCAGTGCAAGTTTTACATGCCTGAGTGGATGTCTAGGGGCACACAGTGGCCAGGGTGCCCGTTCCACCTGGAGGGTTATGCCTGCCTCACTGGGCCCATCACATACTGGGGTGTCCCTTCAGCATTCCGGCCCTCTATAGATTTCTGCCTGGGCTTCTGGACCATATGCATTCCGTCCCAGCTTCAGTGAAATGTCTGCTTGTGATCAAGCGCTTCCTCTCCCAATCAGGATGCCATGACTTTCCCATGCTTCAAGGGTGGACAGCTGTCTGGTAGATTAAGACAGCATCCACGTCCACCCTTATCCTGCAGTCCTTCTCCGAAAGTACTCTGGAATAGGGGCAGGTTCTGGCTGTATTTTTCAGTCTCTAATTAGCAGATTCCGATTCATCACCCTGAGTATCTCCTGGCATCAGACCCGAGTTCCCTCCTCTTGCCTGGTGAATCGGTCTTCATTTAAAACCCTCTCTCTTAGCCCTAAATGGAAATCAATTCTGCAAGTTTAGCAAATAGTTAATTACTCCACAAAGAGGATTGATTGGCCTTTGATCACCAGAAAGCTCTGCAGTGCTATTAGTCTCTTTCATCTGTGATTAAACCACAGAGAGAAAGAAACAAAAACTAAATTAGGCTTCTCCTGTTATCCTACAAATATTTAATGACGGGCTAATCTCCTAGAGGTGTGTTCAGGGGATACGTGCTCCATCAGGAGCCAGCTTGCATTCAACCTTGAACCCAGACTCCATCTTTGTGGAGAGCTCAGCAAAGAACCTGACAGAGGAACAGAGCCGGGCTCAAAGAAATGCTTTGTAGGACACACTCTTGTCTGTCTTTTCTTCTCTCCTCTTCTTATGTATGTTTTAATGCAGATAGAGGTTTCCCCAGTGGACTCCTGACATGAATAATAATAACAAAAGGAAACCTGGCTTTAAAAATTCCTTTTGGGCTTTTCCAAGTCTCTAGACCCCTGTCCCATTGATTTGCAGATATTGAGGAGCCCTTCTTGCAGGCGACAGATGTGTCAGCTGGGTGCAGAAAAGGACTGTGTCGTGGAGCAGACTGCGGTTACCTTTTCCCAAACAAGGTGCCAAATAGCAGGGCAGGAGCTCAGGCATCTGTATCTTCTATTCCTCTACATTACGGTGCCCAAAGAGTCAGACTGTACAAGAACCTTTTTGTACATTTGATGTAAGAATTCTATAAAGCATAAAACAAATGAGGGGCTTGTGGAAAGGTGGAACCAGGACCGAGCTCAAATGTTTGCTCGGCTTAACCCCTAGGTGGCTCAGCGCAAGTAATACATCGCCTCAGACTTGTCAGAAGGGGACACTGACACCCACTCTGCAGGGCTGCAGCAGCTCACCACAGCACCAAACACAACACCCAACACGCAGTAGGACCACTTGTTATTAAGTTTGCCTCTCCTCTTCACTTTTCCTGAAGGTCATGCAGCTGGTTACTAATGGAGCTGGCCTGGAGCTATCTCCCCTCTGAAGTCTACTGTCTTGTCTTCTTTGACTTCCGCTTCTTCAGAAGGCTTTCCTTCCTCCAGTGACCATTCTGTTAAGGACCCACAGAACTCAAATAATATCAAGGCTCCAGAATCAAGGAGGAGACCAGGGCAAGATAAGCATAGCTGAGGCGCCCCCAGTTTCTAGTTAATAGGGCACATCCTTGGTGCTGGACTGCCCCACAGTCAACTAGGTAAGTCAGATTGGTCTCTAGATAAAAGCACAAGATGGCACCCCATTGACGTTTTCCCATCTCATAGTTTGGATGTGATGAGAGAAGCCAAAATGCACTTCATGTCACCCTCATCTGTTCTTCCTGCGGTCTCTTGTGTAGCTCATGGGCCATTCTGGGGATTCCCACTTTATAATTTTATCAGACAAATGCTGCTAATTGGACTCACCCTGAGGAAGGTGGTGATGTCACAGTTTTCCTCTGCGCCCCAGAGCCACCTCCCTCCTCAGCTGTCTCTGCACCCTAAGCAGGAATTGCCTCCCTCCCTTGCAGTGACACTTTCCTTGTTCTACAGGCTAAGGACCAGTGGACCCAGCACCGGATGACCTGGTAGGGACATTTACAAGCTCAGTGACCTTACATAACATGACAGTACAACTAACACATTTAATTAAGACTTGTTGAGCACCTTCATATGTCAAGATCTGAGCTAGTATTTCTGTGAGCATTAAATAGGCTAATTATATGGTAATATTTTTAGCTATGATTATTATTGTTACTGGGTTTGTTAGGTTTCACTCTTGTCCTCTCAACATTCACCCTCCCCCTGACATCAGCTGGCTGCAGACACCTGTGATTTCCACCACAGGCTTTCTGTCTGACTATAGGAATCGACCAGGTCTCTTCTGGGGGACATGAACAAGAGCTAACGGGCCAGGAAGAAGCCAGAAGCCAGGGTGGCCTTGATCACCACATCTCTTAGGTCAGATGACTCGGAGTATGTTCCTCACTGTCACTGGTGCTGCTCAGAGGGACTGAGCTCCAGTTGTCCGTGGTAAGATGCCCTTGTAACATGTGTGCATACACACACACACACACACACACACACACACACACACACACACACACACAATTTTATGAGTTCATTTTATTTCCCCTTTCTCCTTGTCCCTTCCCCACAGCCTTTTATGGTTTAGTTTTTTTTTTTTTTTTTTTTTTTTAAAGTCCCTCAAAGTCTCATGTGTTCAGAGTGGGCTTTTGGAAAGTAACTGGATCATCTGTGGACCAATCTGTTTGAGCATTCATAGGTAAGCATGCTGTTAGGAGAGGGCCGTTCAAAGGAGGAAGTCACTGGGGGTATGTCTTGGGAGGGTGCATGTCTCTGATGCTTCCTGCTTTCTCTCATCTCAGGCCCCCATGGGTTGGGTAGCTTTGTTCCAGCAGGCCCTGCCGCCATGTTTTAGCCTTAAAGCCAGCCAACCATGAACTGAACCCTTTGAAACCTTGAGTCCCAATAAACCCTCTGTTCTTTCAGTTTTGGATTTCAAGTACTCTCTTCTAGGGATGACAGTGCTAACCAAGCCACTGTCCCAGCAGTACCTCCAAGACAGATGAACCCTCCACTTTTTGACTCTAGGGAAAAACCAAATGAAAATATATGTAGGTCATAGCAGCCATAACAGGAGTAACAGTGGGGTGTAGAGCGAGCACCAGACAGGTATGTGTGGCTTAACCACAGAGGAGGTGACTGAATACCAGGAACATTTTCCCAGAAAACCAGCATGTTAACCCTTGAAGACCTTCTTTCCCCCAGATTCTAAACGATGTTGAACATAACAGATTTGCAGGCTAGCAGACCAAAGTGAGGAGGGAATTAGCTCCCACAGAGCAGAAAACTTTTAGTTCTTCAAGATTTGAACCACGGTCTGCATTGAGTGGGAGATTATTTGAGATGATTCTTCATCCAAATTACATTTTCTCAGACTCATAACTTTTCCCCTCCAGAAGTACAAACCTGCAGTCCACCACCCTCTTCCGTTACAGACTTCTCCCACATATTTTCCATGCCGACAGCTTTCTCCCTAAAATTCTTTTTTTTTTTTTTTTTTTTTTTT